>BSBK01003263.1:0-573173 GCA_027943335.1 Chamaecyparis obtusa
AACATTGAGTTAAAGATATTATATATATATATATATATATATATATATAAAACTAACTTAAATTAAGTATATCTTAAGTTACTAATAATTAACATTGTTTTTATTTTTTTAAAAATAGTTATGAGATATTTAATGGATTCCATAACGTATTGGGATATTTCAAGAGTGTGGAGGGAAGACTAAACTATGCTTTGGAAATGTAATTTCTATATTGACCTTACGTTCCTCTTTCTTGTGCGCGACATTAGAGGTGTTTCTCATATCTATATTTTGCATATTAGCTAGCAATGTAACGATTCTTGTCACCTTGCTTTATTGAGTTTTGAGTCTGCGTGTTTTGGATTGCCTCTCCAGCCTTATATATCGGTTTTTCTTCGCCATAGTTTGGGGTCATTCACGGAATCATTAAGCATCCCACTGCTACTGGGGATTCTTCTGGGAATTTCTGATGCATGTAATTCATTGCCTCGAGGAAATAAAGAGAGAGAACAAAGGACCCATATTGCTGGAAGCACTGGACCAGGTGAACAGGCAGACAAACAGACACCTGAGTGAGGATGAAATGGGCGGACCTATTAATGATAGGGACGAGTTTGACAAAAAAAATAAAAGAGCTTGCTGCAGAGTTCTTGGCTGGATCATATTTTGTCACTGTGGTGAATGATGAGGAGAGCAGCGTAACAGCTTGTCTTGGTGCTTCTTTTAAAGACTGTGAGCAAGGGAGTGACTGCATCAGCTTCATACTCCCCTTTTGTTACCAGAAACAAAATAATGTATTCATCATTGTTGAGGGTATATATAACAATCAATTCATTTACTACGATCAATGCAGAAAGGTTGAGAATTTTGCACAGAAAAATCTGGGAGGCACACGCTGAAAATTGAGAAGAATCGCCTTAATTCTAATTTTAACTTTAGAAGCATCTTCAGTGTTGAGGATATGTTTAAGGGTTTTCCTTATAGAGGAGTGTACTATGAATCTACAGTATTTATTGATGTTGTGAGTCATATGGATGTGGATGAAGCGGGAATGTTTTCTGCACCTGCAGGAAGTTGTGATCCTGATCATGGATTTAGGGATGAATTTGCATCTATCAAATTTGCAAAGAAAGATATTTTGTTGTTAAATTTTATAAGTCTGATAGAACTGGGAGAAGATTCATTCGGAGTGTGCTGGAATAGAGGTTGGCAATCTTGAGATCTTCTCAAGGTCTCATTGTTCTATGAGATGTGAAATAGGAAGTAGGGGATGCAATTGTGCATGGTTGTGCCAGTTGAATTTTACGGAGGAGATTGTTGGGATATGGAGCCTAACGGTCACACGACTGTTCAGCTTCTCATGGCTCTTCTCTTGAAGAATGTATGTGAATGTATAAGTGGATGTAATGTATAAATGGATGTGTGCAGTCATGTATTGTAGTGTATTGTGGATTAGATTAATATAATAATTCTCTACTTGAAAGTGAATGTAGACAATTACAGAACCACTATAAATATTAGGTTTATTGCGCTCCGTCTTCTTTATTTATGTTTACTATATAGAAGTGGCGGCCCTTAGGATATTCGACGTTTATAAACGGTCCAAGATATACTATTTATGGGGGGAGAGGCCTCTCTTTGTAGTCTGGATGCGAAAAAGCTTGCATTGAATCCTTCTTTTTGTTAGTTGTTTCAAAGCACACACGGTGCTACGGCTCGCTTTTGAGATGGGAGGGATACATGAGAAGGAATGGCGTTCTTATACCTTGTGGAGGGAAAAGAGATCATATATATGCTCTTGTTTTATTTTGTCACGGATCTGGGCATTAGCTCTAACCTTCTTGAAGGAGCTGTTCGGTTGAGAAAGGGGGGGAACGTAGATAAAGAAATACATAAATCAAGGCTTTGGTGGTTAGTCTCAGCGAGCAAACCATCTGTATATTATATCAGACAAACAGGTGCGTGGTCTATGATTCCACACTTTGCATGCATGTCACCAGAGCTTTATTCATTTGTTATGTCTTCTTAGAATCCCAAGCCACTGTACTCTAATAGATGTAAATAACCAGTTCTAACTCTTCATTTTCAACATAGACAGAAGGGCTCTCTCTGCTGCTAACCGCTTCACTAATCTCTAGTAGCGACTTCTTGTGACCATGTTCTGTGGAGTCAACACTTCATGATTTCATGTATTAACTGCTACGCAGGATTTGGTATGTTGTGTAGATTCATTACTTTGGGATGTATGTTTCCTACCTTTAGTAAACATCTATATATCTTCGAAGCATTCTGTGAACGGTCCACATGCCTTGTTCTCGCAGTGCGTTCCAATCATAGCGTTGTCTTAATGCATTCTTATTATGATTTGATGGACGTCCATTACCTGTTCCAAAGCTTCTCCCCTTCCTCCCTTGGATTTATTCATCTCAGCGGTTGCGTGGCAGTTCCAAAGAACTTTTCATGTGGTGGTCTGTGAAATATGTGATCATTACGTCTTTTGCGTTCCAGCTCGTTCCTCATCCTTATTATCTTTCGAGCTACTTTATAATATATTGGATGATGTCCCAATTCGCTAATATGAATTGCTAAGATATTCATTATTCCCTCAATCATATCGAATAGTTCTTGCTAATCACTCTTTAGTTATTTAATTTGTTGCTATTCCGATTGTATAATCGTATTCCTCCTTGATTATTCATCTGAACTATTTCTAAATCAAACCAGTATTAACCTTGCCTAGTACTTCTCTGTGGCTGTGAGGTATGTATCTCGAGCTATAATATGGACTATTTTCAACCTTATTAGACAACGACTTATTTAGTTTTCCACTAAGGGCTGTAATCCTCATTAGACCAAGGCCGTCTCAAATTTCCACTGTGCCTTAACTGAGGTCTTACTTATATTTGTCTTATCATTCTCATGTCTTTTAGGATGATACCGTTGGAGTCCAATAAGGTTATGCAGGCCATATTTTTGATGAACCATACCAGCGCATTACTAACCAAATATTTGACATCAATGTATCTTTCATTTTGTTGTGATGGATGTCCCTGCCCTATCCCAAAGCTCCCATTTTATCACCCACGTCAAAGATTTATGATAAAAACCATCGCTGACCATAACAGTGGTTGTTGATTATCCTCTCTGATCTTGAATTGACTAATCATGTGATCAGTATCTTATTCATAAAATAATCGGTTCGTCTTCCTTCCATAACCGATACGTAACGTCCAAGTTGATCTCAGGTCTCCCTTGTGTTGGGGCCTTAGCTCTAAGATGTTTCGGCTGTGTCAATATAAACAGATAAAAGCTTTATAAACAATTGGACTGCAACTTGAGAATTTAAGTAAGATTTTCTTAGAATATTTTATTGGTCAATGATTTGGTAAGGATGTAGATTTGGATACAACTTTTAGAACAAGTATAAAATATAGTTTTAATGTACCTTGCAAAACATATATATTTAATGTAGGTTAAAAGTAGGGGCAAGATTTAGTATATTCTTGACTATAAGTTAGCCATGTTGAAAATCACTAGTTATGTGATTATTTAGATAAATGGTGTATAAATTGGTAGGAATCGTCTTTTAGTAATTGTTATATTTATTGGTTATTTGGAATCCTAGTTTATTGACAGTTAGATTAGTTTCTAGACAACTGATAGTTTTAGTTAGGGACTAAAATTTAGTGGGTAGACTTTTAATTGATTGATAAGAAATAAATATTGTTATAGATTATACGGAATGAAAAGAGTAATAGTACTTAGGTAAGATTTAATAGTAGTATTTGTGCCTTTTTTTAAAGTCTGGTCATTGTTGATAGAATTAGTCAAGAGGTCAATGATGATAAAACTTAGTAATTGAAGAATTTAACATTGATTTCATTTGTTTAAATTAACATTGATAAACTTCATTAAGAAGAACTTTTCAAATATTGTTATCATTGTGAATTCCTTAAGGATTATTCAAAGCTAGATTTTGTTATTTAGGTTAGTAATTAAAGACTAGTTATGTAAAGCAACTGCATACTAGTCATCTACAAATGGTATATGTTCTAAAGTTAGTAATGGAGCCGTATAGAGTATATATTTATTGATGTAAGTTAAGCTATGATTACTTTATGATGTAGTTTGGGTCTTCTATGTGATGTTAAAAGTTAAATGCAATTACAATGATTTTCTGTTAATGTCTTCTTGGTTACTATGTTCATAGATTCTTAAATTAAACTTATTTATGTTAAGTTGCTCGGGGTTTGTGTTTAGTCTTGTCATTGAATGGTTTAAAGATTAAGTTATGATTATAAGGTATAATTACGTCTAGTATTGTTGTTGATGTAACTTTGACCCTTGTATTGGTGTACAATGTTTGATTTTATAATTAAATTCTTAGTGCAATATCTATTGAAAGATTATAAATTATGAATATAGTAGTATTACAATTACTATTACATTTTCTTTGGTAAGGAAGTTAAAATTTAGTTGATGGGGATTTGTAATGTTTTGTGTATGGGTTTTGAGGTTGTAGCCAATCTTATGGTCCTTAACCCTAGAGAATGTTATGTATTATTTTTGTATCATGTTTGGGCATATTTTGGAGTTAAGACGCTTGGCGTAAATTGGTGGTTTTTGTTTTCATTATGTGTAAGCCTTGCTTGGCTATTAAGTCATGGTCTTATTATTGATTTAGTAATAGAGGTGATGTCATATTTCAACTTTATATACCATTATCCTTTTTGTTTCTTTTTCATGTTGTACATAATGAGATGTTATGTTAGACGTGGTTTCAAGGGTTATTGAGGTGGAGTTTTCCTTTTGTGTACTAGAGGCTAGGAGTGTCACAGTTCTAATTTGTATACTTTCTTATGATAATTTGATGTTTTATTATTTTTTGGGCCAAAGTGCATAATAGAGGTTGCACATAAAGGTTCTAGTTATGTTTCTTGGCATCCTATTGTTATAATCAATTTGATATTGACTTGTTGATGAATTTATTTCTCTTGATCGTCTATTTTATTATTTTATGGTTTATTGGCACCCATGAAGCCTAATTTTCTATTTGATAGATCAAGGAGATCTTATAAATCTAGTTTGTTGGTATGGATCCAAATGAGGAATTATACATGTGCTATGTTGTATCTAGAATTATGGCTATGTTTTGGAACCTAGAGACTTCCTTTTTTATTCTAATCATGATATTTATATTATTCGGATGTTCTCTTTGTTTGGTTGGCATTGTGGATCCTATTGATGATTTTGAGTTTATGCTCCAAACTCTGCTTATTTGACTTCTCTAATAATTAGGATTTTATGAGGTCCCATTTGAGATTATTTTCTTTGTTCATTCTTTTGATTTTAGTTTGGATCATAGGAAGGTTTTCTAGGAGTATAACGTCGAGGGTGTCTCACAATGGGGGTCGGGGCCCAAAGTGGTTAGTCTAGGGTAACCCATTGTAGAGTTTGTAACAAGATAAAATATAATAAAATAAACTAGGTTGGGATTCACATTTTTAAAAAAAAAGGATAATTGCCTCACCCATAGCCTTGAGTGCATACATAGATAAGAATGGGTTGGAGAAGGTCTGGCCATCTGTGGGGCATAGATGTGGCACTATAACACCTTGTTTACATGAGAGGTGGTCGATTCCACATGAGCTCCACTTGGGGGTCAAGTCCACAAAGACTATCAAGGTTTTACCTAGAGAGTGGAAGCTATGTGATGACACCCTTCAGTATGTGTCCTAGGATTCTCTCATGTTTGTTTTAGATGCACCTCTGGTATAGGTTGTTTCTTTGTGATTATCTTATGTTATCTTTTTATAGACCCTTTTGAATTCCTACGTTACTCCTTTGATTGGATGTTTCCTTGTTTCTATCTTGCCTATGTTTCTTGTGTGGTGTGGGGCCTTGTGCTATCTTCTAGCTTGGGGGAGTGAACCTCAGGGTTCTACATGGTTGGGTGGAAAATATTTTACCCATTGATTATTTTGTCTAAGTTTGATCGAGAGCTAGGATGGTCTTGTATCTTCTTCTCTATAGTTTCATGTTCATGCGGCCAAATGATTCTCATGATTCATTATTCATATTATGCAGCTTCTTGTTGGTCTATCATGACTATGTCATCATATTACATCAATGTATTGATATATTGTAATGTAATCTCCTTGAGGAGACAAATGTAAATGTGGCTCAGTGATTACTTGTAATTTTTAATGTAAACATATATTTATGGTTACTTGTGATGTAAAGGAAGAAGTGGATAAGGATGGATGTTCTTGAATTGATCATATGATTAAATGTTGTTCATTATAATATTGAATGAGTTCATTCAATATTTGTAAGCTTGTCCATAGTTTCATGGTGGTTTTATTGTATTGGTCTCTTAAATATTACATTGCTAGTAGCAACATTGGGGAACCTAAGAGGACCTTGTTAATTGATTGATGCTCAAAATTTACGCTTGCATATAATAAAATGTATTTCTATTATGATCCTTGTATCATGTGATTGCAAATGTAATATTAGTTGTATTTTTTGTTAAAAAAAAAATGTTTTCCTTAATGTTAGTTTATTATGTTGTCCTTTTGGGTTCGTTGATGGGCCGTTATAATATAATAGTATTATTTCCAATTTCACCTAAAAATTATTTAGGAATAAGGATGGAGCTATGTTTTTGTATGAAATGCACTAAATTCATCTTTCTATTTGTCAGTTTCTATACATGACTATACGAATAAATGTGAAGGTAGCCACACTAATTGAAAGAAATTGAACTTAATTTCCTCCCTCCCCATGTATTGGACCTCAACATCACAATTTATCTTATAGATAGACTATACAACTTCTTGTTTATAATGAAAAATATTGTTAATCCACATGGCTAGGATTGTTTATGCCTTTGCATTGGGATCTAGAACCTAGCGAATCTATTACAAAAATTTGTGACAATGAAATTTCTTTTAAACCTGTTACCCTAATTTTCATATGAATACAAATTTGGCAAAAAACCATCCCCAGGTCTTTGTTTTTACCATGTCTGCCATCCCTGAGATTTTCATGAATTTGCACCCTGTTCTCTAGCCTTTGCAAATTTGTTATTTCCCTAGTCTACAGTAAAAAGTTTGAAAAACTAGTCGTTACCCTAAAAACCCTTTGGCTGCGTTATATTTTCATGTTACCTTTTTCGGCAACTTAAGTAATTCATATTTGCATGTGTGCGAAATAATTCCTAAGTCTGACAGTTTAATTTTTCCTAAGTCTCAGCGCACAAAATAATTCCTAAGGGTTAAGTGTCGATTTGATCTGACGGTCTTCGCCATCCCGCAAGCCAAAGATGCACATGTGTTACGATCACGGTATGGTGAGCACCATCGATCTTCCCTTTCCTTACAATGCCTCGATTGTCAGTGGGTCCAGTGCCACATCATCTGACTTGGCAACTTTTCATTCATCGATGGGCTAGTGATTCAGCATCTGTCAGTGGGGTCCCAGTTAGGAAGATCTGGTAGCTGGCGTATCTTCGCATAGGCCATTGTCAGAGCATGAGATTTTTAGACAACCATTGATTTTACCCTTTTGCTCAACACTGCAGTGTATTGTGGGTCTGATGCCACATATTCTGATTTGGCAGCTCCTGGTTGGTCCACGTGTGCTGAATCAGATTACTTGTTAGTGGGACTAGGTTTCCAGCATTTCAGAAGGGCTCTGACATCTGCAGAGGATTGACGGCTGGTGCATGTCCACAAGGAATCTTTTTGACACATGCGATCATGTGCCCGCCATTGATCTTGCTTTATCTTTGGGCTCTGTCAGGTGGGTCCGATGTTAGAAGGTATGCAACGTGTATCCGAATGGCACAGTTTGATTGGTTGTTTGGTAGGCTATGTGGTAGTTGTTAGTACGCCCGTGGGGTCAGGGGTTTCTAAGAAGTTAAAGCATAAAAAGATCTCACGGCTATCATTGTACCACAGATCCAAAGTGCTTGATTATTATTGTAGCAGTATAGCAACATCCGTCCAATGGTGTTCTCAAGGACGTGGGTTCAAAAGTCTGCCAGGTGTGATGATGTGCTCAATTTTTATTGGATGCTGACTTCCACAGTGGATTTGACTTGTCATAAGGGTTTTAAACTATTTTAAAAGGTGCATCTAGGCCATTCGTTGCTAGGAGAGATTTCGCATCAACGACTACATTTTAAAAATGACCTAGTAGCCGTTATTATTCAAATTTAAATATTTATCTGCGAAGGTTTTGCTAGGGTTTGCATTTTGCAGCCATGCATGACATTTTGAGTTGTTGGAATTTATTTCTTTAGGACAGGGATAGTTGAGAAGATGATAGTGGACAATCTGATTATCGGTGCCATGGATTTCATAGAGTACCATGTTGTGTTGAAGCTTTAATGAGCTTGGCGCCACCTTTTGCAAGGTTAATCATTTTTAACCCAGGTATCAGACCAAGATCAGATTGGATGCATTCATGGCTTAGAGGAGTTGCAGGTGGGTAGATGGATCAAGGTTGAATGTTTGTCTGTAGGTGGGCTTAGTACCAGGATCAACATGCAAGGAAAGGATTTGATTTGATCACCAGCTGTTCTCAGGGATTTGATGATAATAATCAGTGTACCATTAGGGTTCGATATTTTATTGTAGATTCATGTAACCCTAGTTAGGTTTTGCTCCTACCAGCGTGCAAGAGGTGTATATATTGTATTTTTGAACCCTTAGTGCTGAAGAGGTTAAGATTTTAAGAGGTAAAAGAGTTCACACTTTGTAGGAAGAAAGTCTCTTTCTTAGAAGGCTATCTGTGGAATTTCCTGCCCCCTGGTCTTCTACATTTTGTAACCTCCCATTGGTAATTTAGAGATTGAAGCTATTTTGTGACATTTCTCATGTCCCTATGCCTTCTTTTTTTGTGTGGGTTATCTCTTATTGAATCAAAGTATTTATATGTTTCTCAATGATATCTTAGGGTTCTGGATCCTTCTTTCTTTCTACAATTCATGTGTATTATTGTGAATGATTTGATGTGAATACTTTTTTGGGTATACTACAACCCCTTAAACAATCTTGTCTCATTCCTATACCTAGTTGCAAAGGTGAATGTTTGTTTGCAGGTCATAGATTGTTGTCTACCCCAAGGAGTGTCATTATTTGTGAAAGGATCTCTTTCTTTCCTTGAATACCCTCTTTGTTTGCAGACCCCTCCTATGAAATACTTATGCAAGCCTATTTAGTAAGTTGTGATCTACTAGACCTAAGTCTCTCATTGATTTCATTCTACATACTGAGATCCAAACCCTAGTTTCGGTGCATCACCTAGTAGGTATTTTGCTTTCATTTATTTCCCTTTTCAAGCAATCCTTCTATCCCTTTTCCCTCCAAAGTTTACTTTCATGTCTAGAAGCAAATTAAGGTGATTATCCAAGAGGAACCAGCCTAGAACCTAGAGGTCTCATCTCAGTTAGCAAAGGTCCCACACCTAGAGATGATTCCCATGTTATACTGAGTTATCAAGACCAAGAGAGCTTGAAACAAAGGGTGCAAACTTAGTGTATAACAATTCTGGCATGCCCAGTGGGACCAAAAAGAAGTTCATTATTTGAAAGATATGGTATCTCTGATATATAGATTGCATAAAATAGGCTTTTAGAAGTCATTCTATCAAGTATATTTGGCGACTCCACTAACTTCAAATATCAGGGCTAACCTTATTCAAGGTTTATGAGAAAGATTGAGACTAGGAGCTCAAAGCCCACTAATTTTTTAGAGTTTCCCTCAAAGAGAAGTCACAAAGGCAAGTCAACTCAAAGAACATCTCCTGCAAGGAGAGTTCAATCAACACCTCCTGATACTTCAGAAAGGAGACCTTTTCCCTTTCATTCCAGAAGAAGAGGTAGATCTCTAACTAGAGATCTAGAGGAGGTTTCAAACCCAGCAGCAAATACAGCTCATATAGTTGTTAATCTTCATATTCCAACTCCTACAATGGCTAGACCATTTGCATTTGCACCTTTTAATTAGGGTAGTCCATTAAATTTTGATCAACATCATGATGTGCCCTTGGTGGCCCTTAAAAGTATACCTGATTTTACAAGTGAAGAACAAACAACTGCTTTTCAGCACATAAGAGATGTGACCACCATCTACAGCATACACAACATTACTCAGGAAGATGTGGCCACAAAATTATTAGCAGCCTCTCTAAAAGGTAAGGCTTTAGAATGGTTTAGAACTCTAACTGTTGGTTCTATTACTTCATGGGATGAGTTAGGGGATGCATTCAGTAAACATCTTGAGGATAAATCTAATAACTTGTCTCTAGTTGAGCAGTTAACAACTATTAAGAGAGACCCTCAAGAGAAAATGACAGATTACAATAGTAGATTCCTTAAAACATGGAATAGAATCCCAGTCTCAGTGAGGCCATCAGCTGACCATGATTTCCTTTACTATTTCCAAAGTCTAAATGGTCAAATTTCTATCATGATCCAGTCTATGGGTGGTACTTCTCTACCCCAAGCCTTTAACATAGTTGTCAGGGCTGAAAAATTTTAATCCAAGCAGGCATGATTGCTAGACGGCCTCCAATGCCCATTTTTCCTAGCCTTCAGCCCATTTCACCTACACAAGTACCCCCATTTACTCCTATTCCCACCATAGCAGCACCTGAAGCTAGTACCAGTGGTAAAGAACATGCTAAGGCAAGTTTCTCTCAAGAGTTGCAAGAAATCAAAAGTAGCCAGCAAACTAGTATACAAGAGATGACAAATTTGTTGCAGACCTTGACTAAAGAGGTCACAAATCTAAAGAAGAAAGGTCAAGGAATTAGACCACCATTTCAATGACAAGGCCAAGGTCCTAATCAGCAATATCAAAATCAAGGATAGCCTTATCAAAAAAATAGGCCTCCATACCAAGGAGGTTATCAAGGACAAAGACAAAGTTTCAATCAGAGACCATTCCAACCATATAATCTTGCACCTCTCAATTCTACAAATCCAGTGAGGGATATGGTTCCTAGTCAAAATAATGTGTCTATGGAGAATGAATGGTGCTTTCCTTGTAATCAGCCTCACAATCAAGCTACATGTTCAAATGGATGGATGAACCAAGCTCTGATGGTTCAAAGTGCCTCACAAACTCAATCAGAGGCTTCATCCAGTAGGTCAATGCCTCAACAAGAATCACAAGAGAATGAGACTGCTCTTTTCAATTGGGAGAAACCAAACTTCAATGGAGTCAATGATGAAGTTGCTTTTGTTGCCTTTACAAGAGCAAAGAGAAGAGCTCAAGACATGGAGAGACAAGATTCCAATGCCAAAGCCACTACATCTGTAGAACCAGTGCAACAAGTTGCTCCCATCACACCTAAGGAGACTCCTATCATCACAAGCAAAGAAGGCCAAATTCCAAAAGAGGTGGAGCCCATCATGTCAAAGACACAACAAAGAGTACACACTGTGACACCATTTAATATTGTAGACAACATGAAGAAGGTGAATGTCACCATGTCCATGTGGGACTCTTTGGCTCTTCCAGGACAACCTAAAATTTTGAAGAAGGCCATGATAGAGGTAGCAACTCCTCAACCTACGAAAGAAGCTACAAAGCTAGTGTTGGTTAACACTAATCAAGAAAAGGAGGCTCCAAGTAGCAACTTCAAGGCCAATGCCATTCAAGGTAGGAATTCAAAGCCACCTCCCTTTTATGTATCTTTAATCATTGGAAAATATTTAGTACATAATTGTATGGTAGATAGTGGAGCTACTGGCACTGTAATGCCCAAGAAGGTAGCTGACCAATTAGGACTAAAATATGAGCCCTTCCAAAAGAAGGTTACCCAACTTGATGGATCCTTAGTCAATACTATAGGTGTGGCTAAGGATACTAGTCTGATCCTCCATGCTAGTCCTAATTTTTCAATCCTCCTTGATATATATATCATAAATCTCCTTGCATTATTTGCTATATGTCTTTCAAGGGAGTTTACAGCTAGGATAGGAGGTTATCTATCTTTTGACTGGTCTCACATGTTATTTCATACAAGATATGGGACCAAGGTCACCATCAAATCAAAACCATTAGCAGCACACCATATAGAACCATATGTGTCCAATACCATCAATATAAATTACCCTATATTTGATGACAATGACTTCCAAACCATTAGTGAAGCAAGCACAAAGATAGAAAGTATCCCTGATATTCTTCTAGATGAAAGAGCTTCAGAGGCCCAAGAAAATATTGTTTGGGATTTTGGTTTGGGAAGTTATTTAATACAAGAGGGTGGAGCCATAGAACCAAGCCCTCTCAAAGAGGATGTTGATTCAGAGGATCAGAACAATCAGGTTTGGGAACTATTTTTTGATGGAGCTAGAAGTAGACATGGTTCTAGTGGTGGTGCTATGCTAGTGTCCCCAAAAGGAGAAAGGTATTTTACTGACTTTAGATTCAGTTTCTCCTGCACTAGCAATACTGTAGAGTATGAAAGTCTAGTCAATGGACTAGAATGGGCTAGAAAAAGAGGGCTTAAAGCCCTAAAAGTTTATGGTGACAGTGAATTAGTTGTTAGCCAAGTAAGAGGGATAAGTGCAACAAAAAATGATACTTTGAAAGCATACAAGCATAGAGTTTGGGATGCAATTGAAGATTTTTGTGCTTTCAATATTATTTTTATCCCTAGGAAATTAAACCAAAATGCAAATAGGTTAGCTATTGTTGGATCCCAGTATGACATCCCAAATAGCATTTCAAAAGAAGTGGATCAATAGCATATCAAAGTGTTTGTCAGACCATCTATTCCTGATAATGATGTCAATTGGTAGGTGTTTGACAACGATGAACAAATTTTGCAATTCTTGTTTGAAGAAGATGTCTTTTCAAGACATAATGAAGATAGGTTATCACAAAATTATGGTGATCAAGTGATACAACTGAAGTCCAATAAGATGCCTAGAGGTCTTGTTACATTAGAGACTATCTTCAACAAGGATGATGAAGTTAAGAAGAACAAAGCTGGCCTAGTAGTCCAACAAGAACATTGTGTTGAATTAGAGTTGGAACCAAGTAGGAGCTTACAATTTGGAAAAGTAAACATTGAATTGGAAAAGCAAGCTTACACTCAGTTATTTAGAGAATTCAATGATGTATTTGCATGGCAATATGAAGACCTCAAGGGTTTTGATCCATCCCTAGCTCAACACACCATTGAATTAGAACCTAATGCCAAACCAGTGAGGCAAAAACAAAGGCCTGTTAATCCCAAGCTTGAGCCACTTATGCATAAAGAAGTACTCAAACTAATAGAAAGTGGTATCATCTACCCCATTAAGCATACTAGTTGGGTTTCCAACCTTGTCCCAATCAAAAAGAAGAATGGGGAGCTAAGGTTATGTGTTGACTTCAGGGATCTTAACAGGGCCTCATTAAAGGACTGCCATCCACTACCCTCCATGGAGAAAATCTTACAATGTGTCTCTAGATCTGAGAGATTTTCATTATTGGATGGCTATTCAAGATACAATCAGATCTTTGTTAATAAAGAGGATCAATACAAGACTGCATTTACAACCAAGTGGGGAACCATGGCTTATCAAAAGATGCCCTTTGGTTTTTCAAATGCAGGTGCTACATTTCAAAAGGCAATGGATATGGCATTTAAAAGCCTCATGTACAAATTTGTGCTCATCTATCTAGATGATATAACTGTTTATTCTAAACATGCAATAGACCATATCAAACATCTGAGGAATATTTTTGAAAGTTGTATAGAGTTTGGGATATCCCTTAATCCCAAGAAATGTGTGTTTGTAGTTCATGAAGTAAAGTTGTTGGGATATGTAGTATCCAAAGAAGGAATTACAGTGGATCCTGAGAGAATTGTAGCTATCCTAGAGCTACCCCTACCACATCACAAGAAAAGTCTTCAATCTTTCATAGGAAAGATTAATTTTGTTAGGAGATTCTTGCCTAACATTGCAAATTTATTAAAGCCTTTGACAGCCATGTTAAAGAAGAGTTCAACTTTTAGTTGGACTAAGGAAGGAAAAGCCAATTTTCAGGCTATCAAAGAGGCCCTAATAGAAGCTCCTACCCTCTTAAACCCAAATTTCATTAAGGATTTCATCCTTTATTCTTATGGAGGTCACGATGCCATATCTGCAATGTTGACCCAAGAAAATCTAGATGGATTGGAGCAGCCTATTGCTTTCTTTAGCAAAGGTTTAGAGGAGTATGAATAGAGATACTCTTTTGTAGAAAAATATGAACTTTCTATGGTAAAGAGCCTTTAAAAGTTCAGATATTTATTGACTCATAGCAAGGTACATTTAAAAGTTACTCATCCAAGTGTCAAAGAGTTTTTGCTTTCCAAAGACCTAAATGAGAAAAGAGCTGGTTGGATCACCAAGGTGATGGAATATGACATAGATATTCAGACTACCAAACTGGTTAGAGGAAGAGGTCTTTGTGAACATTTGGCATCAGATGAGAGTTCAAAGAAATTAGAGCAATTGGATGCATCTTTGGTTGTGCATTCTATAGAAGAACAAGCCAAGGCAACAAGTTGGTTGCCTAATATGATCAATTATTTGAAGACAAGACAATGTCTTGCAGGCCTAGATTCAGTAAAAAGAAGGTATTATAGATTGCAATCTATTCCTTTTGTTTTGATAAATAAGGTTCTTTTCAGAAAAGATCACAATGGTGTCCTTTTAAGATGCATAGATTTAGAAAAGGTAGCAGACATCCTATTTGAGTTTCATGATGGACCTTTTGGAGGTCATTTCTCTCCTAGGACTACTACTTTTAAAATCATGAGGGCTGGATACTATTGGCCATCTATCTTTATGGATAGTCATGATTATGTCAGAAAATGCATCAAGTGTGCTATGTTTGTAGGAAAAGAAAGGCTTGCAGCCTTGCCTCTACAACCAATCAGAATAGATCAAACCTTCATTAAGTGGGGTATAGATTTCATTGGCATGATCAACCCTCCATCTAGTGCAGGACATAAATGGATAATTACTGCAATAGATTAATTCACCAGATGGACAGAGGCAATTGCATTAAAAGAGGCCAATGAGAGTGTTGACCTAAGGTTTTATGATGACTTAATTCATAGGTTTGGCACTCTTGATTCCATGATTTCAGATAATGCCTTAGCATTCACAGGCCTCAAAGTCTCAGAGTGGGTAGTCAAGAATGGCATTTATCTGAATACCAGTTCAAATTACTACCCTCAAGGCAATGGCTTGGTAGAATCCACCAATAAGAACTTGATTAGGATAATCAAGAAGACTCTTCAAGATAATCAGAGAGATTGGCATACTAAGTTGAGGTCTGCATTGTGGTTAGACAAAATTACTCCAAAAAAGATCATTGGTAATTCTCCTTATGTGCTAGTGTATGGTAGGGAGGCTAGGTTGTCCATTTCAACTAAATTACCAGCTTTGGACCTAGCTACTTAGTATGCCCTATTTGATGAAGGAGATCCCTTGTAGGTTAGGTATGCTCAGTTGATGGAATTGGAAGAGATCAAAGACAAATCAATGAAGGATATGGAATTCCATCAGATTCAAACAAAGAGGAGCTTTGATAGAAGAGCCAAAGTCAGAGACTTCAAGGTTGGAGACATAGTCCTCAAGTGGGATGAGTTCAGGTCAAAACCTAGCAGGCACACAAAGTTTGACTCCTTTTGGGGTGGACCATTTGTAATCACAAAATGCAGGGGCTCCAATGCTTTTCAACTATCAAATATGGAGGGAGTCCCCTTACCTATCTTTGTGAATGGTTTCCACTTGAAACCTTGTTTTGAGGTTAACCCCTCTCTGTAAATTTTGTAAAGTTCCCCTGTTTTCTTTCCTTTCTTTCTAGTTTAGTTTCTTGCTTTTTAAGAAGTGCTTCGAGCACAGTTCCAATTTTGTCCCTCTGTAGAGAATTTTGAGTTTTGATAAGCCCCATTCCCAATGGATTGTTATAGGCCACTAGTTTTACATGTTTAGCAGGCTAACATCCAGTAGAAATCACCAAAATGTTACCCTAATTTTCATATGCATACAAATTTGGAAAAAAACCATCCCCAGGTCTCTCTTTTTACCATGTCTTCCATCCCTAAAATTTTCATGAATTTGCACCCTGTTCTTTGGCCTCTGCAAATTTGTTATTTCCCTAGTCTGCAGTAAAAAGTTTGAAAAACTAGCCGTTACCCTAAAAACCCTTTGGCCGCGTTATATTTTCATGTTACCTTTTTCAGCAACTTAAGTCATTCATATTTGCATGTGCCCAAAATAATCCCTAAGTCCAGCGGTTTAATTTTTCCTAAGTCTCGGTGCACAAAATAATTCCTAAGGGTTAAGTGTCAATTTGATCTGATGATCTTCACCATCCCACAAGCCAAAGATGCACGTACATTACAATCACAGTATGGTGAGCACCGTTGATCTTCCCTTTCCTTACAGTTCCTCAGTTGTCAGTGGGTCCAATGCCACATCATCTGACTTGGTAACTTTTCATTCATCGGCGGGCTAGTGATTCAGCATCTGTCAGTGGGGTCCCAGTTAGGAAGATCTGGCGGCTGGTGTATCTTCACATAGGTCATTGTCAGAGCATGAGATCTTCAGATGACTGTTGATTTTCCCCTTTTGCTCAATGTTGTAGTGTATTGTGGGTCTGATGCCACATATTCTAATTTGGCAGCTCCTAGTTGGTCCATGTTTGCTGAATCAGATTACTTGTCAGTGGGACCAGGTTTCCAGCATTTCAGAAGGGCTCTGACATCTGCAGAGGATCGATGGCTGGCGCATGTCTACAAGGAATCTTTCTGACACATGCGATCATGCACCCACCGATGATCTTGCTTTATCTCCAGGCTCTGTCAGGTGGGTCCGATGTCAGAAGGTATGCAATGTGCATCTGAATGGCATAGTTTGATTGGTTGTTTGGTAGGCTACATGGTGGTTGTTAGTGGGCCCGTGGGGTCAAGGGTTTCTAAGAAGTTAAAGCATGAAAATATCTCACAATTTTTGTTGTACCACAGATCCAAAGTGCTCGATCATTATCGTAGCGGTATAGTGGCAACCATCTGATGGTGTTCTCAAGGACATGGGTCCAAAGTTTGCCAAGTGTGATGACGTGCTTGATTTTTATTGGTTGCTGACTTCCATGGTGAATTTGACTTGTCAGAAGGGTTTTAAACTATTTTAAAAGGTGCATCTAGACCATTCATTTGTCGAGAGAGATTTTACATCGATGACTACATTTTAAAAATGACCTAGTAGCCATTATTATTCAAATTTAAATATTTCTCTGCAAAGGTTTTGCTAGGGTTTTCATTTTGTGGCCATGCATGACAATTTGAGTTGTTGGAATTTATTTCTTTAGGACACAAATGGTTGAGAAGATGATAGTGGACAATCTGATTGTTGGTGCCATAGATTTCACAAAGTACCACATCGTGTTGAAGCTTTAATGAGCTTGGTGCCACCTTTTGTAGGGTTAATCATTTTTAACCCAGGTATCAAACCAAGATCAGATTGGATGCATTCATGGCTTAGAGGAGTTGCAGGTGGGTAGATGGATCAAGGTTGAATGTTTGTCTGCAGGTGGGCTCAGTACTAGGATCAACATGCAAGGAAAGGATTTGATTTGATCACCAGCTATTCTTAGGGATTTGATGATGATAATTAGTGTACCATTAGGGTTTGATATTTTATTATAGATTCATGTAACCCTAGTTAGGTTTTTCTCCTGCCTGCATGCAGGAGGTGTATATATTCTATTATTGAAGCCTTAGTGCTAGAGAGGTTAAGAGTTTAAGAGGTAAAAGAGTTCACACTTTGTAGGAGGAAAGTCTCTTTCTTAGAAGGCTATCTATGGCATTTCCTACCCCCTGGTCTTCTACATTCTGTAACCTCCCATTGGTAATTTAGAGATTGAAGATATTTTGTGACATTTCTCATGTCCCTGTGCATTTTTTTGTGTGTGAGTTATCTCTTATTGAATCAAAGTATTTATATGTTTCTCAATGATATCTTAGGGTTTTTGATCCTTCTTTCTTTCTGTAATTCATGTGTATTCTTGTGAATGATTTTATGTGAATGCTTTTGTGGGTATACTACAACCCCTTAAACAATCTTGTCTCATTCCTATACCTAGTTGTAGAGGTGAATGTTTGTTTGCAGGTCATAGATTGTTGTCTACCCCAAGGAGTGTCATTATTTATGAAAGGATCTTTTTCTTTCCCTGAATACCCTCTTTGTTTGCAGACCCCTCCTATGAAATACTTATGCAAGCCTATTCAATAAGTTGTGATCTACTAGACCTAAGTCTCTCATTGATTTCATCCTACATACTGAGATCCAAACCCTAGTTTCGGTGCATCACCTAGTAGGTAGTTTGCTTTCAGTCATTTCCTTTTTCAAGCATTCCTCTATCCCTTTTCCCTCCAAAGTTTACTTTCATGTCTAGAAGCAAATTAAAGTGATTATCCAAGAGGAACCAGCCTAGAACCTAGAGGTCTCATCTCAGTTAGCAAAGGTCCCACACCTAGAGATGATTCCCATGTTATACTGAGTTATCAAGACCAAGAGAGCTTGAAACAAAAGGTGCAAAATTAGTGTATAACAAAACCATTGGGTAATGTTTATAAATGGTCATATAAAAAATTTATCTGTTGAATGTATAGATAATTAATTTGGGATTTGTAGATTTTTATTCATAAGATGCTCTTAAGGAGCATAGTATTGTATGTATTTCTTCTATAGTTCATTCTGATACAATGATTGATAGCTTTATCAATAATAGGAATCTCTTGTGCATCGCTAACACTATAGTAGATTATTTAATGGTTATTTATATGGTTGGGAAAGAGTTTTATAAAAAAGTAAACATATATTTTGTAGTAATTTAGTGGTTATAATACAAAAGACATGAAAGATATTTAATACTAAATAATTATGGGAGAAATTTTTATTTTTAATTTGATGTATTCTTATCTCTCTATATTTAAATATTGTAATAAGTAGAATCAGGTCTTCCATTTATAGTCATCAATAAAGGTAATAAAATATTGATTTTCTAAATTGTAAGAGATATCATAGGGCCACACAATTTTATATGCACCAACTTCAATGGTTCTCTTATCCTTTTATAGTTCACTAAAAGAAAGGGTTGTCTGTGATATTTTCTTAAAACATAAGTCTTACATTTTTATTTTTCTCCATCATGGTAGGTAATCCTCTAACCGTGGCCTTCTTGTATAAAAAAATGTCTAGAATAATGAGAAAACATGTATACCTTAAATGCCAAAGCTTGGAGGGGTCTATAAAGAATGTCTAGAAGATTGATTTGTTTTGTACTAGATTATACATATCTCTTTCTTGAAAGTATAAACTAAAAGTACTAGGCTAATAAATAAATTTCTATTCATAAATAATAGAGTTGGTTTCTTGCCATTTTGACTATTAATATTAGCATGTTCTTACTCTCACTCATATAAAAATGATATAGTTTCTTTCTTCTACTAGTATTTTGTAACCTTTTTAGTCCAACTATCCAACACTCAATAGGTTATGTTTTATCCCTATACCATAACAAACATGTTTTATCTCCTTTTCATTACCATGTTTGGTAGATATCCCAAAAAAAACCTTTGCCCTTTTTTGGAACTTTTTTATATTTTTCCCTCATTTATCTTACACTTAAAATTTTTATCAAAGAATAACACAAATCATTTCCACTCTTGTTGTTGATGCATTCACAATCCAAGTACCATACTTCAACACATTCATACTCACCAATATTCCATGTGATGAATTCTTTTGATTGATTGACTTCTATATATTCCTCATTAATTAGCCACATTTGTAGTTTATTTTGACTAGTCACATTATTTTTTTAATATCCACTTGCATAATATTCATACATGTGAAAATAAATTAAAACCATAAATTTAATTTTGAAATACCTTCAGCTTGAGCTATTGATATTTTTCTTGGCTTCAAAGATTTGGTGTGAGTTTCTTTCTCTCTCTTATCTTTTTTTTCTTCCAAAATTTGTCTCCTCCAAAGTTATATATTCTAGAGTTATTTCTACCTCTATCTCTTGAGTTCATATCAAATTTGTTTCTTCCTCTCTCCATATTTATCATGAGCTTTGAATATTTTCTCTAGGAAAGGTGCATACCAATTTAGGATATACTCATTGGTTTGTATGAACTCGTCAATTCATCTATTATCATTTTTGAGATATCTTTGGAAATCCTCTATGGCAATGACAATTAAATCCTAGGGACATTTCTAAAAAAAAATTTCTTCTTCCATAGTTTACTACTAATCACTAATTGACTTGTCAAATTTTAAAACCTTGTATGAAAATATTAAATAGACTTTTTAATCGTTCATTTAAATATTTTCAAAGTCTATCCTAAGAATTTAGATTTTAACTAGCCTCACCTTATTAGTCCCCTCAAGAAACTAGTTAGGAGTATTTCCTAAGCCTCATTAGCATAGTTAAATGTTAGTATTTTGAAAGAAAAAAAAGTGAATTATGTCAATGTTATCTCTATTAAAATTAGCTTTTTGGTATCTTTTGTTTTAGTCTCCTTCAATTATGTCATTTTGGAATTTTGAGGACTATCCACACTATTTGATTAGTCACTTCTATGAAGATACTGAAAAAAAATTCTCACAAATCATTTGAAACTATTATATTTTTAATCTTCTTTTCCCAAAAATATAGTTCTATTCATCAAAAGATGGAGGTTACTACCATCTCTTGCTATCACTTTTATCCAAATATAAACTCAAAAATATAATATTGAGCACACTCTAAGACCTAGGGCTCTTATAAACAATAATAAAGACCAAATAAGAAATAAAAATACTCATAAAAAGAGAAAATATGTTTTGGATTTATCAATATTTGAACAAAACTCCCCTATGATGTTCATGATAAGATCCACATAGTCATCAAGTTCTAGGGTAAATCTTTCGTGCAACACTCATTCAAGTTCATGACCTTGAAATGAAGATGCATTATTTTCAGCTTGATTCAAACCTTCATGCATGTCCATTTGTTCATGTCTAATGACATGATCATCTTCAATTTCTTAAACATTGAAAGAATGAGTTTTATCTTTCTAATTTTCATCAACTTTGTGAGACTGTATGTACCAAAAATAAGAGTCCTCGGTTATGTCTACTTCCTTTTCCTAGAAGAGAATAGAAAGATCGCTAGCTTTAGTTTCTGGGTGGTTCGATGTTGCCTTCACTAATGGTGCACATAGAGATACAAGTTCTTTCCACAAAAAGAAAGCTCCAGATACTTATTTCTCTTGCATATGTAGTCGGGATTAAAAACCCCATTTTAAATAATAAATCACTCCAAAAAAGAGAAAGTATTATTACCATAACTGATAGCAATGTTTAAGATTGATTATTTGATGGAGTTGATGATGAAGACTGACCAAGATCAAAGGAATACATGATAGTAGAAAGGTTATATTAGTTATAGTCTTGTCATTGATGTTGAAAACAATTGATTTCTAATTTATATTATGTTTCCATATCATTTGGTAATGATATAAGATGAATGAGTTAAGGAGAAGAAGAAATCAGAAGTTGAAGAACTTAATTGGGTAACTGTTTCAGATCAAAAAATGATTTGATTATGTTGATATAATTGTTTTCTACCTAACATATGAGTATGTTAATTCAATAATGCATGATGATGAAGTTTTGAGAATTCGATAAGTAGAGTTGTTCTAGCTATCGAGATGGAAAATTCACTCAATAAGGTAAAGAGGAAAAGATAGGTCACTCGGTAAAGAAGAAAGGTTTAGGCATCGAGTGATGTAACCAAAATTCTAATGAAGGACACCAAGCGAGGAACAATATTAAATAAGGATGGAATCGACATTTAATGATTAGATATGATGAGTTGGATGATCATGATGATGAGGAAAGTTAGTTACAAGAGATCTATAGACAAGAAAATTCAAGATGAATATCTATAGCAAGATCTAAGCAGAAAAAGAGATGGAACAATTTTCTAGAAAAATTTCAAGTTCCTAGGTGAAAAGAAAATGTGTTAGCGAGATTCAAATTTGATGTATAATAAATTGAAGGGTCAAGATTGATTAAAGGAAAATATAATAGATGAGATTAAGAGGAAAATATGTCTATATAAAGGATGATATTATATGGAAAAATGGTTGGCAAATTGAATAGTTGAAGGGTCACCGACTATTGCAGAGAATAAGGAACACAGAGGATTCTAAGAGGGAAAAGAAGGATTTGATGAAGTGTTGATGTCAGTGGATGATGAAGAATTGAAGTGAAGAAAAAAGAGTGCACAAGGATCTGATTGAGAAAGATGGTTTCAAATTAATAGGTCAATTTTATTATTGTTTCTTACTAGCATTTGTAATAGAGAAATCTCTTAGCAAAGTGGATTTAACAGTCTTATTATAAAATCCTTGAGAAAGGTGACATTCTAAAGAGTGTTTAAAGCCCTCTAACAAGGCCACTCCTAACAGGGTGAAGATCCTAATAGATCCGATGTAAATCCCTTAACCAGATCACACCTAACAGTGTGTTTTGTAATTTTTAAGCAGATTGGCTCTCAATTGGTTATACTTCAGAAGAGAATTTTCTTAGTGGGTGACAATTCCCACACTAGTTTTTCCCGAAGTTGGGCTTCCACATTAAATATTAGTGTTACACATTGTGAATGATTTGTGTGAATGATTTACTGATAGTTATAGTTTATTTATTGTTGGACCGGTAAATAGTGAACTGTGTTGTTACCAAGTTTCTGCCCAGTTCATCAGAGAAAAATTTTAAATGTATTTTGGATTAGGGATTACTGATTCACCCCCCCCCCCCCTCTTCATAATCCAACAATTGGTATCAGAGTCAAGTACTCTAAAGAAATAAGTTTAAAGACTTGAGTAAAAATTTTGAAGATGTACAGGAGAGAAGTACCTAAGTTGAACAAGGAAAGTTTCTCTACATGGAAAAGAAGAATGAGATTGTATATGTCTAAGATTGGAGACTCTTCATTGAATCTAATTGATAATGACTACACTCCACCACCTACTATATCTTTGACAGTTGATCAAATGAGAGAAAATAAGGAACACAACTTAGTTATGATAGAGATTTCTTCTTCCCTCTCTGATGTTGAATTCAATGATATTAAGGATTGTGCTAATTCAAAAGAGATGTAGGAAATGATTACACTTATCTATGGAGGAGATCAACATGTATAAAAAGATAAGGTTGACATTCTGAGAGGAAAATATGATGAAAGATGAAGAGGACATCACATAATATAACAAAAGAATCAAGGAAGTTGTGAGTGCCATCAAAGGTGATGGTGGATCACTAAATGATGAAGAAGCGGTAAGTAAAATCAAGATAACTCTTTCTTCTAAGTATGTTATTAGAGTATCTAAAATTCAAAAATTGAGATCTATACCGAAAAATAATGTTACTCTTGAAGCCCTAATTGGTAAGATGATTGCATTTGAGCTTAGCAATTATGATAATAGTCTACCGACCATTGAGAGTGCCTTCAAGTCATATATAACCATTGGAACATCAAGAAGATAAAGAGAGAATCACAACAATTCATATAGAAATGAGTCTGAAAGCATTCTAAATGAAGAAAAAGAAACAAGAGTAATTGGAAGCACTGCTAGCTAATTGACTACCTAGAGGCAAAGGAAAGTATAAAGGAAAGTTACCATTAAAGTTTTCAATCATAATAAGATTGGACATATTGCATCTAGATGTCCTAAAAATGACATGAATGATAAGAATGATAAAAGAGACAACCGACACTGAAGATTCAAATATTTGAAGGAAAAAGATAAGAAGTCTTGCTGCCTTTCTAAGGAAGGTGTAACTAATGATGAAACTGATGATATCGAGGAAGGATATGAAGTTGTCTTTGTTGCAATAAAAGAAGAACCAAATGAGGAAAATTATGAAGATGAAAAAGTGCTTATTTTTCATGTAAATAAACTAGACCCTTGGATTATTGATAGTGGTTGTTCACACCATATGATTGGTGATATTGATAAATTTGAGAACCTAGAAGAATATGATCGAGGATTTGTCAAATTTGACAATGATGCTCCATGTCGTGTGAAAGGTAAAGGATCTATTGTGTTAAATGATAAGATGAAATGTAAGGATGCATATTGGGTTAGAGAATCGAACTATAATATATTGAGTGTTGAACAGTTGAACAATATTGACCATCGACTATAATTTCATAACATAAAAGTTAAGATCTATGGTGTTGATGGAGATCTAATTAGAACTAGAGGAAAATCAAGAGGTAATTTATTTTATCTTGATACTGATGTAAAGGGTTGCTTGTCTGTTAAAATTGAAGATGTATGGTTATGGCATAAGAGACTGTGTCATGTGAATTTTGATAACTTGATCAAAGTGAGTAAGAAGAGTAGAGTCGAAAGACTACCAAGATTATGTAAACTTGAGAAAGCTATGTGTAAAGAATGTCAAATTGGTAAGATGACCAAGTCTAGTTTTCTAAGAAAATCCTACTCTACAATTGGTATTTTGGAATTGGTTCACACTGACCTTTGTGGTCTATGAAAGTTCAAAGCTATTACATGGAGATCGGTACTTTATTTTGTTTGTGGATGATTATTCAAGAATGATGTATGTTATGTTTCTAAAAGAAAAATATGATGTATTTTAAATGTTTAAGTGGTATGAGGCTAAAGTTGAGAGGGAAATAGGTAAATAGATGAAGTGTTTGATATCTGATAGAGGAGGTGAATTTATCTCTGGTGAATTTATTATCTTCTTTAATGAGCGTGGAATTAAAAGATAAGTGTCTGCACCAAGAACTTCACAATAGAGTGGGATAGCTGAGAGAAGAAATAGATCTATTTTGAATGTGCTAGAAATTTGTTGATTGATAAGAAGGTTGCACAAATATTTTGGAGAGAAGCTATAAGTATTGTATTTTACACTCTCAAATGAATACAGTTAAAGAAAGGTACAAACAAGACACCCAATGAACTATGCTTTGGTAAAACACTGAATGTATTTTATTTCAAAAAAATTGGAAGTAGGTGTTATATATTGAAAGATGATAGAAATGGAAAGTTTGACTCTAAAGGTGATGAAGGAATATTTATTGGTTATTCATCAAAAAGTAAACCATACAAATGTTTAATCAAGGATTCTAAAAAATGTGTTGAAAGTTAAAATGTAAGAGTTGATGAATTTGTAGAAAGGAATGAAGAGGATAGAACCTAAGGATTATAATAGATTTATTTATGTACAAGAAGGTAATTCTCTTTTGACACAAATGAGAAGAAACTAGAAGAAACTAATGAACAGGATGAGCCTCCACTAAGAGATGAAAACAATGATGAGCATGCTATCAGATATGTATTAGCAAAGTATGTGAGAAAACACCACTCACTGAGTAGAATTATTGGAGACAGGAATGCAGGAGTCATGAAAAAAAGTAAGTAGAAAGATAACACATGTTTGATTTTTGAATTTGAGCCTAGACTAGTGAAGTGTGCACTAGAAAATGAAGATAGGATGAATGCTATGAAAGAAGAAATAGATCAAATTAAAAATAATAATACATGTTCACTGGTACCGAGACCTAAGGAGAATAATGTGATAGGAAAAAAATAGATTTTCAAAAATAAACTCAATGAGAAAAGGGATGTGATAAAAACAAATCAAGATTAGTCTACAAAGGGTGTGCACAATAAGAAGGTATTGATTATGGTGAAACTGTTTCTCATGTTTCTAGATTAGAAGGTGTTAGGATATTACTTGCTTATGGCACAACTTACAAAGGATTCAAATTTTATCAAATAGATGTTAAATTTGTTAGGAATAGTCCCAAGGGATAACAGAGAGGGGGGAGGTTGAATCAGTTATCTACAAGTTTCAATTCTTTATCCAATTAAGTATACTTAAACATTAAGCATAAACACAATGAAAGAACACTTGAACACAACACCAATATTTTGGTTATAGGGAAACCCAAATAGGTAAAAACCTTGGTGGGAATTGACACCCACTAATAATCTGCACTAGTGTTTTATGATCCTTGTTAGAAGCTCTTCAACCCTATTAGGAGTTGTCTTTACAATGCATTTAGTACAGTGACCTGGTCAAGGGTCAGACCCTGTTAGGAGTCTTTTACAATTAACCCTATTAGGGGTGACGACGCACTATCTGAGAGCTCACTGCTCAAAGGGGTGAAGGCTACAACCTTCTGAATAAAAAATACACACTATATCTGGATCTTGGTGAAGGGTATGTGCAAGATCATGAGGGGCCAAAAAGTGGCGATGAAAAAAATCCACTTTTCACTCGTCCAAAAGTGCATGAAAATGTATGTTGACTTTTTAGTAGGCCTAGGTGTCAGTACACTTGGGAAAACTTGACACCAAAGCACAAGCCTAATCAGGTACCCGATTTCAAATCGGGTACATGATTTCAAATCGGGTACCCGATATTTTCGAGTTGAAAAAATGGCGGGAGTAAATGAAAAAATTGAACTTTTATATATAATGTTTAAATATGTATTATATATATAATTATATATTAATTTATATATTTTATATTATAATATCTTAGGGGTTTTAAATTGTATGTCATATATATTTTATATTATAATATTTTATAAATTAATATATTCTTTTATATATTAGTATGTATTGTATATAATTATATTTAATGTTTATATTATATAAATATATGTAAAAATTTTATATATATATATATATATATATATATATATATATATATATATATATATATATATATATATATATATATATATATATATATATATATATATATATAACATTTAAAGGGTATTAAGGGGTATTATGTAAATATTTTAATATATATTATATATAATTATATATTAATATATATTTTATATTATAATATCTTAGAATATTTAAATTGTATGTCATATATATTTTATAGTATAATATTTTATATTAATCTATTTTTTATATATTAATATCTATTGTATATAAATATATTTAACAAACTTATATTATATTTATATGTACAAATATATATATATATATATATATATATATATATATATATATATATATATAATATTTAAGGGGTATTACGTAAATATTATATATATATGATATTCTTATATAAAATATATATTAATATATAATTATATCTATAATATTTGTGTGCTAAAATGTTGTCACACTTCTATGAATCCTTACATGCAAGAAAACTCAAGAATGAGCCCTCACAAATCGATCCATAGCTCTCTATGCATGGAGTTGCAAGATTTGTAAAATTGCTCTCAGCTAGAGCTATAAACTCATGACCTTGCTAGTCAACCACACAATGAGAGATTCCAAATGAATGCAATGCTATGCAAATCTATATGAGAATGCAAATTAATCTTATGAGAATGAAGATGCAATTAAGCTATGAAAATGGAAATGAAAGAGTTACAAACCCTCTAATTAAACTATGTGAGATTAATCTAAAACATGAAAGGAAATGATACCATGATAATGCAACTATGATGCAAGCGAGGATGTGATGTAGATGCAAGATGAATGCCAATGATGCTCCAAATCTTCAAAACTTGATGCAAGAATATCTCCAAAAGCTTCAATGACTTAGAAAACCTGTAGCATAATAATTCAAGTATGTATTGTGTGTGCAAATGAGGAAGAGAGCTCTTCTTTTATAGGAAGTGAAAAACAATGGACCATGGAGATTAAGAGGCAAAAGACTTAATCAACGATGGAGAAAAAAAGAAACTTGATCCTTGTGCACAAATATCCTCCAATAAGAAAATTAGAAGCATTTACTTTATGTTGAGCATTTAATTTATGTCCATGTGAGACAAAAAGTACTTTTCTTTTATTTTTTATTTTATTTTTCTTTATAAATAAGAATTAAATGCTTTATTTGTGCAACAAGGATAAAAAGAAAAGTGGGGATTTTTATTTAAATAAAAGGGGAGGAAATTCCTTTTAATTAAATAAAGGCTTAGGATAAAGTGATTTTATTATTTAATTAAAAGAGATTTTTAATTAATTAAAAAGCAGCATGTTCTCTTAATTAAATAAGATTTTTATTTTTTTATTCTCTTTTAAATTAAATAAGGCTCAAACCTTAGGAAATATTGAATTGATTATGATTTGATCAAGGAAATTGATATAATTGATATTGTTGATATTTGAAAATATTGATTCAAGGATTTGACAAATTGCAGAAATGGGGCCCAAAGTCTAGGCGACCATTTTAGGGTGCATACATTTGCCCCTCTTTGACTAATGTGTGATCGATCTGGGAACACATGCAGTCAATGAAGAATTGAAATGTGAGATCGATCTGGGATCACAAAACAACTCAGATGTGAGGTCGATTTGGGATCACATCCAGACAAACATAAACAAAAGATTCTAGACATGAGGTCGATTCGGGATCATATCCAAAATAAGAGATAAGAATCTCAAGCTGAGCTGAATGATAAAGCTGAATCAAAGATTAAAGTTGATAGGTACTGCCCCCTCAGAATCAAAATTGAAATCAGATAGAGGAGAACAACAAATTGATAAACCTAATCAAGTCACAATAAATCATAATCAAAGGATGGAGCATGATAGGATAACCATCAAACAGTGAAGATATGCCCCAGGTTGACTAGGTTTGACTGGGAAAGATATAGGATAAAGATTAAGTCAAACCTTAGAGAGAGGAAGCGAAAGGGGTGAATGAAAGACTAGAAGTTTGAAAGACATGAAAAGGAAGAAATTTCATCAAAGATCAAAGAATTATGCCTCAAAAGGTCAGTCAACACGACTCAGATTTTGATTTCAAGTCTGAAATGGATACAAAATGATGTGACATGAAAGACCAGAAATGAAAGATATGATCAAGAAGAATCAGAAAATGAGCACAGTTGATCAACTAGTCCGTAAATGATAAAAATGAGATCTCTCTCCATATGCAAGATTCAAAAACTAAACTATGATGAACCTAAGAATGCAAGCTACTATGAAAGTGGTTGACTTGCAAGGTCACAATGCCTATAGACATCTAATTATCATCATCGAGCATTATTGGTAGTGTCATAAGATCATACAATGCACACTAGCATAACTATGTGAATATGAATATGATCTTTATCAGATAGAAAATGTGGGAATCTCACCTAGGCATCAAAGACATGTAGGTTAAGATGATGAGTGCAGTGAGATCACCGAAGTTTTTTATGGTGAGATTATGCTTGTATCAAGACACATGAAAGTCAGGATAACTAGAAGCATGCACTCACAAAATAGTCAAGGATAATACCTTGTCAATCCATAGTGTCAAGTAAGAGCAACATAAATGCTCATGACAGTTAGGATCAACAAAATATACCCACAAGAAAATAAAAAAAGAAAACATGTTCTCATACCCTCAGTCTTCTAGCTATGCATCATCAAAAACTTCTTAGGGAGAGACCACTCATCAAAGAAATTCTCATAGACAGCACACAAAGAAAAGTAAAGTCACCATATCTCAAGCGAATTGATTGTTTAAGTTCGTGTGTGTTGGTCATAGAGTCAGACTCTGGTTATCACATCTGCTAATGAGAAATATCACATCATACTTAGACTATTGGGTAAGACATCTGATAAGTGTTAAGAAACACTCGACGCAGGGGTAGTGTTGAAAAACACTATTTGGGGTGGTGTTGAAAAACACCTGTTGTGAAATGCCCCAAGAGACAAACGCACCTAAAAGACCTATGCTAATAGGTATGCCCCTTAGACAAAGACAAAGACCAATTCCAGACTAAGGCAAATAAGGTCAAGGCATGATGGAAAGTGGCTAAGTGTCAAGGACACATGCTAACAAATAGGGGTGCAAAGGCCTCAAGTAGCGCCTGTTTCCAAGTTTTCACCACTTGGATTTATTGCAATTTTCTCTTTTTTTCTTTTTTCTTTTTTGCATTTTTGCTACCAAGGTGCCTATTGCTAAGTTTTCACCAAGGCACATTTTCTATTTTTTTTAAATTTTTTGAATTTTTTGATTTTTTGATTTTTTTCAAGACTTTTTATACTTTTTAGAATTTTTTCAGCATCATATATAAATTTTTTTGATATTTTTTCAAGATCATAAAATATGTACAAGGATGCCCCTAGACAGAATGGGCATCAAAGTCCCAAGCAAGATCACATCATGTAGTCCCAATATCTAGCAATGTGGAGGACAAGATGGATAAGCAAGCTGGTGAATGAGATGGAGGAAATGAGAATGCAAGAGAGTGAAGGGAAGACATCCTCAAAGGCAAAATCCTCAAGAGTACCCAAGCTAGGGAAAAAAATTGTCATGTAAAGCACATCTGGACAAGCAATGAAAGGCCAGCATAGGATAAGTCACAAAGTGTACTGCAAAAGAAGGAAGGGATGCAGTCCAAAGGAGTAGACATGTCAAGAGGCTTCATAGCATCATTTTTTACTCTTTTTTTTATTAGATCAAGACCAAAGAGGAAAATGATAGCGAAAGGTTAGAATGAATGAAGGAAAATGAATATGAAGGCTAAACATGAATGAAATGAAAGCAAGATCATTGTAAAATAGCTCACAAGATAGCCAAATATTCAAGTATAGGTCAACTTTGTCAAGATCAAAGAGAGAAGATGAAATGGATGAAAAATGTAGAAGAACTACGCATGATGCCTAATTGCCAGGTTTTCATCATGGTACTTATCCAAGGTGCCACAAGGGAGTGGTTTTCACCATAGGATGAATTTATTTCTCTTTACTTTTGCTACCAAGGTGCTTGTTTCCAGGTTTTCACCATGGCACATTTTCAAAATTTTTTCATCTCTTTTCTTTTTTTGTTTTCATTTTTTTTTTTTTTCTATTTTTTGAATTTTATATTTTTTGGAAGAAGGCAAGCTTTTTAGATAATGCTCCTTGAAAGGATAAACCATGATATGCCAAGGATTCAAAATGATATGCTCAAAGATGTTGATAGGGAAAGGAAGACGCATGAGGAATAGGCAAATAAGGAAAAATGATAGAAGGTAGAAGGATAATGAATGGAAGGAATGTGAAAAGGTAGATGGAAAGAAAGGTAAGATCAACGTCAATACACACCTTGAAGGGTGATGGGAAAAATGGAGGAAAACCATATTCTAGTCCAAGTGCGAACCATATTCTGGTTCATTATTGCTATCTAACTCATCAAAGAGAGGATTGGTGTGCTTGTTATAATTCTCAAATGTGAATGGAGGAATAGGAGAAGGAATATGGAAAATTTGTAGCAGAAGTTGTGGTTCAGGTGCATGGAATGGAAGAATATTTTAGAAAAAAAATGAAGTGGAAGCCTTTGGAAGCTTGAATGTCAACTTCACTTTTTGCTCAACATAAGACTCTTTTAAGAGAGACTTTAGAAACCATATAGCTTTAAAAATTTTATTTTCTTTTGATGTGTTAGAGAGAATATCTTCAATGATGGATTTTGAACCCATACTTGTCTTGTAGTTTTCTTCTTAAATATCTCTTTTGACTTTATGCCCCCATGTCGATTAGAGGAGACATGGTGATCTTCTTTTTTTGATGAATTCTTGTATTGGTTCTTTTTCTTGTATTGAACATTCAAGTTACTTTCAAAAGACTTGGGACTTGTGGAAGAAGAAGGAAAATACAACTGGTTTAGATGGGTGGGTGGATGAAAAGGATTCAAGGGTATGCATCTATGTTGATCTTGAGGAAAGATAGGAGATGGAGGGACGTAAGGACCCAAGATGGATGATGAATTAGGAGAGTTAGGAGGGGAAAGTGAAGGGACATAAGGACCCAAGATGGAAGGAAGATATGAAGCCCTTAGTATTGGTGGAGGAGGTCCAAGGATGGACGTGGAAGATGCAAAAGGATAATCATTAAGTTCATCAGCATCTATATGACAACCAAGGACATCAGCATCTTTAGAGTGAGCATTAGGATTTTCAATAGTATCATGAACATCTTGAGTAGGAGAAACTTCATTGATAGGATCATTCAAAGCTTGTGAAGATTTAGGACGAGTAGAAAGTGGAAGTGAGCATGGAGTGGTAGAACAAGAAGATGGAAGACTTCGATCTTGACAAGGATCTTTGGATAGCATAAGCGTATCAACTTTCTTTTGATTTTCAATAGGCTTTACATCAGAAGTAATAACACCATTTTTAATAACCTTAATGGAAGTATCATCTTTGGAAAGCGCAAGTGTGGTAAGGTTATTTTGATTATCAATAAGCTTAATAGTGTAAGTAGTAGCTTGATCTTGCTTAGGAGATGGTGGAATGAATGCGGAAGAGTGTAGAGGATCAAAAGAACCATGCAATGGAGAAGATACATCATGAAGAGAATTGGATGATATGGAGGGTTCCTGATCTTGATATTTATTTATATTTTTTTTTAATCATTTTTAGGGTCCTCTTGACATGGAGCCACTTTTAAGGACAAGGAAGCATGTTGGAATTGTATGGAAGACTTTGGAAGAGATAGTGAAGAATTAGCTAAAGTAGGTAGTATAGCAAATGAAGGCTTAAGATCTTTTAGTTTAACATCATTAGAAGTATTTGTAGCAAAGTGAAGGTTAGCTTGAGTTTCTTTAAGAGGTAGCCCTTGAGGATAACTATAGGGAACTGCATGGAAAGCCTTAGGATCTTTGTTGGATGAAGGATTTGTGATAGATTTGGAAGACTCGGAAGCTTTAGGAAATGTATGGGCATTGGAGGAAGTAGAGGATGGAAGGGAACCATCACAAGACAAAGGTTCAACATTAATATGATCTTGCTTGAGAGTGCAACCTTTATTTTCAGCATGAGAACTTTTAGAGGAGAGATTCTTTTGACGTTTGAAATCAGTGCGGTAGATTTTCTCTTCCTCAGTAGGAATATTATATTGTTCAAAAAAATCATCAAAGAATTCTTCAAATTTAGAGTCATATGGATCACCATCACAGTCTACCCAATATGACTCCCCCTTAGAAATCACAAGTGTACCATGAGGATGATGCTTAGGAATAGAAGTACAACATACTCTACTTCTGCTATTGATTGAGAAATACAATTTTTCTTCTTGCTTGTCCAAGTGACAAGTCTATCACCAAGAAACACTACTCCTCCTGATGTACTATTTCTATCATCAACGCATCCTGCCCAATCTGCATCTGTATATACATGAAGCTCAACATTCTCTGAGTTAGGATACCATAGACCATAATCTATAGTGTCTTGCAAGTATTTGAATATTCTCTTTACTACCATGAGGTGACTTTGTTTAGGTTCTACTGCAAATCTTCCAACTATGCCAATTGCATTAGAAATATCAGGTCTAGTTTGAGTAAGATATATGAGTTTACCAATCATGGACTTGTACAATGTTTTATCTACTGCTGGAGAATCATCTTCTTTTATAAGATTGCATCCTCTTATCATAGGAGTACCCACTGGATTGCAATCATCCATATTGAACTTCTTCAATATTTCATTCACGTACTTGGGCTGATTAATGAAAATACCTTTCTCTATCTGCTGTATATTTAATCCCAAAAAGTATTTGATAGGTCCAATCATGCTCATCTCGAACTCACTCTACATTTCCTTAGAAAATTTTGCACTAAGTTTGTCATTACCCCCAAAGATAATGTCATCAACAAATATAGATACAAGTAGTAAACCTTCATATGTCTCTCTGATAAACAAATTACAATATGTTTCTCCCTTTTTGAATCCAATTTTTGTTATATATCCATCACATCTCTCATACCAAGCTCTAGGGGCTTGCTTAAGTCCATAGAGGGCTTTCTTCAATCTGCATACCATATCAGGCTTGTCTGATAAGGTGAATCCTTCTGGCTACTCAATGTATACTTCTTCCTTTAACTCTCCATTCAAGAATGTTGACTTAACATCCATCTGATAAACTTTGAAGTTTTTGAATGTTGCATAAGCTAGAAACATCTTGATAGCTTCTAATCTTCTCACAGGTGCAAATGTGTCTCAATAATCAATACCTTCTCTTTGTGCATAACCCTTGCATACTAACCTTTCTTTATTCCTTACTAATGTACTATCTTCATTCATCTTGTTTCTAAATATCCACTTTGTTCCAATCACATTTTTATCACTAGGTCTTGGGATGAGTTCTCAAGTATCATTCTTGATAATCTGATCTAGTTCTTCTTTCATAGCATCATGCCAATCTGAATCATTGCATGCATCTTCAACACTTAAAGGTTCTATCTGAGATAGTAAACATACTGCTTCATTGATTGTTGAACTCTTTTCTTTTGATCTTGTTGTGACTTTTCTGCTTTAATCTCCAATGATGTCATCCTTAGAGTGATATATAGATGTATACTTTGGAACTTTAGGTGATACTGACTCATCTTCCTTTTGATTTTCTTCTTCACTTATTTTAGGGTTATTGAACATTACATTAATACTGTCAAACATCTCTTCAACAACTGTCTCACTAGTGGAAGGAATGGGTTCTTCTTCAGTTATAGGTGCATAATCATGATATCTTTCTTGAATCATAAACTTTTCATCAATCTTAACATGAGCACTTTCAATGATCTTCTTCAATCTCAACTTAAAACATCTATAAGCTTTACTTTTAGTAGAGTAACCAAGAAAACTACCTTCATCACTTCTTGCATCAAACTTACCTATCGCTTCATCCCTCTTGATGTAGCACTTGCTTCCAAAGATTATGAAGTATTTCACTATGGGAACATTACCAAACCATAGCTCATAAGGTTTATTGTTTGTGCTAGGCCTCAATTGTATTCTATTGATGGTATAGACTGTTGTGTTGATCGCATCTCTCCAATAGGTGTGTGTCACATTTCTTTCAATCATGATGGTGTGTGCTGTATCAAGGATGATCCTATTCCTTCTCTCTACAATCCCATTCTGCTGAGGGGTTATAGGTGTGCTTAATTATCATTTTATACCATGTTCTTCATAGTACTCATAGAATCTGTTAGAGGTGAATTCTCCTCCTTTATCTAATCTTAGACACTTTATTTTTAGTCCAAATTCATTCTCAACCTTAGTTTTGAATATTCTGAACTTCTTAAATGCTTCTGACTTATCTTTCAAGAATGCAACCCACATCATTCTAGAATAATCATAAACAAACAAAATAAAATACCTTTCACCATAGTATGATCTTGTTTGAGTTGGTCCACATAGGTCTGTATGAATCAGATCCAACTTGTTCTCTCCTGAATTATTCTTGCTTCTAAATGAATTCCTCACATGTTTTCCCATCACACATTCCCTGCAAATAGTATCAATTATCTTTTATATGCTAGGTAGATCTCTTACTACCTTTACATTGCTTATATTTACTATGTTATCAAAATTGATATGACATAGTCTTTTATGTCATAGCCAACTATCATCTACTTTAGCAACAAAACAGCTTGCTTCAGAATTAAGCTAAAAAACATTACCTTTGGTCTTTGAACCTAATGCAATCATTACACCATCCTTGTTGTTAATGATTCATTTGTTGTCTTTGAACTCCAATCTATAACCTTTTTCAAGCAATTGTCGAACACTAAGAAGGTTATGCTACAATCCATCTACATAAAGAACATCATCAGTGTTGTTCTTTCCATCCAATGTAATGGCTCCTCTACTAATGATAGTTTTAGGAGTGTTGTCTCCAAATCTAACCATACCACCATTGCATTTGTACAGATGAACAAATATGTCTTTATCACCTGTCATGTGATGTGAACAATCGTTATCTATAATCCAATCTGTCCTTATGTATTCTTGTGAAATCAATGCTAGCTCTTCTTCCTTTTTCTTATCTACATGATCCATAATGGAAATGAATCCAATTTCTTCTTCAACCGAATCATCATCAAAAATTCCATCACCAGTGTTGGTACTCAAAATGTAGTTTTGAGGTACCATGTAAAATTCTTGATTAAGTGCTCATTTTTGGATTTGTATTGCATGCTAGTATGGGTGTATTTGGGGTCATATCTTGAGGTCTATGTGTTCATTGCTTTGCATTCATCCTGTCGAGTTTTTTTGAGTCCTTAGATGGCATATTCAAATGGGTTTGCGTCATTTCATTCCTAGGGGGTCTCAAAATCAGAAAATTGCTAAGTGTAGAATTCACCAGGAAGGGCCAGTTGAGGGTTGAATAACTTGAATTCTAATGAGTGTCATGCAAATCCAAGAGTGGGGGCATCTTTAGTGTACTTCAATTGACCTATTTTCTTGATTTTAGGTCACAGTGATAAGTTCTAACCCCATTTATTCATCCCCTTCCAGAGGTTTTTTCTTGGATCTGCATCTTGCACTTTTCATAGTTTTGTCAGGAGCCATGTTTGTGAAGCTATATCTGATACCCGGTGATTGGTCAAGAAGAATTAATGATGGATCTATATTTTAAACATGTTTCTTTTCTGGCCTATCCATTTTCAGCCCCTGACGAATCCATTTGACCCATTTCCCAAAGCAAATCCATTTGCAGTTTTCATTGTTTTACTAAGGCCTAAATATGCACTTTATCCGGAAGCCTACTTTGACAACTTGTATCTTTTTCCCAGGTGATCTAAATTTCAATCCAACTGCTCCCCTATTTTCCAAACATGAAATACTTCCATGACCTGAGATGATGAGTCTTGGTGAATCCGTTTGGTCAGTTTTGTGAGCCCTTTCCATTTATAGAAAATTGAATTTCCTAGTTGTATTGAACTATTTGTTTGTCAGGGGCCCACTTTACGAGGTTATAAATTTTGATCAGTCAAAATTATCAATGAAATTCTTATTGGTCTGCATTGCAAATTTGACATATCACTTCCAGTTTAGATTTGAGCTTTCTACCAATCCATTTGATGTCTTTTTGAAATCGATTCCAATTGCAACTTTTAAGAGTTTTCTGCATTTTCTTAGTATATCTCTGCGAGTACCTATTTTTATGAGGCCATATCTTTTTCCCCACTGGTGCCCAGTTTGAAGCAGTGATTGACCTATTTTGTGGACATCTTTATGTGCTTCTGTGCTAGTTCGTAGCCTCCTCGGACCTTGTTTGATATTTTTGTCAGGACGATTCCAGATGCAGTTTATCAAGTTCTGACAGTGTGTTTGCAGGAACAGAATGAAATGAGCAACTTTGAAGGCTTTTAAATTTCACCTCGGTTGTCATCATGGGACGCCATTTTACGGGATGGATGAATATGTATTAGAGAATGGGCTTGTTCAGTGGTGGCACCCAATCAGGTGATCTTGTCAATTTTTAAGGCCACTCTCGGGTGCCAATTGGTGTAAATTGGTGGTGTTGCACAAGGTGTGAAATTTTAAGTGTTATGGTCAAGGGCTCGATACACCATAATTTTGATTTCATCTAGTGATTGTATTATGACATGATGACGGCATCTTTTTAGAAAGTTGCGCATTGTTCTCCTATGCATACCTTACTCCACGGTTTGTGCGCTTATCTCAGATGTATGCAAAGTGTGGAGATGAAAGGAAGGGCATGTCTTTACTTGCTAAGGCTAGTGGATATAAGGAAAGATTTGGTGATTCTTGTGCTCTACTGGTTTGTTTGAGAAGTCTTCATAACAGGTGGTTTGAGTTTCTTAAGCCTTTGGAGTATTTTGAAAGATGAAAATATGTTTGCAATGCAAACATCTTCAAGGTTCGAGCCTTTGTTTAACAAAGTTTTTGAGTGCATGAAGTTGTCCATAGTGGAGGCTGATTTTGTTTCATTATGGCCATTGGTAATATGACCTTCTTCTTAAAACTTGATATGCATTTGATTGGAGGACCCAGCATATCCATGGTGAGGATTTACACAAGTGGGTGTCTGGGCAACAACTTTGATTTATGTTGTCTCTTCGGTGTATATAGTGCTAGCGTAATAGTTGGGAGTTGCTAGGTGCTATTGGAAATAGGAACCAGATATATTAGGGGGGCTACTTGCATGTCAATGGAGGGACCAGCGTAGGTAAAATGGTTGTTTTGCGCAAAATGAAAGAGGGTGTGAGTGTTAGTAAAAGGACTGCCAGCATGTATTGGAGGAGACTTACAAATTTTGAAGGTGAGGCCTCACACAACATGGGATGGAGAGTAGAACCTGCGTAAGAAGAGGCTTCACAATTTCCTTGTGACTCAAGAATGCCAGTGCAAAGGTAATGCCAGTTGCAGCTAGACCCTGCGCAAGACATGAAGGGAGCTGTCTGCCAGTTTTATTGATGACTCACGCACTGTGTTTAAAGGGGCTTGTGATAAGGAAGTAACCAGTGATAAATACTAAATGAAAGCCCATACATTGTGCAAATGGATATGGAGCATGCCTAGCATAAATTTTATGTGGAGGCACGTGTTTTAAAAGGAGAGACTAGCATCAACATAGGAAGAGGCATCTTCTATGAAGCACAATCCAGCGCACAAACTAAAAAATCCAACAATGAGAAAGGCGTCAACATATACATTGAGAGGAGGCCTAGCGTAAGAGAGTGGGGGTTACCAGCACTAATGAGTAGGGCCATTGTGTGAGGGATTTCATGCCCAATTAGGAGAACTCATGAAAAATGCCATTGCGGGGAGAAAAGAAAATGAAGGGGCAATGTTAAGCATTAGAGAAATGCCCAGTCCGAAGGAAGGCACCAGCGCATTGATAGTGGAGCTCACATTATGAATAGAGGCTAGCGTGAGAGCTTAATTGCTTGCATAGTTGCAAATAGATTGGAAGACACCAGTGGGGGGAAGCCTCACGTGTGTATAAAGGAGCCTATGTAATGCAAATTGGGGGCAATGCATGTTTGAATTTGGAGCCCAGCGTAAACAAGGTATCTTGCGCAGTTTGAAAGGAATGAAGCAGCCTTTGCATAAATGAACTGAGGACCATTCGTATAACCTAGAGAAGTCAAGTACGAAGTAGTTGTACACACACATGGCACCATGACAGGGATGAAATAGCATATGAAAGTGGGTTTGTGAAAACCCAATCAAACACTCACGCATGTAGAATGTTGGATGCCTCACGCAATCAAGAGGGAATTGCCAATTCAATTTACTTGCTACTGCAAGCATATTATGGGTTATAAGACTAAATAATGAAGGTTTTGGCGGTAATTCTTAGCTAGTGTATGGTAATGGAAAACAGTGGGCATGCAAGTTTGTAGCAAGTTGGGCGCACATTTTCTCCAAAATATATTATGTGGATATATCCCACATGTAGTAGATGATGGCTTTTCATAGTATTTTTATACCCCAATACTCCATTACTTTATAAACAAGGAAGCCACGGAGGCTCTCGGTGGGTCCCTTGACTGGAGGACTTAAGGGCATAGTGGGCCCTAGTATTTTGAGCTAAAATACAAGGTGACTTTAAAAACCTCAGATTCAATTGTCCCACATGCATGTCGTGGGTGTGAAATATAGTGTATATAAACAAATCCACTCACATAAAAGGTAGAAAAAAATGGAGGAGGCTCTATGCATTTGCCTCAGTTTCCATGCTGGCAAGCCCAAGACATAATTTTGTAGAATTAGTCATGGATTCGCGTAATGGTGGCAGGTAGTGAGAAAACATTTGGTGACTTGGTGATAGCTGTCGCGGATTCGCAGAATAAAGTGACGGTTAACCCAAATTTCTGGTGAACTGGAGTGTATGTGGTCGCTCATTCTCTAAATCACTGGCAATTAGAGGAGATGATTTAGAGAATACGAGAGTGCTTAGTCGCCAGTTCTCTTAATATCCTGGCAGTTAGTAGAAACATTCAGAGAACTGGAGAATGGGCTTAGTCGCCCATTCTCCAAATATTAACCATGGTCAAAGGAAGATTCAGAGAACTTGAGAATAGAGCATTCGCCAGATCACCAAATTAAACTGTAGTTAATCAAATCATTCAGAGAATCAAAGAATGTAGGGTCGCTAGTTCTCCAAGTGAGGATGGCTGATCCATGGTCAAGTCTGAGCACTCAATAAGATGGTGACAAGTGTTAGATGCTGGTGCTTCCTGAGAAAAGTGCAGAAAATATTATAAAACTTGCAGATTTAAAAGGATTTTGAGTTATAATATAGTTGAAACTATAGGAAATACTTTAAAAGATTTAAATGGTGATCCTGTGCACGGAAAATTGACCTAGGAGTTTATTGTTGGGCCAAATATCAAGTGTTATATACTGGCGGAAAGGTGAGAGAACAAGGAATCCATTTCTGAGATCAGATTTAATGCAAGTCATGTTGGTTTCCAGATATTTGTAGTTGAACAAAATAGGGGTCAAGGGATTTTTATGAGATATTTTAGTTTGTTACATCCGATGACTCATGGGTTAGTTTGAGGAGATGAAGATAGGTGTTCTCAGGAGAAAAGAGCAGATTGTTCATTCAGTTCAGAGGGATGATTCATCAAATGAAGAATCTGACAAGTGTCCTCTCTTGATTCCTCCTAGAGTTTTCTCCTCTCCTTCTTATTCCAAATTCAATTCTTTGTATAGGGTTCCAACCTTTTTGCATGAGGTTGGCTCTACAAGTGTTTGAGTTCCATTAATGCAATTTCTGGTTTAAGTTTAGTGTCTACTTTTTTTGAGTTAGCTGTTATCTGAATGTATTGACATTTTGAATTTTAATGAAAATACATTGAAGCCCTTTCTAGTTTTTGTTGATGTCTTTGTGTGTTATTTTAGATTTCTTGTGTGTCAAATTTGTAAGGCAAGTTCAACATACTAATTTGTAAGGCAGATTGTGAGGGTATCACTAAGCTTCTTTCAAGGAGAGTGTTAGCCTTAGTGGTGTTTTATGAGAAATCAAAATGGCATATGGATTTGATGTCCAAGTGTGAGAAACAGATAGTGGTTTGCAAGGCATTCCATTTGGTTTTACCTGTATTTGATTTGAAGATCTCTGTGGATGTGTGTTTGTTTGACTCCTAACCCAATGAACTAGGCACTGGTCTTTTCCAAGATTTCAACCAAATCTTTAAATCAATCAACAATTTCCCTTTCTATTCTTGGCTATTCTAATTGTTAAATCTAGCATGATGGGCTAGAAACCATCCAATGATTCACTTGAAAGGGTGAATCCAGTTGCTGGACATTAATATCCTACTGATCCATTTTTATATTTGCTCATGTTGTGAGGAAGGAATAGTTTGCAGGTATTGTGAGCAAATATCTTGAGGTACACCCACTTGGGTTTGTGGAGCCCGAAGTGCAGAAGGCATTTGAAGCCTTGTCAAAGTTGGGTTTTCTCTTGCTGAGTCAGTTTGTGAGTTGTGAAAGAATGTATGTCAGGACCAACAAGAAAAAAAACTAACAACCAGCATAGTAACATTCTTTTGTATACTTAGGCTTGTAGTTAGTTCTGAATTTCTTCACTCTTGTAGGACACTTGGATGCAAAATGACCAATCTTATTACATGAGAAACATTTGAAAGGTAACCGACCTTCATACTTTCCTTTTCCTTTTCTTTCTTTCTTAGAAATAATATCATCTATCTCTTTTTCTTCATCTTCATCATCAAAATTACCATAAGTGTTTGAAGATTTCTTACCATGGATTGATGCTTTGAAGGCTGTCTCACTTTTAGGCTCTGTCTTCAATCTTGAAATCTCAAAAGCTGAAATTTTTCTAATCAAACTCTCTCTCTTGAAATTTTTTGTAAGTTGCATGGTCTCATCAAGGATGTTGATCTTGTTTTCATACTATTATGTAAGAGTAGTCATCAACTTATCCATAATGTCTTCCTTCGAGATCTCTCCACCATTGTTCCTGATTCCAGCAACTGCTTCATTAATCATTTGGTTGTAAGTTGCATGGTCTCATCAAGGATGTTGATCTTGTTTTCATACTCTTCTGTAAGAGTGGTCATCAACTTATCCATAATGTCTTGATCTGAGATCTATCCATCATTGTTCCTAAGTCTAGAAATTGTGTCATTAATCATTTGGTTGTAAGCTTTGATGTTTTCTTCAGGTAGCATCTCTAATGCATTGTATCTTTTCTTCCATGTCTTTCTGTGTGCATTATTTTCTTGTGTATCTCCTTCAAACATGTCTTCTAGGTGCTTCCATATTTTGTAGGTTATGTCTACTTTGTTTAATTCTGAAAACTCACTATCAGATAAGGCATTGATAAGTGCTTCTTTGGCTATTGCATTCTGATGGAAAAAATCCTTCTACTTTCTAGTAGCATCATCCTTTGCAAGATCTTCTAGAGAGGGGATCTTAATATCTTTGATAGCCACTTCAAAAACTTCAAAATCAATGCACTGAAAATGTGTCACCATTTTGTTCTTCCAATCAGGATAGTTTTCTCCATCAAACTTAGGACTATCTTTTCTAAAGAATGTCATCTAATCAACCTCAAGTTGTTAAACTTTCTCTCTGAGGCACTTGGCTCTGATACCAATTGTTAGGAATAGTCCTAAGGGATAACTGAGAGGGGGGGTGGGTGAATCATTTATATACAAGTTTCAATTCTTTATCCAATTAAGTATACTTAAACATTAAGCATAAACATAATGAAAGAACACTTGAACATAACACCAATATTTTGGTTACAGGGAAACCCAAATAGGTAAAAACTCGGTGGGAATTGACACCCACTAATAATTTGCACTAGTGTTTTATGATCCTTGTTAGAAGATCTTCAACCCTGTTAGGAGTTGTCTTTACAATGAATTTAGTACAGTGACTTGGTCAAGGGTCAAACCCTGTTAGGATTCTATTACAGTTAACCCTGTTAGGGGTGAGGATGCATTGTCCAAGAGCTCACTGCTCAAAGGGGTGAAGGCTACAACCTTTTGAATAATAGATACACACTATATCTGGATCTTGGTGAACTACACTTTGACCTACTATCTGGATCAGTTCCAATGTATAGCATAAACTCTTTACTTGGTCACATAGACCTTCTATTGATGCCTCAACACTTTGCACACTCTTCTCTACTCTTCACATTCAACTCTGAACCATGTCTTAGCAATCACAAATGACTACCTATAAATATCTTCTCTCTAAATGATATAATCAAGTCAGTATGTTAGAACTACCTTGAAATCATAATACATAAATAATAACACTCTCCAATAATATTGTTGTAGGCTCTACTAAGCACGCAACACAATTTGGGACCTATCCAATATTAATAAATGTAGATGCACGCTACACACTGTTGGCTCTACCAAATTAACTAAAGCTTTCTCCTCAAGCTGAATTACATCATGCACTCTTATCCAAACCTTCTTGACTCTTCTCTTATCACTAATCCAAGTGTGCATACCGATATGATAGGCACAACTCTTGTACCAATAAAATCTATGTCGACTCTTCTAAATAAACATAGGAAACTACAACTAGTGAATGGCGACTGCGTATCTTCACTTATACTACATATTAGACTTTGCATCCATGAATGTAACATCACTATCATGTCTTCATCACATATCCAAAGGTGCAAGGCTCCATGATAACTATATGGATAATCACTCACAGAACATGGCCTATAACTCTATCATGAACACTGCTGATAGAAGCTGCTACATAACTATCTGTACTAATAATTAACCTTTGTGTCCATGATATCATGCTAATAATATGTCTGTGCTACTTATACTCAAATCTTACTACATAAGTCCTCCATGCATGCTTCTTACCATATGTTGTCATCAATGACAAACATACAGTCAGCACTGGCTTGCTAAAAAATCTCCAACAAAATCTACATTTCTAAATAGAATTCTTGAAGAAGAAGTCTACATTGAACAACCTGATGAATTTGTTGACAAGAAAAAGAATAATATGGTCAAAAAACTACATAAATATTTATATGGATTGAAGTAGGCTCCCTGAGCATGGTATGAAAGACTACACTCTTATTTATTTAAGATTGGATTTGAAAGGACTAGTGATAACAAAAAATTATACTTGAAATGTGATAAATCTAATGAAATTTTGATTGTTGAAATATTTTTTGATGACATTATATTTGGTGGTAATGAGCTAATGTCTAAGTCATTTTCTGTGGATATGAGAAAGGAATTTGAGATGTCTATGATTGGAGAGATTAAATTCTTTATTGGACTTCAAATTCAACAAGTAAAGGATGGGATCTACATAACTCAATCTAAATATATCAAGGAGATCTTGAAAATATTCAATATGGAAGACTCAAAACTGGTTGGAACACCAATGGCTACTAGTTGTAAATTATCTAAGGAAGTGAATGAGAATCTTTATGAATATATGATTGGTAAACTACAATATGTGGTATATAGTAGACCTGATATAGCACATTTAGTTAGAATTATTACAAGGTTTTATGCAAACCCAAAGGAGACACATTTGTCTGTAGTTAAAAGGATATTTAGATATCTGAAAGGTACTAAAGATTTCGGTCTATTAAACACAAGAGGAGGATATTTTGATCTTAGGGTATATAATGATGTTGACTAGATAGGAAATATTGCTAGTACAAAAAGCATTAGTGGTAGAGCTTTCTTTTTAGGAGAAAGACTAGTGACATGGTTAAGAAATAAATAGAGTTGTATTTCACAATCTATTGTCGAAGCTGAATATGTGGTAGCAACTATGAATTGTTCTAACATCGTATGGATCAAACACCTCCTAGAAGGTATGCATGAAGAGATTACTGATCTCATTACAATTTATTGTGATAATACCAATTCTATTAACATATCAAAGAACCCTCTAATACATTTAAAGACAAAGCATATATCAATTAAGTATCACTACTTGAGAGATAAAGTACAAGATAAGTATGTGACTTTGGAGTATGTGAATTCTAAAGAGTAGATAGCTAATATCTTTACAAATCCATTACCAAATGATTCTTTTGAGTATCTTTGAGGTAAGTTAGGGGTTCTCCCCCTATCTAATGTTCATTAAGGAAATATGTGTGCTGCTTCAATTCAAGCACTCAATAGAATATCTATCTTGTGAGTTGATGCTAGTGTTCACTCTTTAGGTGAAGCCTAAAGTTGTGAAAAAGGAAGTTTATGAATTCTATGGAAAATATATATATACTAGAGGTATATCTGAGATGTTTATGTTTCTTTGGCATTTTTGTCAAAGAGGGAGAATAATGATAAATTCAAAAGAAGGGAGATGCATTAGTATATGTCAAAGAGGGAGACAAATCAGAATGAATACAGTAAGAGGGAGAATATTATCAAATAGAGATGAATAAGAGAATGTTGCTGATATAATCAGAATGGAAAGTGTTACTGATAGAAAGAGGAAGACTAGAGATGAAAGATTAGAAAAGGAGAAGTTACTAATCAAAGGGAGTATAAAATATGAATGACAATAAAATGATTCCATCATCAATTGAACATTGAATTTATTTAGTGTTTCCATCAATGCCAAAGAGGGAGATTGTTACCATAACTAATAGCAATGTTGAAGATTGATTATATGATTGAGTTGATGAAGAAGACTGACCAAGATCACAGAAATATATGATAGTAGAAAGGTTAGATTAGTTATAGTATTTTCATTGATGTCAAGAAATTAATTTATGATATATATTATGTTTCCATATAATTCGGTAATGATATAAGATGAATGAGTTAAGGAAAAGAAGAAATGATAAGTTGATAAGTTGAAGAAATTAATTGGGAAACTGATACAGATCGGACAATGATTTGATTATGCTTATATGATTATTTTATACCTGACATATAAGTACGTTAAGTTGATAAAACATGGTGATGAAGTTTTGATAATTTGGTAAGTAAAGTTGTTTTGGCTACCGAGATGGAAAATTCACTCGGTAAGGTAAAGACAAAAATATAGGTCACTCGGTAAAGAAGAAAGGTTTAGGCACTGAGTGGTGTAACCAAAATTATAATGGACACTGAGCAAGGAACAATATTAAATAAGGATGGAATCGACATTTAATGATTAGCTATGATGAGATGGATGATCATGATGATGAGGAAAGTTAGTTACAAGAGGTCTATGGATAGGAAAATTCAAGATGAAGATCTATGACAAGAGCTAAGTAGCAAAAGAGATGGAACAAGTTTCTAGAAAACATTTAAGCTCCTAGGTGAAAAGAAAATGTGTTACCAAGATTCAGATTTGATGTATAATGAATTGAACAGTCAATATTGATTAAAGGAAAATGTAATAGGTGAGATTAAGAGGCAAAATATTTCTATATAAAGGATGATCTTAAATGGACAAATGGTTGGAAAACTGGTTAGTTGAAGGGTTACCAACTATTACAGAGAAGAAGGAACAAAGAATATTCTAAGTGGGAGAAGAAGGATTTGATGAAGTGTTGATGCCAGTGGATGATGAAGAATTGAAGGGAAGATAGAAGAGCACACAAGGATCTGATTGAGAAAAGATAGTTGCAAATTAACAGGTCAATTTTATTATTATTTCTTACTAGCATTTTTAACAGAGAAATCTCTTAAAATAGTGGACTTAATAGTCTTATTGTAAAATCCTTGAGAAAGGTGACATTATAAAGAGTGTTTAAAGCCCTCTAACAAGGCCACTCCTAATAGGGTGAAGATCCTAACAGATCCAAGGTAAATTCCTTAATTGGGTCACACCTAATAGTGTGTTTTGTAATCATTAACTAGATTGTCTCTTAACTATGCGTACTTCAGAAGACTATTTTCTTAGTGGCTGACAATTCCCACATTGTTTTTTCCCAAATCCAAGTTTCCATGTTAAATATTGGTGTTAGACATTGTGAATGATTTACTGATATTTATAGTTTATTTATTATTGTCAGTAAATAATGAACTATGTTGTTACCAAGCTCTTACCGAATTAATCAGAGAAAATTTGTAAAGGTATTTTGGATCGGGAATTACTAATTCACCCACCCCCCCCCCCTTCCATAATCCAACAAGTATTTCACTTGTGCAATGCAAGATAAAAAGCCCCCTTTTAAAGTGTTTTGCATGGACTTTTCCCCTCTTTGAAAAGGCTACAAATGGACTTCAAAAACCCATTTGTAAGCATCAAGAGTTTTTCAGATGACTTTTAATGGGACAAAAAAACCCCTCTTATGAGTAAATAACCTTCCCATTTTTATATATATGCATATGCATGTCATTTCCTTCCTAAAAACTTGTTGTCCATTCATATGCAGTGCTCCCAAAAAATCCTATTTTTGAGTTTTTCCCTAATTTTAAGAGCTATTTTTTGCCTAAAAACCTTCACCCTTTATTTCTCAAAGACCTTCCACTCATATCCTATATGCATACTCTTCCAAGCCTGTCCTTGAAAAACCATGTTATGGATTTTTCTAGTAACTAAAGAATGGCATGAGGCAAGAACAACACTATGATACAGAACAATCAAAGATGTTTATTCATATTTTGGTTTGAGATTCTTTCACCAAACTAGAAAACATCATTCATTGGGCATCCTATAGTAGCATGAGGACCAACAAAGGATAATATAATAGTAGTCATGTCTTGTTAGGCATTTAGAATATTTTCATCATGTATTTGTAAATTTTATTTAACATATTACATGTAATTTAAAAACAAGATGTAATATAATTATAAACAAGGAGGAGATTTCTTTACCACTTTAGATGAATCTTAATAACTCAATCGGTAAAGCAATCTCCTCCTTGTTTATAATTATAATGTTCTTAGACCTTTATGTCCACTTAATATTAAAGGTATCAAGTAACTCAATTTGATCCCATATTGCATGCTTATACAATTTAGTCTATCATTTTTCATAGCATACCAAGATCAAACTTGTGCCACAACCAATTCTAAATCTCCAAAAAAAATTAAAGACATAATACCATGCCTAGTTGTAACATCCAATCCCAAAACTAGGGCTTCATACTCAGTAGTATTATTAGTACATTGGAATGCTAACAAGAAGGAATACTTAAAAGTGTTACCTAACGGAGAAATAAATAGAACACCAGCCCCTGACCCTTCTTTTGAACAAGCTCCATCAAAGTACATTTTCCATAAGCCATTCTGTTGTGATTGCAATTCTTCTACCAATGGATCAGTATTCCTATATTTTGGAATTATCTTCTCAACTCTAAATTTTTTGATGCTAATATCTACAGAATAGTTGAGCATATTTTTGTCTACCTTTTCAACAGTAACTAGTGTGCAAGGCTCCTTGTACAACTTTACCTCATTTCCATTAACTAGGATTGTTGCATAAGACAAATCTAACTATACATTACCTCCAACTTCTACAGCCCATTATATTGACAATAAAATACCATAATGGGGTTGGGTATCTACAACAACAACATCTATTTTATAGGTTGCTTCAGGAAATACAACAATCTTAACCTCGGCTCCTTTTAATATTCCAATTACAAGGACCCATATGTTATCCATGGCATATCATATCCCATAAAAATTATTTACAACCATCCCCAATTCTTTCATCACTCCATATGGCATTACATTTGTTGCAGCACCAAAATCTATCATACAATTTTTTACAAGCTTATTATTTATAAGCAAATTCATAGAGAAGGGATCAACTTGTGAAGGATCTTGGGTAATCAAATATCCCACATATATAATAGGGACCTCTTATTCATAATTAGTTCCTTTTACTTTACCTCCTTCCTTCTATCAAGAGGAACATTTGTTATCCCTATCAATATTGAAAATGTTGCATCCATGTGTTCTTTAATTTTTAACATTTCTATTAGGGGAACTAAAACCTTCATTTGGGTAAGAGCATGTGTTATATCAAATGCAAGTAAATTAGGTATAATATCAGTAGTTCTCTTACCTCTATTTCCCTTTTCAGATACAGTTGGCTTACTTACATCAGACTTCACTTCCTTCTTCCTTATTCTTTTCTTGAGCTAAAGAATATTCTTCATGTTTAGTATCTTCTTTTTTGTCTTGATCCTTATTCTAAGACTTAGCAAAAACCTTTGAGTCATTCTCCTTGATGAAAATGGAACCTGGTTTTCCTTGATCAGGATCCACCTTCCTATTCCTCAAATTGTATGCACTTCTTACTTGATTAATTTTTGCTAAAGTACTTGAGATATTTTATCTTCTTCACTTGGTAGCCTTAAATGAGGATACTACTTTTCATCACCTACAACATTTATGGTATTATGAGGCACATCTAAAGCTTCATCTTCTAAGTTGATAAAAACTTGTTGTTAGTATCCTTGATATTGTTTTCTCCAAAGATCCACATTCATAACTGGTTCTTTATCATATGAAGACCACATATCAATTTTCCTCTTAACAGTGAACATATTTACAATTGGGTCTTGTTGTTATGATTTTATTGTTCGATAGCATCATTCATTTTCTCATCCAATGCTTGAGAAACAACACATTGGAATGAAGAATGAGGCATGTTACAAGCTACACACCAAGGATTATTCTCTACATTATGAGCATTATTTCTCTTCAAAGGATTAGGAGTTTCCTTATTCTTCTAATTTTCTTGATTATCATAAATAGGCTTAGGTCATATTTCCAATTTGTCTTAAATGGCATATCTAATAATCTTGGAAATCTATCATACCTCTGATACTGATATTTTTTTATCATAAGTTCCTTTTTCATTTTTCTCAACTTTTGTAGTAAGATCCTTCATTGCACTTATCATTTTATCAACCTTATCCTCCTCCTTGATTGGTTTACTTATTTTCCCCTTTGTGTCTTTCCATAGTTTCCCATCTTATCTTTTTCCCATCTTCCCAGATACTTTTCTATTGCTTTCTATATTGATAGCCATCTTGAAAGCTTCCCTGAAAGTCTTTGGGGTTTTATCCCTCAATAGATATGAAATTTTCCCATCTACTACATTGAAATAAGTTGTCAAACATACTTCCTCATCTAGTCTCAATACTTGAAACAACTTATTCATGGCCTTTTGAAACCTACTATTAAATTTTTTCATACCTTCATTAGGGAATTTCTTGATATTATTAAACTCATTTAGCATAAAACTTGAGTCAACATGTTCTCCATATTGCTCCTTAAAACATGTGACAAACACATCCCAAGATGCTATACTATTCTCAAGTAATCCTCTATACCAATCCCTAGCATCTTCATTCAAAGACTGAACAAAAAACTTCATCACTACATCCTCATGTTCAATCTCATAATCATTCATTTTGTCATTAAATTTTATAAGGTGTCCTTCACAAGTAATAGCATTATTTTCAATAAACTTGGGGATCTTGTCTCTTACCTCATCCAGGATAGCATTTGGTTGACCAAGAATTCCATCAAAGAATAATGGATGATGGCTATCCAAATTCATTGGTCTTCTTTGAAAATTGTCAGCAGCTTGAGTTCTACCTCCTCCAACTACAACATTTTGATTTTTCACATTTCTAGTTGTGCCACTAGCAGGATGAACAACAAAAACTTTAGTTGGACCAAAGGTTTGAAAATTCTAGTTGACAACATTTTTTTGCACATTTTGCACCAAACCAATGGTTTGGGGACCTTGACTAGGGACAACTACTTGTGATCTTGATGTCATTCCAGTTGCAATTTTTTTTGCACTGGATGTTGTAGTGATATTCATAGAATCATTTAGGAAGGCTATTTTATTCCTCATTTCTATAGTTGCAGCCTCTAATTCAACCTTTTCTAATTGTTTAACAAGATCTTCTTTAGCCTTTATGGCTCTCTCCAGCTCTACATCCAATTGTTATATCCCACTGAAAGTATTTTCTATAGGTTTTGGCTCCTCTATCTAAATGTCAGATACTTTTTGTTTTCCCTTGTCTTGGACATTTTTATTTGCCTTGGTTTTCAAATCATGACTAGTTGGTTGAACCTTAGTAGGTTCTACAATCTCACACTCTTATAACTACCTCAACACATGGTCATTCCCTTCAAATTCATCTTTCTTTGGTCAAGATTCACTTTGTTATGATCTTTCTCTTAATGCATTCATGTCACCAAAAATTTCTTTATTCAAACCTTTATACTTTTTAGTCAAGGCTTTGTTAGTAGCTTCACATTGATCAGTGACCCTCAACAACCTTTATCTTTCGAGCAATAATTCTCTAATTTCCTACTCTCTTTCTTTATGTTTTTTCTACACCTCCAACATATGCTCTCTCTCTCTCTCTCTTCTTCTTAGAGCCAACACTTCCTCATGAAGAATTTCAGAGTCATACTGGGTTGAGTCAAAATTTTTAGTGTCCTCCAAATCAATCAAATCATGAAGCTCATGGTTACCCACTAGATGATATGGTTGATCCATTAAGCTTGGGGATTCCTTAATTTGATTTGACATACTATTATGTATAAGACTCTGATCACTTACCCTATTAACATCAGTTTTCCTATATTGGACTTGAGTAACCCCTTTATTATGGGGCATATATTCAGGGGTATCAAACATATGGTTTAATAGAGGCTGACTATCAAATTCATAACTTGTGGAAGATGATGAGGGCTTCTCAGGTACTAGGGTTAAGTTATTATTCTTAGGTATCCAAGATACATCGAGACCTGACTCAGTTCATTTAGACCAATCCCTCCTAGTATTCCTAGGTAGTTCACCTTCCAATGAGACTTTAGGATGTTTCTTGAAATATGATCCAGTGTTCCTTGGAGGACTCATCATGAATTAATAGAACACCACTACTTGGTCTCACACTTGACACTAGTACCATAATAAATTTAGAGTTACCACCCAGAACAAATCTAGGGAAATACATTTTTTTGAAATGAAACGCAAATACAAAATATGACAATTAAAAACTTAAACCAGACATTCGCTTCCCTAGCAGAGTCACCATTTTTGTTGGAGATTTTTCTTATAGATTACTATATGACAAATAATTCCTATGACTCTCTATAACCCAACTCCAAATCTAGCAATAAAAGATCTAACTTAATGAGCACTTTGATCCTCCTATACTTTGAGCTCCACAAGCCCAGGTAGGTGTACCTTCTTGATTTACCTTTTTTAGAAAATCACACAGTGAATTTAATGTCTTTTAACATAGATATTCAACATTCATACATGAAAATTGTAAATAAATATTTGAATTATTTTAAAGAGTTTCTTGCAATTTTGACATCTTGCCAATGTCTAATCCTAGAGTGCAGAGTCTCAATAAATAGACCTCCACTCAACTATATCATTGAAAAACATTCCAAAACCATGAAAGATAGCTATGCCTTACATACAACTTCCACCAGTTCTCTACAAAATCATTAGATTCATATGTATTTTCTAAAACCCTCTAAAATCATTCTTAGAACTTACACTTCCCTTGAAAGAAACCTAAAAACCATTTCACAATTTACCTTATAAATTGGTGAATCCTTACAATCCTAATTCACAAGAATTCAAAAAAAACACATGAAGACAATCATATATTGAAAAGGGAATCAAACTATATTTGTATTGATATATATTTTATTTAGTACATTTAATAAAAACTAAGTACATTGAAATTAGAACCAAAAGTCTCTAACCAAAGTTGCATTCACTATCCTCCTTTGTTGATTCACCCCCCCCTCTTTGTAATCCAACAATTGGTATCAGAGCTAAGTACTCTGAAGAGATAAGTTTAAAGACTTGAGTAAAAGATCTGAAAATGTATAAGAGAGAGGTACTTAAGTTGAACAAGGAAATTTTCTCTACATGGAAAAGAAGAATGAATTTGTATCTATCTAGTATTGTTGAACATGCCCTGAACTTGCTGCAAAATGACTACACTCCATCGACCAACGGACCCATGATAGTTGATGAGTTGAAAGAAAAATAGGAACATAACTCAATTATGATAGAGATTGTGTCTTCTCTATCTAATGTTGAATTCAATGATATCAAGGATTGTACTAATTCAAAAGAGAGGAAAGTATAATGAGATGAGAAAGAAAGATAATGAGATCATCACACAATACAGTAACCGCATCAAAGAAGTTATTAGTGCCATCAAAGGTGCTAGAGGACCATTGACTAATGAGGAAGTGGTATGTAAAATCTTGAGAAATCTATCTTCTAAGCATCAAATTAGAGTGTCTACAATTCAGGAATTGAGATCTATACTGAATAATATTGTTACTCTTGAAGCGCTAATTGGAAAGTTGACTGCATTTGAGCTAAGTAACTTTGATAATATTCTACTGACTATTGATACAGCCTTCAAGTCATCTATGAGCATTGGAAAAACAAGAAAAGATATAGAAAATCATAGTACATCACATGGAAATAAGTATGACACTATCCTGATCAAAGAGAAAGAGCAAGAAGAATTTGAGGCACTGCTGGCTAACAAACTACCTAGAGGCAAAGGAAATTGCAAAGGTAAGTTACCATTGAAATGTTTCAATTGTAATTGTTATACACTAAATTTGCACCTTTGTCTCAAGCTCTCATAGTCTTGATAACCTAGTATAACATGGGAATCATCTCCAAGTTGTGGGACCTATGCTAACTAAGATGAGACCTCCAGGTTCTAGGCTGGTTCCTCTTGGATAATCACCTTAATTTGCTTCTAGACATGGAAAGTAAACTTTTGAAGGAAAGGGATAGAAGGAATGCTTGAAAGGAAAATGATTGAAAGTAAACTACCTACTAGGTGATGCACCAAAATTAGGGTTTGGATCTCAGATAGAGGAATGGAATCAATGAAAGGCTCAGGTCTAGTAGGTCACAACTTACTGAATAGGCTTGCAGAAGTATTTCATAAAAGGGTCTAAACATAAGACACAATTTATGACCTGCAAGCAGACATTCACTTCTGCAACTCGGTGTAGCATTGAGACAAGATTGTTAGGGGGCTAAAATATACCCACAAAAGCATCTAAATCAGATCAAACACAATAACACACATAGTTATAGAAAGTAAGAGGGATCAGGAACCCTAAGATACCACTGAAAACATCATATACTTCAATTCAATAAAAGATAAACTCAGACAAGGAAGCATAGGGACATGAAGAATTATCACAAAATACCTCTGCAATGTTTGAATTTATCAATGGGAGAAATACAACTGTATAAGCCAAAGGGCAGAGAAAATGCCACAGATAACTCTCAAGAAAGGTTAATTTCTCTTTTACAATTGTCCAGCTCTGAGCCCAAAAGCTCCAAAAATACAATATATACATACCCAACTGCACACGGGTAGAAGTCAAAAAAAACCTAACTAGGGTTACAAGATTTTCAATAGAATAATAACTAACCCTAACTCAAACAATTCTGATCATAAAATTATTTATGCAACATCATGGCCTATCAGATATTTTTTTACATGCCCATCCTTGTACTACATCAACCTGCAGACAAATGAACTGGATTCATCTACTTTCCTGCACAAAGTCTCACCATGAATGCATAATTGGTACCTTTCTAAGATGAGAATCAACCCATGATGGCCGCCCAGACCTCCTCATCATCCTCCTTTAATTGAAAATGTCCTAGAGACATAAATTTTTTGAGCTACCTCACCGCTTGCGGCCTGCAAATCAAATACTGGCAAAACCCTCTGCACAGATATTAAAATTTGAATCATAACAGTTGTAGACACCTAAAAATTCTTTAAAAAATAAAGTATTTTTATTTTTTGAAAAACCCTGATGACATCATCATTTATTAATTAATTAATTATTTATTTTTATGCCATTAAATCCCTTTATCTTAATTAAAAATATTTAATTAAGAAATCCCTCCCAAAAATGTTTAAATCTTATTTAAACATTATTCCCCTATTTATTAATTATTTAATTAATAAATTGACCAAAAAATCCTAAAATAAATAATTTATTTATTTTTTGCCCAAAACTTGGCCAATTTCCTTAAGACCACTAACCTCTTCCAGAATCTTCTAATCCTTCTTTAATTTCGATTAAAGGCTAATCCCATCATTTCCTAACCCTAATCCCAACTTAAAATATTTAATCCTCATGTTTATTAAATTCATTTTAATAAATATTTTCAAAACCTAAACCATTGAAATAGATAAATCTTTATTTATTTCTTAAAATCCATATCTATCCTAAGGAAGTTCTAGACTCTTCTAGAAAGTCTTTATCCTTGTCCCCCTAATCCTAATCCTAATCCTAATCCTAATCCCCCCCTTACCTTGTCACATTCCCTAGATAAGGTTAGCCAACTCCTAAGCTTAACCCAAAGTCAACAAACTTCTAGAAACTTCTCTTACATGCATTAAATGCATTTAAATCCTCCTTATCCCTCTTACATGCATTTATGATGCATTTAAGAAGCCCCTCACCCCTTTCTTACACCCTTTGACCTTAAGCACATTTTCCAAATTGTGCACATCCCTCCCATCTTTCAACCCAATGCCCTTGTGACACTTGTCACAAGGAGGTGGCCCTGAACTAGCACAATCCATGTGCTCCCCTTTGAATGAATCTTGGCCTCTCTTAAGGATTTTGATCCTGGCCACTCATTCCTCCTTCCCAAAAGCCTATAAATACTCCTCATTTCTAAGAGCAAAATACTCATTCACCTTTTATTTCAAGCAATGTTATAATGCTAGAATAGCTCTAAATCATTTAGCTTTCATACTAATTGTTAGTTTTAATCATTTTCAAGCATTTTTAGCTCACATCTTAGCATAGAACTAATGGATTAACTTATTTTAATTCTTGTTTATACATCATTCTCACACCTATTTTGGGTTCTAAAATCTACTTAATCATACTAGTTGCATAAATCTTGAATTCTTGAAGCCTTAGGGGCAATTTTGGGTGTTCTACCCAATATTGTGTCATTTTTGGGGTGTTCATGAATCTCAATCCATCTTAGCATGCATTAGAATATTCTCCAAGTGCTTAGAGAGCACACCCACATCCCCTAAGCAAGAGAAAATCAAACAGTGCTTGGGTGCACCTGTTTAAGCTCTATCTGAGGTGGCTTAGCTTAGAGTTTCCTTGTTTTGGATTGATTTCATGTTAGATTAAAATCTTAATTTTTGATTGATTTGAGCCTTTCAAAATAGATATAGGTATCCTCAAAATCCTTGTCTACATTCTGGCACGCCCGATGGGACCCACTTCATGTGTTCTTTGCAAACATTCTGATGGATTTTGGAGTGTTTTTCAGATTTTTCAAGCTTATAGGTGGACGGAGCACTTCAAATTCTTCTTCTTCTTCTTGTCTTTATTCTTCTTCTATTCCTTCTACTTCTTCTTCTTCTTCTTCTTGTGGGATCTTGGCCATTTTTTCTCAAAAAAATCCATAAGGAAGCAAAATCATACACACCTTGTTTTAGTGCTTAAAATGAACCCCCAAATCATTCTTGAATGTGTTAAGAACTAAAATTTGCAAAATTTGTTCTAACAGACAAGAAAAATCAATCAAAACATTTGCATCCTTGCAACATCAAGGTTTTAGATGCATTCATGCAAAAATTAGGAATATTTCAAGTTTTGGGTACTTAAAAAAAAAGAAAAAAAGGAGAACCTCAAATTTGCATCTCATTTCTAAAAACATTCAAAATCAATCCTAAAAGTGCATGCAAAAGTTCCTAAAATCAATCCTAAAAAACTTTGTTTTTATTGAAAAACTAACTTCATTTTGCAAAAATCTTGAATGCCTTCTTTTTCAAATTTCACACATCAAAGCTAAATTAGGAACTTGTCTTTTGGAGCTAAAAAAATCCAAGCAAAAGTCAAAACAAATCTTGAATGAAACTAAAGGAATGAAGCTAAGTCCTAAGAGTCATTGTCATTTTGAAAATCAAACGCACTCTTGAATGCATTAAAAGAAAAAAATCTCTATTCTTTCCTTTTCAGTTCAAGCAAACACATAATCAAATCTTGAATGCCTTAAAGGATTAGAAAAAAGCACTTCAAAGTTCTTAAAACAACATGCCAATCTCAATCTTGAATGATCAAAGAAAGAACTTGCAATCGCTCAAATCCCTTACTTTTTGGAGAAAGAACAACTCAAAATCTAAACACTTGTGTCTTCAGTTATTCAAATTCAAACATCACTTAATCAATTTGGGAAAAAGAACAACTTGCTTGATGTGCATCTAGGAGCTTTCATTTTTTAAATCCTTGTTAAAGTAAGCAACATAGAACATTTGAACTTGGACAAGTTCACTTGTTCTACTTTTAGTGAGGCTTGTCCAGGGAGAAAAGTGTTTCCTCCTCGGAGAATGACCTCAAACCGGTATCCCCCCTGGCCGGTATATAAATAAAGTGAAGGCAAAAAGTACTCACTTATATCTCCTAATCCACAGGCATTTTGTGCCAAATGCAAATGTCTGGGGATGGTAAATATTCCTCCCTCAGCATTGTTGGCTAGGCTCTTAAGTGAGTCACAGGCTGTCAGCATAATTGGGTATGGAGACTCCATGGAACTATTAAAAATCTGATAAAATAGAGGCTACCCTATCTCATCTGAAAGTATCAAAATCCTTGTGCAAGGACCAATTCCAAGGGGTTTACCGGGTCACCTCAAGATTACTCACCATTTGTATTCCCTTTTAGGGGGTACCAAGCTGTGGCCAAGTGATTTTGATACTCACCTTCCTTAGGTAGATCTTCTTGAAGTGCATAACAGTCAAATACTTCATGAAAACTTTGTTGGAACATACACTTTCAAAGCTTTATCAAAGTCAGTTATCCTGTTTGTAACCTACAAGGTTTCTTTGTCCCTTGTGGAGATTGCTTTTCCAAAAGTCTTCTTTATCTATCCTTTTCCATTGGAAAACATTGAATCAACCTACAAACTTGATACTCAAAAAGTCTTGCAGAAATCAAATATCCAAAAAGCCTTTTTGTCTCAAACCAACTATCAGGAATTTCCCCAAAGTTATGCCCAATTTGATCAAACATTCGAAAGCTAAATTACCCAAATCCAAAGACTATCAAGAATAGAAAGTTGCAGATAGAAACCTTAAGAGCCATCAACCCTTTATCCAAGCAATCCAAGCAGAAGAAAAATATCAAGAGAAGCTTGATAATATTGGCTATAACGCAAGAGTCAAACAGTTTTCCTACCAATTCTGAGTGAACCATCGCTACGTCAATCTTGAAAGAGAAGATTAGCTAGATCCATTGCATGTCCCATTCTACCTTCAGATCTCAAAATCCTATCTTGGTAGTCCTTCATCCTAGTTTCATCCTTGCATCATCATCAAATCCTTAGTTGCATTCTAGAGTCTTCAGTTGCATTCATCATCATCTTCCTAGCAACATCATAGATCATCCATTCCAGTTGCATTTGCATCATCCTTTTAGAAAGAGCATTGTTCCATCATCCTTCACCATCTTTCCATTAGCAATCCACAATCAGAATCCCAAATCCTTGATCCAAATCGAGCATCCATTATCCAAAATAGAGTCCACCATCCTTTGCACCAAAATCCAGAGATCCAAATCCATAAGCACTTAGTGTTCAAAACCTTTGAGTTGTTTCCATCCCTTATCCTAAATCAGATATCATCCCCTTTTTGACAGAGCATTGTCTAAAGGAAATCCAACTTGTCCTTGCATAGCCTCATCATCTCGAGCAAGAGATTGACTTGTATTGATAAGAATCCAATTGACCAAAGATCATTAGTCTATCCTAGGTTGACCAAATCCTATCACTGATCCTCCATCGGGAAAAATAGCAGCTCATTGTTGACACTTAGTAATCTTCCACCAGCATCCCACCAATCCTCCACCCAATCTTGACCCAAATCAGAGCATCCCATCAAGCCTCCATCATCATCAAGCTTTTTTACCAATCTGTCACCATCTTCCATCAAATCTTCTGCCATCTTTGATTCATATCCAAGCATCTCACCAATCCTTGCATTATAGAAATTTCATCATCCTTAGAAGTTCCTTAAGCTTGCATCCATAATTATTTAGAGTCTTTAGGAAATATCTTGCATCCATCTAGCATCTACATCTCCATGCCTATTGAGACAAGATTTGAATCTAGAAAAAGAAGGAACATGAATCCTTATCCAATCACCAGTTCATCTGATCCCAACATTTTTACCAGCATGATGATAGCCTATGATCCCCAAATACAAACTGGAAATACATGGGATGATCCCTATATCCCCTCGGCTCCTCTCGCAATAGAAACATTTGTGAATCATCTAAAGAATCCACCAGTAGTTAATGCACTCATGGCCCAAAACTAGCAAAGCATGTTCACTAACTTTGCACAAGTGCATACTTCCATTCTGCCATATCTCCATCCTCACATTCCCATAAGTACTATCCAAATCCTAGCACAAGTATACTCTCCATTCATCCAACCATTCCTTGATCCAACCTTTCAAACATCTCAAGCAACCTCCACCATTCCCCTTCTTCTGTAAGGAAGCTTCACAAGTCTCGTAACACAAGCTATAACACCATCTGCTCCATTCCCTATCACAGGTACTTCATCATCTGCTATGGTTGCCCAAGCTCTTGCATAAATCCAACACTTGTCCCAGAATCAACTCCCACCTCTTACACAAACCTTTGCACAAGAAGTTTCACCATCTTCCATAGGCCAAGCAACACCTTTCACTCCAGGAGGGATGCAATCATCCTTCCCCTTCACTTCACAAGCTTCCACATCCACACCTTTTGTGCCAAGAGGGACGTGTTAGCTCTTTTTCATGTAGAATCACCAATATAGCTATTAAGCTTGACTCTCAGGTTGCCAATTTTGGATTCTTACATGGAAAAGGCTAATTGATAAGGACCAAGTCCTTCTTCTACTTTGGGCTCCACAGACCCAGGCGGGTGTACCTATCTTCAGACTCACTACTTCACAATGAAATCCTTGTAGTGGATTAGGGGTTCTCACAATGACTTGCTAATGTCTCTTGCTACAACTAATGCAGAGCTTAGAAAGCCAATCCATGATGTTAACAAAAGCAAACAATCATTGTAGAAAAATGGCAAAAGTAACAAGGGTATTCACCCTTCTTCTCTTCGAGCTTAAAACTCAGGCAGGTTAACCTATCTGATTCATTTCTTCAAAGAATCACTAAAAGTACTTGCACTATTCAATGCAACTTATAGACATTTTTTCTCTTAAACATGAAAGGGAAAAGTGATTTGAAATTAAGATTTGGATGCAAGTCTGGTGTAAAACTAGTGCCTTATCCTAGGGTGTGGAGTCAAATTGAAAAAACATCCACAAAACTTCATCAACTCAAAAACACCTGAAATCAATACCTTGCCTTACAGACTACCATTTTCACTGCAAACACATGATCATCAAATCTATGCATTATTGAAATTCTCAGAGATTATCCAACCAGATTTACTCCTTCCTTGAAAGAAACTTAGGGACAAACTCACAGTCTACCTTGTAAATGACAAATTGAACATTCCCTTACAAATCCAATTCATAAGAACTTCCAAAACACATAGAGACTTCAAAATACTTGCAATGAGATTCCAACTATATTTCATTGATAAAACCTATTTCAGTACACTCAAATTGACACTACATCTAGACTAAAACATCAATTTTAGAACCAAGCTTGCATTAATGGAACTTGCATTGGATTTCTCCTTGGGAGAACCAAAAATTCAAAACCCTGTACCCTGAAAGAAATGCAGAATAAGGAGGGGAACCTTCCAGAAGGAATCAAGAGAGGACACTTGTCAGATCCTTCATCTGATGAATCATCCCTCTGAACTGAATAAACCATCTGCTCTTTTCTCCTCAGAACACCTATCTTCATCTCCTCAAACTAACTGTGAGTCACCGGATTCAACAACTTAGATATTTCCAAAATATCTCCTTGGCCCCTGTTTCATTCAACTGCAAATATTTGGAAACCAATAGGACCTGCACTAAAATTGATTCCAAAAATGGAAACCTCACTCGAAGACCTTTCCATCGGTATATTATACTTGGTATTTGGCCCAAAAATGAAGCCCCGAGAAGCCATTTTCCATCTCCAAGCCTGTGATTTTAAATTTTAAATTTTGGCTCAGAAGATAGCAGGGAGCGCCACAAGTCAAGTTCTCATTACGTGCAAGTTTAACCCATTGATTAGGTGAACTAGCGACCACGGTATCTCCGAATCACTAAATGAATTCCTCTAACCACCAGTCTCCTAGCGACCATGCGACTGCTCGTATCTCTAAATCACGGAATCAAAGGCCTTAACCGTGATCTATCTAGTGAACTGGTGAGTGAATTATCTCCAATTCATGGAATGCCCAGCCCCTAACCACTAGCATTTAGTGACTTCATGACTGGCGGTTAGCAGACCTCTACCTTTGAATTGCGTGAAGTTTTCTTGACTGCCGACCTCATCCCACGAATGCATGAGCACTTGACACGTGTCACCTCTGAAACCTTCAAACATTCTCATGTAGTATTTTACATATTTCAAAATTTTGACTATAGTTGCACATTAATCCTTTAAAATTTTGATATTTTAAATCACTTTCAAGCACAAGCCTGAGTGGACCCCACATGCCACATGTCAGCACCTAATTCTCCTGCATCACTGACCTTGGTGTCACCTCACTGGCCAGCTGCCATGTGTCGGCCTGGCACATGATCACATGGGCCAAAAATGGCCCATGAGATCATGCGACCACCATTTTGTCCTATATGGCATTCTACTTTAAACCTTGGTGGAAAACCCTTTTAGCCAAATGAAACCGAGCACCTTAGCAAGATTGGTACCACAGACCCACCTTAACTTGACAACGGCGATATCCAAACCGTTGTCACATGATCGCATAGCCAGGAAAAAGGCTATGCAAACATGCAACACACTTCAACTCTTGACCACCACATAATCACCGCTGCATAGGGTTAACACCAAGGGGTTTGTCGCATGATCACATAGCCAGAAAAAGGGCTATGCGAACATGTGACACACCTTCCATACAACCGCCACTACCGCTTAGAGTTAACGCTAAGGGGTTGTCGCATGTTTGCAAGGGCTGAAGTTGGCCCTTGTGATCATGCGACTACTTGACACGTGTCCACTTCTGACCAGTCACTGCCACCTCTGTCCACTCTGCATCACACTGCCATGTCACTGAACTGACTACCACCTCATCGAGCTACCACATGTCAGCCTGTCACATGTTCGCATGGGCTGAAGTTCCTCCTTACGATCATGCGACCACTTGACATGTGTCCATCTTGACTACTTAGCATGTGCATCACTACAAAATTATCTTTTCCTTGGGTGTGGGCATAGAAATCAAGGCAGTTACAAAGGGTCACGTGCATAGCTTTTAGAACTTAAACTTATTTCATATTGTGTTGGGCGTTGTATTTAAACATCACAAAGATTTGTTTTGGCGTGCATGTGGGATCATTATTTTTCAAGTTTTAAAGACTTTCACAGTGCCTTCCTCCAAAATATGGGGCCCACCAGCGCACAGAAGAGTTCCCATCAAGCGGGCCCTCCAAGAGCCTCTGTGCTTCCTTGCTTACAATACATATAAGTGATGTTGCATATAAAGATTTAAAATCCACACATCCATTGAATGTGGGATTAAGCCTTTTTTCTTGTTTTACCAAATGCACTAGTAATTCACACACTTGTCTTGCGTGCTAACCACCCACTCTCAACATTTGAGGCCAATTCACATCTCTCTCTATTTCATGCGACGGTCTCTGCCTATCATGCCTTTGTGCTATGCAAAGCTTCCTAGACATATATGTAGGTCATTATATTGACAGGCAACCCATTTCAACATGCAACTTTAGGACTCGGAATAAACCACTGAAACATATGAAAGGCAATGGACATTTGAATTTTATGAAACCACCCAGAAAACACCCAATTCCCGCATGCATCCTGAAAGAAAAAATAATACAAATGCATGCTAATGTGTCCCATTCCTCAAAAATTTTAAGGGTACCAACAGGACGCAACCATCTTTTCCTTTCAATCCCCAAGCTTCAACATCCACACCATCATTTCAGGGGTCAACGCAATCATTCCCCTTTCAAAATCAGCAAACTTCCACATCACCTTTTTCATGGGGAACACAAGTGTCCTCTTCATTCTCCCCTCAGCAAGCATCTACCCAGGTACAATCCCAACAAAATTCCTTCACCATAGGAATGCCTTCCATGGGTTTTTCCAATCCACCATTCATATCCCAAACTCCCATTACATCTACCTTCTAGGCATCCACTGTAGCACAATTCCCACCTCACACTAGTTCTCATTGGGGTCTCACTCAAGAAGACATGAAAGCCTTTGGAATGCCAACTCACTCTCCTACATTCGTGTTTGCAAACCAACAAGCCACCTTCTCACAAGTAGCACAATAGCAACCATCTCAACCTCCACTAGCTTCATCCTTCACAAGCTATCCATTCCCAACACCCAATGCTTTTCAAAAAATTCCTCCACCTCAGCAACAAAGTTCCTCCCATTTCACAAGTTAGCTTTCCCAGCCACCCTTTGCTTCAAGCTTCCCTATATCAGTTCCACCCTTAAGCAATGTGGGAATGCACCCGACCTATATTGGTCAACCACATAGCCAAGTTTAGCAAGGACCATCTTATCCACAAGCTGCATCATTCCACCAGCCACCCCCACTGCAACCATACTTCCAATCACAACAACAAACCCCCATCATTCCCCAACAGCAACAAGTTTCCTCCTATCAGTTACAACAGCAAGTCCCTGTCATCCCACAACACCAGCAAGCAGTCCCATATCCTCCGCTGCAATATCCCCCTATGCTACATCAGCAATATCCCCAGCAAACATCACTCCAAAATCCACTCCAATCTACCTATCCCACTGGGCCATCTCCATATCCCACTCCACAATACCCACCTCAAATGGGAGTACCCACTCAAACACTAATCAATGCCTAGTGGGAAGCCATGAAGAATTCTCTTAAGGAGCTTCAAACTGGTACCGATAGCAAAACCTACAAGTTTGAGGAGGTGTGTCCTTATCCATTTGACTGATCCATTGCCGCTATACCTTTCCCAAAGCACTTTGAGACACCTAAATTTGATAAATATCGGGGGAAAGGAGATCTAGTCAACCATATTAAAGAATTCTATATGGTGTGCCAAGAAGTGTATTATAGTGATAACTATCTCTTACGACTATTCCCCAAAAGCTTGGGAGGAACTATTGTTGAATGGTTCTACAAAATACCATGTGGGACTATCATGACCTTTGCTAAAATTTCTAAGAATTTCATTGCCTACTATGCCCACAATGTTGAGAATGATTTGACCTTGTTAGATCTCTGCAACTCAAAATAGAAAGAAGGAGAAAGCCTATCAGAATACTTGCAATGATGGCAAAACCTTACCACCAAGTTATCATACCAGCCACCTGAAAAACATTTGACCAAAATCTTTATTGATAATCTACATCCTAAGCTATCCCACTTCATGAGGATGAATTGTCTCCAAACCTATCAAGATATCAAGAGCAAGGGGATAGGTATTGAAAAGGCCCTCCTAGATGAAGGCATAATCTGACACTTCAAAAATGATGCCCAAAAACCCAGCAATGATAAATCATGTTACTGGAATCGTAACAAGAATGGTGTTACTGATGGAGCCACTGATACCAAGCATGTCCAATTTTTCATGGCTAGTCCTCCATCAACTCCTGCATACCAACAACAACAAGTGCCTATCTATCAGCAACCTCCTCAAGTCCATCAGCAACCCACGCAACAATATCATTCTCAGAATAATCCGCAGAATTATCAGTAGCAAGCCATCAAGCTTATCAAGGTAATCCAAACAATCAAGTCAATGTCGTTAATGTTGCTCCCAAAAAACACAAGCCCAGAGCTCAGAACAATCCAAGGAAGACCTTCACACTACTGGGTGAACCTTTGGATGTTATGTTTCACCGAATGGCCAAGGCCAACCTGATCACATTTCCACCAATCCAGGCAGTTGATGATACCACTCCCAAGCCTGATTGGTACAAAGATCATGAGTACTATGATTATCATCATGTCAAAGGACACACTACCCTGAAGTGTATGAGACTCAAAAACTATATCCAAGATCTCATTGACCAAAAGGAGATCCAAGTAGACACACCTGCTCAAGCCTCGCCAAATGCCAATTTGCAAATTTATCAGAATGCATTCCCACAACACAATGCTGGGAACAACCAAACTAATACCAATCATTCCCAGAATCATGGCAAGGGCAAGCAAGAAGATCACACTACCACCTACATCAATTATGATAAATTTTTTGGATGTATAACCCAAGTTGAGCCCATAGTCAATGCCATCCATTTCAGAGGAGTGGATCGTCAATGTGTTGTTACTACCCACAGAGGTCGGATCACTGTTGCTAGTGCCCGTCCAAGGCCAGTACACAATGCACACAATGCATAGTATAACCTCATAGAACATCTTGGGAACACACCAGCTCAAATATCCATCTTGGACCTTCTCCGCACTTCACCTCTCCATCAGGAGATCCTTGACCGAGCTCTCAAAGAAGGACATGTCCCCATAGACATTAACACCACCCAATTTGAGACCCTTGTGGGACATCTATTCATAGCCTGTGCTTTATCCTTTAAAATATCTGATATGCTAGACATTGCACCTGACCATACTCTCCCTCTCCGCATCACCGTCATGGTCAGAGACTTTTCCATCAAACGGGTCTTAATAGATAATGGCTCGGCCCTGAACTTGTGTACTTTGAAATTCATTCAGCAAATTGGGTTCACATAGGCTGATACAGCACATGAAGTAATCACTATCAAAGCCTATGACAACTTGGAGCATACCTCTAAAGGTACTATTACTTTGCCTATTTAGCTAGGCCCAGCAACACAAGATACCATTTTCCATGTTTTTGATCTTGACCTACCATTCAATATCCTCCTCAGCCAACTATGGATTCATTCCATCAAGGCTATACCATCCACGTACCATCAGTGCATCAAATTTCTACATCAAGGCACTGAGGTTACCATCCATGCTGATCCCCAACCCTTTGCATACTTTCATGTAATGGAAGCATCATTCTCTCACTCCACTCATTGTCCTGGAACTGACATTGGTACTTCTATTGCTAGCTCATCCTGATCCCATTGCAATCCAAAAACCATTCTCACCTCCACCCTCTCTTCCATCAAGATCAATAACCAGGGCTATGGTGAATATAGCCTACATGATGCATTTGTTGTAGGGGCTCTCCCACGTGATCCACATACTCAAGGGCACCCAAGTCACCAAAGCAAGCCTATTGAAGAGCATCATGAAATCAAGAGAATGGGACCTATGACTTTTGAATCCCATGGCACATTAAAAAGTCAAGAAATGGATCCTGACATTAATAGGTGGTTGTACAAAGATCCCCCACCACCTGACACTCAACTCCTTGGCTACTTCAAAGATAAATACCCACAATCGCACAAGTACACTACTGAGCAATGGAACTACCAAGGTGGTGGTCTAGGACCACAAGAAGGCAGAAGAAAAGACCCAATTACAACATCCAAAAACCCATAACATCAAGGTCTTGGCTTTAATACCCCTCACCTACATATACAAGGGCCCAATACCATAACTGGGGGCACCAAAATGACTAGCGTTCCCCTCTTGAATAGCCAGGACAACCTCATAGAAATCAAAGATATCCCTAAAGAGAAAGAAATCAGATCCTATGACGATATCTTTGATGATGACACCCTCCTGGGGACTTGTATCCTCCAACAACTTGCCATCAATCTCATAGAACTTCCCCTCATTCACCCTCAACTCATAGATTGGGACCAACCAAGCATTGCACACATCGATGAGTTCCAAAGCACAGAAGCACTCCTAGAATTCATGGGGGCATCAGGCCCATAATCAGTTCACAATTCAGAGTCAACTCACATCTATAAGCTTGATCCAGAAGGATAATTTGGGGAGGAGGCAAGCTTTAGCTGCAAAAGAGAAATAGAAAAAGTAAAACATGAGTCTTTATGTGAAAACCCTTTTGGGGCACATTCTTATTCCAAAATAGTAAAAATAAAGAGCGTATCTTCTAGTGAAAACTTGGCAATTCAAGTGCTAGAAGATGAAGACTTGCCTCTTCCTCCTATCCACGATTATAGACCAGAGTAGTCACCTATCATCATAGAAGAAACCAAGCCAGTCAACTTGGGTACAAAGGAATGTCTAAGGATCACCTACATTGCAGCCAACATGATAGAAGGTGAAGAAATGGCTTTGATTGTGCTCCTTAGAGAATCAATTATAAATTTTGCATGGTCATATGCACACATGCCTAGGCTTGATCCTAATCTTATCATCCATCATCTAGCAGTGGATCCTAATGTCAAGCTAGTAAAGTAGAAGCTAAGAAAAATGCATCCAAAATTTGCCTTATTAGTCAAAGCAGAGCTTGAAAAAATCCTCCAAGCTAAGATTATCAGAGCTATAGATTACTCTGATTGGATCTCTAACATGGTGCCTATCACAAAGCCTTTAGGTGACATTAGAATATACACAAATTTTGGGGACCTAAACAAGGCATGTCCTAAAGATGATTTCCTGCTACCAAATATAGACATGATTGTAGATCTTACAATAGGTCATGAAATGTTGTCACTAATGGATGGCTTTTCAGGCTACAATAAGATTCGTATAGCAGAAGCAAATCAACATAAAACAACATTCACATCTCCATGGGGTACCTTTTGCTACAACATGATGCCATTCAGGCTAAAGAATGCAGGAGCCACATATCAAAGAGTGATGACAACAATATTCCATGACATGATCCACAAGATTCTAGAAGACTATGTGGATGATATTCTTGCAAAATCAAAGACACGCAATGAACATCTTGACATTCTTGAGAGTGTGTTTGATCGCCTGCAACACTATGGGTTAAAGCTCAATCCAAAGAAATGTGTCTTTGGTGTTACATCTGGAAAGCTCCTAGGTTTCATAGTATCACGATGAGGCATAGAGATTGACCCTAAAAAGGTCAAAGCAATAACAGAAATGCCTCCACCAAGAACACTCAAATAGCTTAGAAGCCTATAGGGAAAGCTTCAATTAGTCCGTCGGTTCATTTCTCAACTAGCAGACAAGTGCCAACCTTTTACGTATCTCTTATGCAAAGACACAAGCTTCAAATGGGATCCCATATGTCAGAGAAGCTTTGATAAACTCAAGGATTATCTAGCCAACTCTCCAATTCTAGTACCACTAGTTCCAGGATGCCCTCTCATACTCTACATCTTGACAACCACTATAGCACTAGGGGCACTCTTAGCTCAACATGATGATGAAAACAAAGAGAGCCCCATCTACTACATCAGTTGAACTCTCGTTGGCTATGGGCTTAATTACTCACCTATGGAAAAAGCATGCCTCGCAGTGGTCTTTGCCACTCAAAATCTTAGACACTACATGCTTAGTCACACAATCAGGCTCATTTCAAAAGTAGATCCCCTCAAATATCTATTATCAAGGACAACTCTCATAGGGCGTATGGCAAAATGGGTCATGTTACTTAGCAAGTTTGATATCCAGTACATAGATCAAAAAGCAATCAAAGGGCAAGTCATTGCCGATCAGCTAGCAGAGGCACCACTGGTGGATGCTTATCCCCTAATTATGGAATTCCCTGATGAACACTTATGTATGATTGAAGAACAACCCATGTGGAAGCTATACTTTGATGGCTCCTACACATTACATGGATCAGGGGTAGGAATCCTATTTGTCACACCTCAAGGTGACTACATCCCAAAGTCATTCAAGTTAGGATTTTCATGTACCAATAACATTGCAGAATATGAGGCACTCATCTCAGGTCTCAAAACAGCCATTCAGTGGAATATCATAGAATTGCAAGTGTTTGGAGATTCACAATTGATTATCAAGAAAGTCCTAGATGAATATCAGACGAAGGATGATAAGCTGCTACCCTACAAAGAACTAGTGGATAGATTGAAAGAGCATTTGCTAAATCTACAATTCACACAAATACCCAGACTTTAGAACAAGGTAGCAGACGCAATGGAAACTATTGGATCTTTGTTAGAAATCCCTCATGACGCATCACAATATGAATTCCTAGTTGAGCAGCTACATACACCAGCTTATGAGAATGCTGATGCAGAAATGGTGTGTTTCTTGGTTGGTCCTTAGTCCCCGTGGTACCACGACATCCATGCATATCTAAAGAATGGTATCATATCTCCCCATCTCACCAATAACCAATGGAAAAACCTTATTCTCAAAGCTTCCCGCTATACTCTTGTAGCCAACACCCTTTATCGTCACGAGTATCACAATATCCTCTCTAGGTGTTTAGATTCAAACGAGGTCATCCTGACTTTAATAGAGGTCCACGCTAGAATTTGTGGTGCCCACATGAGTGGTATAGTTCTAGCTAAGTAGTTGCTTCTAGTTGGGTATTATTGGCCAACCATGGAACATGATGCTTGTGAGTTTGTCAGAAAATGTTTACCATGTCAGCAGCATGCAAATTTGATTCATGCACCAGCACAAGACTTGCAGCCCATTGCGCCACCTTGGCCATTTTCATGTTGGGGCTTTGACCTTGTCAGCTTAATCACTCCCCTTTCCTCAGATGGACACAAGTACATAATAACTGCCATAGAGTACTTCACCAAATGGGTTGAAGCAATTCCGCTCACCCTAACTACTGGCATCCAAATATCCAAGTTCATCCTTTACCACATCATTTGTCACTTTGGCATACCATCTACCATCTTCACAGACCATGGCACTCCTTTTGAAAACTAGCATGTGGATGATCTATGTGCTAGACTCCACATCCATCACCATTTCTCCAGTCCATATTTCCCTCAAGGAAATGGCCAGGCTAAGGCAACCAACAAAACTATCTTGAAAATCCTCAAGAAGGTTGTCAATGATTCTGGTCATGACTGGCACCTCCAAATCAATCCTGCCCTTTGGGCCTACCATAGTTCTTATCGCACTCCCACAAGCACCACCCCATATTCCCTTGTATATGGTGCCAAAGTTGTTCTATTGATCAAGGTTGAGCTCCCATCATTGCGAGTCTCCATGAAGAACTACACCACTGATGAAGACTATCGTGTGGCCTATCTCACATAGCTAGACCTGTTAGATGAAAAAAGATAGCAAGCATATGGTCACTTGGTTGCATACCAGAATTGACTCAAAAGGATTTATAACAAGAAGGTTCATCCTAGACAGTTTCAGGTCAGTGACATGGTCCTCAAAGAAAATCAAAAGGTCCAAGCAAACCGAGAAAAGAAAGGCAAGTTTGAACCTACTTGGCTGGGCCCCTATGTTGTCACAGCACACTTCAGCTCTGGTGCCTATTAGCTATCTACACCAGAAGGTGATCCTTTGAATGATCCCATCAACATCATACATCTGAAGAGGTTCTGTGCTTGAACCAGATCCTACATATTCAGAAAATCCATAAAAATTAAAAAAAATCAAAAAATCAAAAAAAATCAAAAAAAAAAAAGCAAAGAAAAAGAAAAAGAAAAATAATCGTCCAATGGTGAAAACTTGGCAATTCAAGTGCCTTGGACAAGTATGTTGGTGAAAACCTGGCAAACAGGCACCATACATAGTGGACCGAGTCATTATCTATCAAACTCCCATTCCCCCCATCCCACCATCTCAGTTCTTTTTCTACCATCCCCATCCCCATCCACCATCCCCCCACATTCCTCTTTTCATAATCCTCAAGCAAATCCATAATCCCACCTATACCATATCTTGTACCCTATCTTGCACATATCTTGCACATATCTTGTACCATCTCCTGTATATCTTGTATAGCATGATCCTTCCTGTATATCCTGTATAGTGAGATCTTCCTATCCCCAATCCTAAGCTTTTGTCCATATCCTTTGTATATCTTTTCCCGTCCATTGTACATATTGTCCCACCTTGTTGTACATAACCTTGTCAGTCCTACAATAGCATTTGATTAGAACATCTTGTCCTACCCAGCCTTGTACTTCAGCAACATCACTTGTCGACTATTCTTAATCCCAGTGATTATTCTTTGATTTCATCATTTTCCCAAAGACCAACAACACTCTTTCTCTCATCAATCAGTGGGTCCTTGAGGATGTATCCTTCCTCCTATCAGACCTAATCTTTCACCAAGCACACCAGGTCTGTGTCGATGCATCCTTCCACATGTTCAGACCAATCTTCTCACCATCAATCCAATCTGTCACATCAAATCTCTCTCCTTGGCAAAGGATGTCCTTTTGGAGTTCTCATTTTGGTCTTGGATTTTGTCCTTTGGATCTTGTTAATCTTTTATGGCTTCTCATTGTTCTCTACTCATAGTCACCATGATCCTTTATATCATGGTGTGCTGCGAATGAGGATAATCTGGGGCAAGGTCTTTTTCTTTTTTGCTTCTACTTGTGAGTCAATCATGTGTTTTTGGTTTCTTCAGCATCATTTCCACCATGCCTCCTTCGGGTTTCATGTGTGATGCTGGGGCAACCCTGCGTATCTTTTTAGCATCAGTCCTATGTAACGTTGGTGACAAGGCCTTGTGTTCTTTTGTAACCTTGGTAGGTCTCTAGCATTTCTATATTAAACTAGGTTGTGCCCTCCACATTTTCACTTGGAGCTTTCCCAAATCCCCTACATCTTTCATCATATAGATTAATCTTGCATCTTGCATCTCTCATATAGCTGCATCCTGCATTTTGCATTCCATCTCATCTTGCATTCACCCATCTTTTCTCTTGGAAGCTTGGTTATTTATCTCCCCGGCTTCCTCAGTCCTTCCTTCTCTATTTCCTTTCAAGAAAATTCCACAATGTTTACTCCTTGCGTTATTTTCTCGGGGGGCACAACCCATCATTCCTCTAAATTCTAGCCTCGGGCATCTTATTTTCTAGTCTTTGATGCCATGCCACTTGCGGCATTGCATCAAAGAGGGGCAAAATGTAGACACCTAAAAATCCTTTAGAAAATAAAGTATTTTTATTTTCTAAAAAATCCCTGATGACATCATCATTTATTAATTAATTATTTATTTTATTTATTTATTTATTTTTATGCCATAAAAATCCCTTTATCTTAATTAAAAATATTTAATTAAGAAATCCCTCCCAAAAATGTTTAAATTTTATTTAAACATTATTCCCCTATTTATTAATTATTTAATTAATAAATTGACCAAAAAATCCAAAAATAAATTATTTATTTATTTTTTGCCCAAAACTTGGCCAATTTTCTTAAGACCACTAACCTCTTCCAGAATCTTCTAATCCTCTTTAATTTTGATTAAAGGCTAATCCTATCATTTCCTAACCCTAATCCCAACTCAAAATATTTAATTAAGATTAAATATTTAATACTCATGTTTATTAAATTTATTTTAATAAATATTCTCAAAACCTAAACCATGGAAATAAATAAATCTTTATTTATTTCCTAAAATCCATATTTATCCTAAGGAAGTTCTAGACTCTTCTAGAAAGTCTTTATCCTTGTCCCCCTAATCCTAATCCTAATCCTAATCCCCCCTAACCTTGTCACATTCCCTAAATAAGGTTAGCCAACTCCTAAGCTTAACCCAAAGTAAACAAACTTCTAGAAACTTCTCTTACATGCATTAAATGCATTTAAAGCCTCCTTATCCCTCTTACATGCATTTATGATGCATTTAAGAAGCCCCTCACCCCTTTCTTACACCCTTTGACCTTAAGCACATTTCCCAAATTGTGCACATCCCTCCCATCTTTCAACCCAATGCCCTTGTGACACTTGTCACAAGGAGGTGGCCTTGAACTAGCACAATCCATGTGCTCCCCTTTGAATGAATCTTGGCCTCTCTTAAGGATTTTGATCCTGGCCACTCATTCCTCCTTCCCAAAAGCCTATAAATACTCCTCATTTGTAAGAGCAAAATACCCATTCACCTTTTATTTCAAGCAATGTTATAATGGTAGAATAGCTCTAAATCATTTAGCTTTCATACTAATTGTTAGTTTTAATCATTTTCAAGCATTTTTAGCTCACATCTTAGCATAGAACTAATGGATTAACTTAGTTTAATTCTTGTTTATGCATCATTCTCACACCTATTTTGGGTTCTAAAATCTACTTAATCATACTAGTTGCATAAATCTTGAGTTCTTGAATCCTTAGGGGCAATTTTGGGTGTTCTACCCAATATTGTGTCATTTCTGGGGTGTTCATGAATCTCAATCTATCTTAGCATGCATTAGAATATGCTCCAAGTGCTTAGAGAGCACACCCACATCCCCTAAGCAAGAGAAAATCAAACAATGCTTGGGTGCACCTGTTTAAGCTCTATTTGAGGTGGCTTAGCTTAGAGTTTCTTTGTTTTGGATTGATTTCATGTTAGATTAAAATCTTAATGTTTGATTGATTTGAGCCTTTCAAAAAATAGATACAAGTATCCTTAAAAGCCTTGTCTACAATGGTTAACCGATTATTTAAAAAGTGCCCGTCGATATTATTTTCTTCCCAGCAAATGGATGGCTCAGATTGGCTTTACAATAGTCATAAACCTTCTTGAAAATTCAAAGTCCATATCAGCATATCGTGACCAATGAGAACTGAGCACGTTAGCATGTCTATTATTTTGGACCCACCTTGAACTTTTCCTCCTCTAAGTCTTTCAGCGACTATGTGATTGAAGAATTCTAAGTCATGAGATCTCTTGGCTTACCCTGGTCTGGTCAAGTGATTCAACAAACAAGGCCATCACTGAATCTCTAAGTCTTCCAGCTAACCCTGGTTATATCCCACAAACAAGAGAAATCTTCATTCGCCGATTCGCAGAATACTCCTTTAACCACTCATGAGAATTCGGCCTACATTTGGCAAACTGGAAACCGAAGATAATCGCTAGGTCACTGAGAACTTTAGGGCTTCACTAATTAATTCTAAGATTCTATGAATACACACATTCGCCCATTCGCCAAATTGATTGGAGCACTACTACTTTATCACATGAATATGTGACCAAAAGGAACTTATCGGAGCTGCCAAATACTTTGTTAACCCTAGGCCCATCTCCACATGTCAATCTTCTATTTGTTCTTGACCGCCCCATCAGCAGACACCTCGGCAAGCCTTCTGATGATGGACCCACTAAAGATAAGGTTCTGATCTAATGGCAGGTGCATGATCTCATGGCCACCAAATTTCCTTGCACCTTTATGCCAGCCATAGATCTATATTAGATTGGGACCCCTTCTAACAAATGGACCCACCTAGAAATCTTTGTCAGCACTTGGCAACCAATTACATTTGAGCAAGTCAGCACACCTAACAGACTTGGACCCATGACCTGCAGAAAGAGCATCGGACGGTTGTCGCTAAACCACTGACTTAAATAGCGTGCATCTTATCCTAGTGGCATAGTGACAACCACAAGATCTTACTGTACTTTAACCTCCCAAAAAGATCAGGACCCACTGACATATGCCTAATCACCATTATGTGGACCAATCAGAAGCTACCATTTGTATACACGTAGTAGTGGACCTGCCTGAATGAAGAGTTACATCACTAGGAGAAATCAATGACAGTCTTAAGTTTGCAAAATTCTGACACTTTTCATGAGAAAACATGCCAGCCATTAGATCAAAAGAGGACTGACAACTAGGCCCGTTGACAAATTACAAGTCATCTCCTTTCGACCAATGAAATACCTCCACATAGGACACCATGGAAGTGGACCCACAAATTTTTGAAGCTCTGAGAAAAGGAAAGATCGACGATTGTCGTAAGATCGCAAGCCTCTGACACATGCTATGAGATCTTATGACAACCATTGATCTCATCAACTGGGACCCCACTGAAAATCTAAGTCTGGAAGTCTTAGTGAATGCATGACCAAAGGAAGAATCTTGGTTAAGTCTATAAAATGTGTGAACAAGGCACTCACAGAATCGCTAAACCTTAAGTCCAACCTGGGGTTATAGTTAGTGAATGCCTGACTAAAGGCAATCCGTGGAGTCACTGAATACTTAAGGGAACCGCCACTTTATTTCATGACCAAGAGAAACACTATAGTCACCAGTTCATTGAGAGAAAAAGGTAACCGCCAGAGAACTTAGAGAACTAGCGACCGAAGGGAAATAAAGTGCACGTGGAAATTGGGACCTTAAAGTTGTCGAAAAGTAACTGCAAAATATAACAAAGCTCTAGGGTTTGCAGGGTTAATTTAGCACCAATGGCTACTTTTTCAAATATTTAAACTGTAGACTAGGGAATTAAAAAGATTGCAGAGGCCAGGAAACAAGAGATAAATTCATGAAAATTTTAGGGATGCCTAGCAAGGTGAAAAACAAAGATTTTGGGACAGGCTTTAGCCAAATTTGCATGGATATGAAAATTAGGGTAATAGTAATAAGATTGGACATATTGCATCTAGATGTCCTAATAATGATAGAAATGATAAGAATGATAGAAGAGACAATTGATACCGAAGATTCAGATATTTTAAGGACAAAGGAAAGAAGTCTTGCTACCTAGCTAAGGAAGGTATAACTAATGATGAATCTAATGATACCGAGGAAGGTTATGAAGTTGTATTTATTGTAGTAAAGCAAGCATCAGATGAAGAAAAGTTTTAAGATGAGAAAGCACTTGTTTCTCATGTAAGTAAACCAGACCCTTGGATTATTGATAGTGGTTGTTCACACCATATGTCTGGTGATATTGATAAATTTGAGAATCTAGAAGAATATCATGGACAATTTGTCAGATTTGGCAATGATGCTCCATGCCCTATGAAAGGTAATGGATATATTATGCTAAATGAGAAGATGAAATGTAATGATGTATATTGGGTAAGAGAACTAAACTATAATCTTTTGAGTGTTGCACAACTGAAAAATATTGGCCACCGACTAGAATTTCCTATGGTGATGATGGAGATATAATGGAATAGGAGGACAATTAAGAGGTAATCTATTTTATCTTGATATTGATGAAAATAATTGTTTATTTTCTAAAATTGAAGATGTATGGTTATAGCATAAGAGACTATGTCATGTCAATTTTGACAACTTGATCAAAGTAAGTAATAAAAGTAGAGTTAGAGGACTATCGAGATTAAGAAAACCTGAGAAATCTGTGTAAAGAATGTTAAGTTGATTAAGAATGTTCAATTAATAGGATGGAGCACAAGGAGAAAAAAGAGCGCAGTGTACGAGATATGTAAAATTATCCAAGTGGCCAAAATTTTAAGTGGTTAATGCATGATTCAATAGCTAGGGTTTCTCAGGTTCGGATCCCTCGCCCTTCTCACCACTCTGTAAAGGGTCCTCGTTGGTTTAGTAATAGCAATCCTCAAGACAGATCTAGTATTTCTTGCTAGTTTAGTAATGGTAATTCTTAAGACAAATTTGGAGGAAAGAAGGCACATGCTGCTAATTTTCATCAACCTCGCAATCAGCCATATATTGACATTTATTAGGCCCTTTTTTGCCTACTTCCTATTCTTGATTCTAATAGAGCCCACATTAGAAATTTTAACCCTTATGCTCCTTCCTTTATGTCCTGGCCCAATTCTTTGGCTATTCGGTCTCCATCTTTTTTATCTCCTCCGAATAACATTCTTGTGCACCCATGTCAAATCTCTTTTCAAAATCTTCTGATTCTTTCCCATCATCCATAAAAATGGGATAAAGTTAGGGTTCATGATTCCTATAAATTGCGGCCACTGTAGATTCATTCTCACCAAGGTGATGGCTCTTCTTAACCAACTTCACGCTTAGCTCGTAACTCTCTGGTAAGTGATTCTGAACCTGTGCTTTTTTTGGAGGATGGTTTATTAGTGCCACAGGTTTCATACATGTAAGAGAAGGCCCTTATTGGTAAGATCTGGTCTTTTTTACCTATTTTTTATTTTCATTCTTGGGCTTTCATGAATTGAGTTGGTCTTTCTGATTTATTTTATCTTGATCATGGCTCAAATTTCTTTATTGTAATTTTTAATTCCTCTGTTGCTCACAATAATGTTCAGTGTAGTAAAAATTAGTTTTGTAATGGGCTCATAGTTTCTTTAGTCTCCTGGGTTCCTAACTTTAAAATGAATGATTATGCTTGTGCCCTAATTCCTTTTTGGATTGAGCTGGAAACCTTACCTCTAGAATACAGAGAGTTGGATATTGTTGAAGCCATTGTAGGTAAACTTGGGACCTTTATTCATCATGATTTGGTTCCTTTTGAAGAACCTCACCATTATATTTGAGTTTTCCTCCTATTGGATTCTCTTAAACCTTTACCCAAATCCATTATTTTAGAGTCCAAACAGGGCTCTTGGCATCAGGACATCACTATTTAGGATGCGCAAACTATCTCTTATTATGCTAATTTGTTGGGTCACTTTACAAATCAATACAAGGATCCCCACTATTCAAATCTAATTGTTTGTAAGGACCACTCCACTTTCCCCTCCAAATATTCTATGGTATCTCACATCAAGGATAACCCTCCTAAAATTGGAATAGTTGCATCTTCATCCAAATGTTTCTCAGTTTCTCATGATAAGGATATCCCTCAGCCAAAAGAAGATGTACTGATTCCTAATAGCTCTTCCGAAGAAATACATCTTCTTAATGAACTAGATAAAGTGCACTCTCAACATATGTCATCTCATGTGTTGTAAGTTTTGTGTGCGAATCAAATTTCTCTGCCAACCATCTCTCTGCCATTTGTTGACTCTTTTGTTAGCATGCTATGATTGTGTCTACCTGTTATTATTTATTTCTTTAAGGGGGTGGATTTTTCTCAGGAAGTGATTCATGCAGCTTCAATTCCAACTCCGTATTCAACCCCTAATCCTTTGGCATTTCCATTAATGGATTCAATAGTCAAGAAATTGATTTTTTTTCTAATCTCCTTAAGTTTCACAAATTGACTGTAGAACATGTTGATCTTATGGCTATAGAGGTTACATCATTTGTTGCTTCTTGATTTTAGAATAACCTTTAGTTAGAGGAATATTTTGATGATTTAATGTCTCCCCCTCCCCTTCATAACTATCAATTTGGCCCTTTATTGCATTCTCATAATGATGTAATTTCTCTATCTTTGAATTTCCCAAATGACTGCTTCACCAAGGTTTGGGATATTACTTACTCTTATGATAAGGATACTGGTCAGCATTCTAGATTCTCACATCTTGATGATCAGAAGGATACCCAGGTGAAACAAGTGCCCAAATTTTCTATTGTTCAAACCCCATTGTGCTCTAAATCGAAAGTAGTAACACCTAAAACTAGAGGTGGGAAATCTAAAGCAACTAAGGCTTTGGAGGAAATAGAGGTTGGTGTCTAGTCAACCTTGGATGGAAATTTTTCCACCTCAAGGAGAAGTTTGGCAAGGAGAACTAAGTGTTCTCCTTGTCCACAATGAGTATTCTCTCTTGGAATATTAGAGGCATTAATGCCTCTGACAAGAGACATAGAATCAAGAAGAGGCTTGATTCTTCTCAAAGTGATGTTATCCTTCTACAAGAAACTAAATTGTCTCCTGACAATTATATTCCTCTGTGGATAAATGGAATGCCTGGTATAATTACTATATCCCAGCAAATGGTGTGTCAGGTGGCTAGGCCATTCTATGGGATGCTAAGAAAGTTTCAATATTCCCTCTTCAAGTAGGTTCTAACTAGAAATTAGTTAGTGCTAAGAATTTCAATATCTCCTTCTTTATAATCAATGTCTATGGGCCCACTTCAACACTAGATAAGTTGCATCTTTGGCAGTCTTTAACCGATACTATCCAACAGTTCCCAAACTAAAAATTCTTGTTAATAGAAGATTTTAACGCTACCTTGGGACCTAATGATAAGAAAGGGGGAATTGCTCCCCCTACTTGAACAATGTTAGATTTCAATAATTTTATCCTAGACAATAACCTTTATGATATCATGCCCCAAAATGGGTCCTATACTTGGACCAATCGTAGATCTGGCTTTTTGGAAATTGTGGTCAAATTGGATACATTTCTTTTCTTGCAGCTTTGGAAGATGTAAAACTTCTCTTTATCCATAGATATCTTTCCTTTTTCTGATTTAGATCATTTTCCCATCCAACTTTTTATTAAGTCCTCTAATATTGCTATGTCCACTTCTTCTAAATCCTCCTTTAAATTTGAATCTATTTGGCTTAGGCATCCCCTTTTTGATTCTCTTCTAAAATAGTGGTGGTTATCTACCCCTCATGAGGTCGGGTCAATGATGTTTCAATTCTTCAAAAAGATGCAATATGACAAAAATCTAATTAAAGCTTGGAATTTTAATGTGTTTAAAAACATCTTTGATCAAAAATCAAAATTGGAAAAGGATTTGTTTGAAATTAATCAGCTTATTATGTCTAATAGTTTACATCCCCAATCCTACAAGAAATAAAAACTCCTTCAAGATGAGTGGGTTGAACTTTGTACCAGGGAAGAAGAGTACTAGAGACAAAAGTCTTGTGAGTTATGGCTGCCACTTGGTGACTAGAATACCAAGTTCTTTCATGCTTCAACCAAACATAAGAAACTAGTTAAGTCAATATTTACTATTAAAGATGACTCTGGTAATGTATTTTCTGATGTTGAGAGTATTCAGCAAGAAGGGGTTAGATTTTTCTCAAATCTTCTCTCTCCTCCCTTAGCTCCCTTGCTAGATGATAGTAGGTTGAATGATCTCCTTAACGGTATCCCCCCTCTGTCACGTCCTAGGATAATCTTGTGTTAGTGGCCCCTTTTACCCTTTCAGAAGTCATAATTGTTGTCTTCTCATTATCACCTGACAAAGCTCCTGGACCAGATGGCTTTACTGGCCTTTTTTCCAAAAGGCTTAGGACGTTATCTATTTTTATCTCTTGGCTGTATTGGAGAAATCTAGAAAGAATTCAGCTATGTTAAAATGCTTTAACACAACAAATCTTGTCCTCATTCATAAAAATAGTGATCCCCAGACCTTCACTAATTTTCATCCAATTTCCCTCTGCAATACCATTTATAAAATCATCACTAAAGTAATTTATTTATGACTACAGCACATTATCCAAAGAATTGTTTCTTGTGAACAAGGTGGCTTTTTTCTTGGTAGGGAAACTACAGATGGGGCTCTTCCTCCTCATGAAACCCTACATTCTATTAACCATCACTCCATTTCATCATTTTCATTAAATTGGATATGATGAAGGCTTATGATAGGCTCAATTGGTCATTTCTATTATAGGTTTTACTAAAATTTGGTTTTTCTAAGAAATGGTGTAAGTAGGTTAAGGCCTATATTTTTGGATCCCATTTTTCTGTAATAATTAATGGCTCATTGGTTGTTTTTTTCCTTCATCCCAAGGTGTCAAGAAAGGTGATCCCTTTTCCCCCTTTCTTTTCATCATTATGGTTGAAGCTTTGAGCCATTCCATTAATGCCTCTCATACCTCTAGGCTATGGCTTGGTGTGCCCATTATTGGCACCTCCATTTTAGTCATGCATTCATTGTTTGCTAATGATACCCTCTTATTTGGTAAAGCTTCCCTTCAGGAGGCTAAGTTAAAAATGTTTTGAATCTTTACACCTTTGCTTCGGGTCAAAAAATCAACATTCATAAATCTAAAATTTATTTCTTCAATACATATCCAAAGATTGTTGATAAAATTATCAATATCCTAGGCTTTCCCTTGGATGATCTTCCATCCACTTATCTAGGAATTCCATTTTTTATGGGATCTAATAAACCAAACTACTACCAATTAGTAGTAAATCATATTAAATCCAGGGTACTAGCTTGGAAATCCAGGTGGCTCTCACTCTCTGGTAGAATTCTACTTATCAAATCTATTCTGTCAACTATTCCTAATTATTATTTTTAGTTCTTCAAGCTCCAAAATTAGTTCTTAACCAAATTGATAAATTAATTCAGGAATTCCTATGGACATCTTACATGATAGGAGAGAAGAAAATCCCCCTCATCTCACTATCTGATATATAATTTGGCTTCTCTACCCACTAGTGGTGTGGGCCTACAGAATTTGGCTTCTCAAAATTTGGCTTTTGGGGGTAAGTTGGTTTGGAAACTATATAGTCAACCTAACACTAAGTGGTGTCATCTGATGCAAGAAAAATATTTGGATAATTTAGATCCCTCTAGAGTTATTTATGTACTTGAGCCTCCAAGAGGGTCAGCCATTTGGGACTTCATGATGAAATCTAGGCATATTGTCACCTTTTTTGTGTCTTGGGAAGTCCACAATGGTGAGTCAATAAATTTTTGGCTTGATTCGTGGAATGGTCTACCTCCCTTACACAATATTCAGCCCTTCTTAGATATTTGGGAAGTGGCTTCCTTGCATTGGGGTGTCAAGCTAATTGACTATGTAGTTGCGGTTCATATCCACTCGGGATTGGTTGTATGGAAATATTATAGCTCACTCCCTATTGATCCTCAAATTGCTACCTCTGATAACTAGTTTCTTTCAAACCAACTTATTGTCCTTTTCAGGGCCTCTGATCAACTCTTTTGGGCTCCATCTCTAGATGGTAACTTCATAGTTAAGTTAGGTTATGAGGTGGCTCAATCTTGTCAAAATAATAGGGTAAAGCATAGAGCCTACCTTTTTTTCTGACATAATTCAATATTACCCAAAGAAGGTTGTTTTACCTAGCTTGTTTTGAGAAATCACGTTCTCACTAGTGAAATATTGTCTAGGCTTAATATTGTGAAAGCATTTCAGTGTGTGTTGTGTGGTCAGGCCCAAGAATCAACTAATCATCATTTCCTAAATTGCCCCTTTTCCCAAAGCTATTGGTAGTTTTTAATGCAAAAGTTGGTTCTTTATATGCCTCTCCCCTTGACTGTATGGGATCTATTTTAATCTTGGCCAACATTGTTTTCCAGGTCCATGTTTGCCTGCATTTGGATTTTTACTCCTTTTCTTTTGTGGTCTATTTGGTGGGAGAGGAATAAATAATTTTTTTGCAATTGTGCCTCCTCCTTGGATGTCATTTTAAATAGGCTTCATTAATCCATTACTGAGGTTACTAATACTTATACCCATAATTTTAGGGGCAATCAGGGATTCTCTTCTTGGGATGGTGTTATTACAAAGAAGTGGAAGGGATTGGTCTTCCCTTCCCTTCATTTTCCTCTTTATCATAAAGATAGGTTACAATTTAGAGCCTCAATTAAATGGTCCCCTCCCCAAGATGGTTTTGTTAAGCTTAATTTTGATGGTTCCTCAAAGGGTAACCCGAGGAAGTCCAGAATTGGGTTTGTTATTCAGGATTGTCATGGTTCTGCTCTCTTTTTTGAGGCTCACCCTATTCCACCAAGGACAAACAATTTGGCAAAAGCTTATGCATTATTACATGGTCTCACTACTACTAAAAATTTGAATATTAAATTTCTTCTTGTCTAAGGAAACTCTTCGGTGATTATTAATGCTTGTGTCAAAAGGTGTTCCTTTTCTTGAGGCATATTCAATATGTTTTGTTTTAGATCTGGTCCATCCTAGACTCTTTCATAGATTTTTACCTAACCCACATCTATAGAGAAGGAAATAACCTTTTTTATATGCTTGCTAATTTAGGTGTTGATGATTTTATTTTATCATATCCCTCCATCGTATTCTCCTCAACTTCCCACCCTGCAATCTTGAATTTGATTCATTTAGAATCAGTCTAGTTTTTATCTTTTACCTTTTTCTCATCTTCTTTGATAGATGCTTTGCTTTGTTACTTCTATCCCCTTGTCTTATGGTTGTTATCTTTAGTTTCAAGGGGATCTTTTATTTATCTAATTTTTTGTAGATTTTCTTGGTCACATATGGGTACTTTATACATTGTAAAGTATCCTTTACTAATGGAAAGATCCTTGAATTGCATGTGTTCTAAATATTTACATTAATTAATAAACATCTTGTTTCATGTGTTATCTCTCTTTCAGTACACATTATTCAATGATCCACTTACTAATCTATAGGTTGGCTCTTCAGCTACGTCATACTCTGATTGTTATCTATTGTAACATGTGCATATGCCAGTGGATGGCATTCAAAAAAAATTGCCATGCCTTCACTTCTTTATATGGTTTGTTTCAAATGGCTACTATTTTTAATCACTCCTTTAAGTGGGAGGTTAGAATTTATGATTGCTCCATCTTTGATGACTTTCCAATGTATATCTATCTCGGCCTCTTCCTCTTTTCATTACTCAATATTTTAACTGTCAATGTTGGTTTTTTGTTCCTCTTTACTAGTATGGCTGCTAATAGATATATTCATGAGTTTAGACCTTTCAACCTCTAAGTTCATCTATCTCCTCCTGAAATTGAAATTCCCTTTGAAGGTAAAATCTCTGATGAATTTTTGGCATCCATATTTGCTATACATTGTCCCAAATGTTGTAGATGTATTCAGAGGTTAATTGGTGAGTCTATTTTGTCACCACGATTTAAAAGGATCATTTTCCCATCTCAAATAATCTTGATTTTCTATTCTAACCTACTTGATTTGTCTCAGTCTTGGTCCCTATTTCTTAACATTGCGAATTGGGTCATTGTGCCTCGGTTCCTTCAAAATAATAGTTTACTTTTTGCAGTTCAAAGTTATAATTTTTGGCAGGGTGATGCTCATGTTGGTGGAATATTTTTGCATCACTTACTTTTTAATTTTGAAACATTCATCATGATGCTAGTAGCAATTAAGGATTGTCTTGCATCCTCTTATATTATTCCACTTGATCATGTCCTTAATAGGATTCCCTTTGATGTGAGATTCTGGAGTAAGGTATTCGCTAAAACATATGCTTTGCTTGGCTTGATGTCTCATTCGCATGTTGTCAGCTATATTAATTCAGATTCAGCTTTGGGTGCTTCTTCTATTGGAGGTAATTTTTCACCTCATAATGGCTCTGGTTTTATAGATATACTCGTGCATCTTTCAGACCCATGTGTGGGTGAATCCTCTTCTTCACCTATCTTTTCTAAAGTTGCCTTAGGCTTAGAAGAATTCTTGCATTGTGAGGAAGACATATTGTGGAGTTCCTTGTTCCTGTCTCCCCCTTCATAGTTAGGGAGCAGGGGTCTATATCATGGCAATTAATTTCCCCTCGTATATGTTTTTTTTTGGGCTAACATCTTTTTGCAAGTATTCAGCACTATAATCTGGCTAACAATCATCTATGCTTCCATACTGAGCAGCTATTAAAGTTGTACGATGGCCTCTTTTTTAAATTTTTATTGTGGTTGTTAAAGAATATGGAGGGGTCTTTTGTTTGAAATACACTCTATGCCTACTGCATCATCTAGCAACTCTTTATCCTTCTCTTTTGTGGGCTAGTTTTTTTGGATTTTCTCCTTGCCAGGATGGTATTCAGTTCCACTTTTGTTCTTTGATATAATCTCATGCATAATTGCATGCTCATACTATATTCGGGAGAATTATATAAGATGTAATTGGGCCCTTAATTGGCCTTGGGTTTTGGGTAGCTTAGGTATCTATTTATAGGACAATCTTCCCTAATTTTTTATAAGTATGGTGGATGTTGTAGCTCTTTCTCTAAACTCATGCTTACATGCATGCTCATTGTATCTTGGGGACATTTGTTAAAGATGTAATTGGGCCCTTAAATTCCCTTGGGTTTTGGGTAGCCTAGGTATCTATTTAAAGATCAAACTTCTCTAATCTTTGTATTATGATGGGTAACAAAAAGAGTTTTTCTTTCCTGGTTCTTTTCTCCAGGAGCCCTTTTTTGAACTAGCTGATTATTAATATAAATATAAAGTTTTGGCAAAAAAAAAATGTCAAGTTGGTAAGATGACCAAGTCAAGTTTCCTAAGAAAATCTTATTCTACAAATGGTATTTTGGAATTGGTTCAGACTAACTTTTGTGGTCCTATGAAATTCCAAATCTATTATGGAGATGGGTACTTTATTTTGTTTGTTGATGATTATTCAAGAATGATGTCAGTCATGTTTTTGAAAGAAAATTTTGATGTTTTTCAAATTTTTAATTAGTATAAGGATATAATTTAGAAATATATTTATGTTAAGTTAGAGATATAGAATTTTGTAGACCTTTATACTTTTCAATCAAGGCTTTGTCAATAGCTTCATGTTTATCAGTCACCCTCAACAACCTTTATCTTTCAAGCAGTAATTCTTGAATTTCCTACTCTCTTTCTTTATGGTTTTTCTACACCTCCAACCTATGCTCTCTCTCTCTTCTTCTTAGAGCCAACACTTCTTCATGAAGAATTTTAGAGTCATACTGGGTTGAGTCAAAAAATTTTAGTGTCCTCCAAATCAATCAAATCATGAAGCTCCTGGTTACCTAGTGGATGATATGGTTGATCCATTCAGCTTGGGGATTCCTTAATTCAATCTGACATACTATTATGTGTAAGACTTTGATCACTTACCTTATTAACATCAATTTTCCTATATTGGACTTGAGTAACCCCTTTATTATGGGGCATATATTCAAGGGTATCAAACATATGGTGTAACAAAGGGTGACTATCAGATTCATAACTTGTGGAAGATGATGAGGGGTTCTCAGGTACTATGGGTTGGTGTGCCCATTAATGCCTCTTAATGGGAGAATTGTATAAGATGTAATTGGGCCCTTAATTGGCCTTGCATTTTGGGTAGCTTAGGTATCTATTTATAGAACAATCTTCTCTAATTTTTTATAAGTATGGTGGATGTTGTATCTCTTTCTCTAAACTCATGCTTACATGCATGCTCATTGTATCTTGGGGATATGTGTTAAAGATGTAATTGGCCCCTTAAATGCCCTTGGGTTTTAGGTAGCCTAGGTATCTATTTAAAGATCAAACTTCTCTAATCTTTGTATTATGATGGGTAATGAATGGATTTTTTCTTTCCTAGTTCTTTTCTCCGGGAGCCCTTTTTTGAACCAGTTGATTATTAATATAAATGTAAATTTTTGCCAAAAAAAAAAGAAGTCAAGTTGGTAAAATGACCAAGTCAAGTTTCCTAAGAAAATTTTATTCTACAAATGGTATTTTTGAATTGGTTCACACTAACCTTTGTGGTCCTATGAAATTCCAAAGCTATTATGGAGATTGGTACTTTATTTTTTTTGTTGATGATTATTCAAGAATGATGTCAGTCATGTTTTTGAAAGAAAAATTTGATGTTTTTAAAATTTTTAAGTAGTATAAGGATAGAATTTAGAAATATATTTATGTTAAGTTAGAGATATAGAATTTTTCAAACATTTATACTTTTCAGTCAAGGATTTGTCAATAGCTTCATGTTGATCAGTCACCCTCAACAACCTTTATCTTTCAAGCAGCAATTCTTGAATTTCCTACTCTCTTTATTTACGTTTTTTCTACACCTCCAACCTATGCTCTCTCTCTCTTCTTCTTAGAGCCAACACTTCTTCATGAAGAATTTTAGAGTCATATTGAGTTGAGTCAGTGTTTTCAATGTCCTCCAAATCAATCACATCATGAAGCTCCTGGTTACCCACTAGATGATATGGTTGATCCATTAAGCTTGGGGATTCCTTAATTTGATATGACATACTATTATGTGTAAGACTCTGATCACTTACCCTATTAACATCAGTTTTCCTATATTGGACTTGAGTAACCCCTTTATTATGGGGCATATATTCAAGGGTATCAAACATATGGTGTAACAAAGGGTGACTATCAGATTCATAACTTCTGGAAGATGACGAGGGCTTCTTAGGTACTATGGCTTGGTGTGCCCATTAATGCCTCTTAATGGGAGAATTATATAAGATGTAATTGGGCCCTTAATTGACCTTGGATTTTGGGTAGCTTAGGTATCTATTTATAGAACAATCTTCTCTAATTTGTTATAAGTATGGTGGATGTTGTATCTCTTTCTCTAAACTCATGCTTACATGCATGCTAACTGTATCTTGGGGATATTTGTTAAAGATGTAATTGGGCCCTTAAATGCCCTTGGATTTTGGGTAGCCTAGGTATCTATTTAAAGATCAAACTTCTATGATCTTTGTATTATGATGGGTAAGGAACGAAGCTTTTCTTTCCTGGTTCTTTTCTCCAAGAGCCATTTTTTGAACCAGTTAATTATTAATATAAATATAAAGTTTTGGCAAAAAAAAAATGTCAAGTTGGTAAGATGACCAAGTCAAATTTCCTAAGAAAATATTATTCTACAAATGGTATTTTGGAATTGGTTCACACTAACCTTTGTGGTCCTATGAAATTCCAAAGCTATTATGGAGATCGGTACTTTATTTTGTTTGTTGATGATTATTCAAGAATGATGTCAGTCATGTTTTTGAAAGAAAAATTTGATGTTTTTAAAATTTTTAAGTAGTATAAGGATAGAATTTAAAAATATATTTATGTTAATTTAGAGATATAGAATTTTTCAGACCTTTATACTTTTCAATCAAGGCTTTGTCAGTAGCTTCATGTTGATCAGTGACCCTCAACAACCTTTATCTTTCGAGCAGTAATTCTTGAATTTCCTAGTCTATTTCTTTATGTTTTTTCTACACCTCCAACCTATGCTCTCTCTCTCTTATTCTTAGAGCCAAAATTTCTTCATGAAGAATTTTAGAGTTATACTAGGTTGAGTCATAATTTTTAGTGTCCTCCAAATCAATCAAATCATGAATCTCCTGGTTACCCACTGGATGATATGGTTGATCCATTAAGCTTGGGGATTCCTTAATTTGATTTGGCATACTATTATGTGTAAGACTCTGATCACTTACCCTATTAACATCAGTTTTCCTATATTGGACTCAAGTAACCCCTTTATTATGGGGCATATATTTAGGGGTATCAAACATATGGTGTAACAAAGGGTGACTATCAGATTCATAACCTATGGAAGATGACAAGGGATTCTCAGGTACTATGGATTGGTGTGCCCATTAATGCCTCTTAATGGGAGAATTATATAAGATATAATTGGGTCCTTAATTGGCCTTGGGTTTTTGGTAGCTTAGGTATCTATTTATAGAACAAACTTCTCTAATTTGTTATAAGTATGGTGGATGTTGTAGCTCTTTATCTAAACTCATGCTTACATGAATGCTCATTGTATCTTGGGGATATTTGTTAAAGATGTAATTGGGCCCTTAAATGCCCTTGGGTTTTGGGTAGCCTAGGTATCTATTTAAATATCAAACTTCTTTGATCTTTGTATTATGATGGGTAATGAACGGAGTTTTTCTTTCCTGGTTCTTTTCTCTAGGAGCCCTTTTTTGAACCAGCTAATTATTAATATAAATATAAAGTTTTGCCAAAAAAAAAATGTCAAGTTGGTAAGATGACCAAGTCAAATTTTCTAAGCAAATCTTATTCTACAAATGGTATTTTGGAATTGGTTCACACTAACCTTTGTTGTCCTATGAAATTTCAAAGCTATTATGGAGATTGGTACTTTATTTTGTTTGTTGATGATTATTCAAGAATGATGTCAATCATGTTTTTGAAAGAAAAATTTGATGTTTTTAAATTTTTTTAGTAGTATAAGGATAGAATTTAGGAAGAAAATAGTAAATAGCTAGAGCACCTAAGATCTAATAGAGGAGGTGAATTCATCTCAGATAAATTAACTATCTTTTGTAATGAGCATGGAATTAAAAGGCAATTTTCTACACCAAGGACTTCACAATAGAATGGGATAGCTGAGAGAAGAAATAGATCTATTGTTGAATGTACCAGAACTTTGTTGATTGACAAAAGGGTTGCAAAAACATTTTGGAGAGAATCCATAAGCATTGCATTTTACACTCTTAAGAGAATATAGTTGAAGAAAGGTACAAACAAGAGACCTTATGAACTATGGTTTGGAAAAACACCGAATGTAAGTTATTTCAAAAAAATTGAAAGTAGGTGTTATGTATTGAAAGATTTTAGAAATTGAAAGTTTGATTCTAAAGGTGATGAAGTAATATTTCTTGGTTATTCTTCAAAGAGTAAGGAATATAAATGTTTAATCAAGGATTCTGACAAAATAGTTGAAATTGCAAATGTAAGAGTTGATGAATTTGCTAAAAATAATGATGAGGATAGAAAAAAGGAGCCTAAGGATTATGACATATGTGCGTATGTACATGATGTAAATTCAGTTGATACAACTGAGCAGCGAAAAGAAGGAACTAATAAACAAGATGACCCTCTACCAAGAGATGAGAACAATGATGATTAGGATACCAAACCTCTATTGGAAAAGTATATGAGGAGACACCACTCACTGAGAAGAATTATTGGAGACAAGAATGCAGGAGTATTGATAAGAAGTAAGTTAAGAGATAATACTTGTTTGATTTCTAAATTTGAGCCTAGATTGGTAAAAGATGCACTAGAGAATGAAGATAGTATGAATGCTATGAAAGAAGAGATAGATCAAATTAAAAAGAATAACACATGGTCACTGGTACTGAGACCTAAAGATAAGAATGTGATAGGAACTAAATGGATTTTTAGAAATAAACTCAATGAAAAAGGAGTTGTGATAAAAAACAAAGCTAGACTAGTATGCAAAGGGTATGCACAAGAAGAAGGTATTGACTATGGTAAAAATTTTGTCCATGTTGCTAGATTAGGAGTTAGAATATTACTTGCTTATGCATCTTACAAAGGATTTAAAGTCTATCAAATGGATGTTAAATCTTTATTTCTTAATAGAATACTTGAAGATGTCTACATAGAATAGCCTGAGGGATTTGTTGACAAGAATAACAAGAACATGGTCTGAAAATTGCATAAATCTTTATATGGATTGAAGCATGCTCCCTGAGCATGGTATGAAAGATTGCATTCTTATTTAGTTAAGATTGGATTTGAAAGGACTAGTGATAAGAGTAATCTATACTTGAAATGTGATAAATTTGATGGAATTTTGATTATTGAGATATTTGTTGATGACATTATATTTGGTGGTAATGAGATAATGTCTAAGTCATTTTCTGAGGAGATGAGAAAGGAATTTGATATGTCTATGATAGGAGAGATCAAATTCTTCATTGGACTTCAAATATAATAAGTTAAAGAAGGGATCTACATCACTCAATCTAAATATATCAAGGAGATCCTAAAAAAATTCAATATGGAAGATTCAAAACTAGTTGGTACATCGATGGCTATTGGTTGGAAATTGTCAAAAGAAGATGATACTAAGGAGGTGAATGAAACACTTTACCAATCCATGATTGGTAAGTTACAATATGTGGTACATAGTAGACCTGACATTGCACATTTAGTTGGTATTGTTGCAAGGTTTTCTACAAACCCCAAGGAGACACATTTGTCTACAATTAAAAGGATATTTAGATATTTGAAAGGGACTAAATATTTTGCTCTATTATACACAAGGAAAGGAAATTTTGATTTTAAAATTTTTACTAATTCTGATTGGGCAAGAAATGTTGATGGTAGGAAAATCACTAGTGGTGGAGCTTTCTTTTCGAGAGAAAGGCTAGTGATATGGCTAAGAAAGAAAAAGAGTTATATTTCTCAATCTACTGTTGAAGTTGAATATGTGGCAGAAGATATAAATTTTTCTAATATTGTATGGATCAAATAGCTACTGGAAGGTATGCATGAAGATATTATTGATCCTATTACAATTTATTGTGATAACACCAGTGATATTAACATATCAAAGAATCTGGTGATGTATTCTAAGACAAAGCATGTATCTATCAAGTATCACTACTTGAGAGAGAAAGTACAAGATAAGCATGTGACATTGTAATATATGAATTCTAAGGAGAAAATAGTTGATATCTTTACAAATCCATTACTGAATGATTCTTTTGAGTATCTCTGAGGTAAGTTAGGGGTTCTTCCCCTATCCAATGTACATTATGGAAAGATTCATGCTGCATCAATTCAAGGACTCAATAGAATATCTATCTTGTGAATTGATGCTAGAATTTCACTCTTTAAGTGATGCCTGAAGTTGTGAAAAAAGGATGTTTATGTCTGTAGTGTAAAATATATATACTTGAGGCATATCTGAGATGTTTATGTTTCTTTGGATTTTTTTTCAAAGAGGGAGATGATACAAAAATTTAGATGTTAAAGGGAGAATAATGAGAAATTCAATCAGAAGAACAAGAGGGAGAAGATCAAAAACATCAAAGAGGAAGAACATCATGGAGATGAATATAGTAAGAGGGAGACAAATCAGATGAGTATGAAATAAGGTAATTTTGTAGACATAATCAAAAAAGGAGAAGTGACTACTCGGAGGGAGTACAAAATATGATTAACAGTGAAGTATACCATCATCAATTGAACGCTAAATTTGTAAGTATTGCCATCAATACCAAAGAGGGAGATGGTTATCATTTTTGGACTAACCGCCAATGTCTCCCTTTTGGATTCGTGACATGGTTTAACCACCTCTTGTGTCTTGTGCAAGTCTAGTGGTTGTATCAAGAATTAATAATAAACATCCTCATAATAGTTAATAATAACTACGCCAAAGCCTTCCCTAGGAATAGTATATTCAAAACTAGGTATTATTTTCCTATCACAAAGTACATTTAGATTGTCAACCCAGGGATGCATACTTGAAATGGGATAGCACAGTTTGTGCACTAAGCTTCTCATGGATTCATCTTACTTAAACTGTTATAGGAAAGGAAAATGCATATAAAGAACCAAACTATTGTTGCAGGAAGGTAAAACACATAGTTGAACAAATAAACTAATGTAAACAACCATAAATCTAACTCCAGCTCATTCTACCATTCTAATGCATGAACTATGGCTATCTCCACATATGTTGTAGGAACAAACACATATACAATGTTGTGGGAATGAATAGTGAATACTATCTTAAATGATAAAACCAATTAAACTACTCTTCTCTACTCTAGTCTACTCCACCTCCCAAGTGGGCCCTCCTTGGTTAGTTTTGACTAAGTACAAACATAGAAGATAACTCAAATTATTCCTTCATTTCATATATTCAAAAAAGTGGATAACAATCAGAACATAGGCTTGAAGAATAACTTGCTTCTCAATACAACAGTAACATCATTATTTTGTCTAACTAGATTTCCATCTATCATCTCCCTATATAGAGAGAATTACATTCAAACATTTAGATACACTTTGATTGATTCATCCATGAAAGAATAACATGTCAATCAATAACTAAAGATCATAAAGATCAAACAACCATCTTAATGAAACATTAATTTTGGAGGAGATCTAGGATGATCATGCTCCCCTATATTCCCTGAAGCATTCATTCCATCAATTCTGCATGCATATCCTGTAGTTCTCTTGTTAGGTCTTTTGATTGTGACCAAAACATCTCCACTCCTTTATTGATGTAACCACTTTGTTTTCCTAGTTTCTCCTTCATTCCTAGTAGGTTAGTAGTATATGCATGCATATTCATATATTCAACTTAATCAATTTCATCCAAATATTAAAACACACATTAAAATAGCTATATGAAATACTACATTATGTATATATATAGTATTGGCAAGGTATGTATACTATTTCCTACCCAAAATTTTGAGGATATAACTATACTTATGTAATATATAAAAACTTAAGCACTTAAAAGTCACACAAATACTTTAGGAATTTTAAGGAACAGACCACAAAATATCATAAAACAAAGACCAACTTTAGTCTCATCATTTTCCCCCAACAAGTATAATGCTTTTCTCAAGAATTACACTTCTTCGCTATTGTTCTAAATTATCCAACCTCTATCTTTCCTCTCCTTTTACTCTTGAAGGTGTAATAAGATCCTCTAGTCCACTCCCAGTAGTCTATTCTATGATCCTCCTACAACTAGTCTAATCAAGTAGTGTTAATGTCATATAATGGCCACTAGAGCATAGGTGGCTAGAAAGTTAGAGGAAACCAAAGCTCTCTTCTAATCTATCTCCCTAGCTACATGTACTTCATTGCCATGTTCACAACTACCTCAAAATTAATTGGATTATGTAGTTCAAATTTCTTGAAAACCTCGAGTAGTCTATTCCACCTCCTCATCACTCCAATCAGGGCCCTTTGGAATATAAAATAAGGTAGTCCTTGATATTCCCTATAGACTTTATCTCTGAGAGAAAATATTTTTTCCCTAACTTCAAATTTTTGTCTTTCCATAAGTGAGTGTTAACCATTCTCTTAAAAGAACATTTGACTTACTAGAATCAACTCTTAAAGGTAAAGGTTTAGATTTCTCCTAATCACTGTAATTATCTAGCTGCCTATCATAGTTGGCTTCATTTTTCATCTAGGACATTAATTCTTTTAAATGTACATCTCCTATATAGAGTAGAGGATTCTAATCAATTTCATCAGGAATAATGAAATTATAAATGTACAATTCACAGAGTAGATTTTGTTGCCAAGTAGGAAGTGTTTGATAAACTAGACCATAGAAGTCTTCAGCTATTTTGAGCTCAAAATCCTTATTCTGAATGGTCATCATGAGTTGAAACATAAGGAACTATTCCTTTAAACAAATAGCATAAACCCTTGGGGGTGGCCAACAGGATATAATTTGGTCAGCTAGCTTGAGGGCATGATCCATTTTCTATTTTTTCTTTTCTATTTGTTCCTTTAGGTGTTCAATCTCTTCCCTCTTCTCATCAATTTCCTTTTTCATCCTTTTCTCTTCTTCTCCCCACATGGTGTTCTTGAAAACAAACTGGGTATATAAACTAAACAAAATTGATTGCAAAGTAGGGAGGCCATGCTCCTTTGATTGAGTTCTCTATTTTCTCTCTAAAATGCAAGCCTATTCTAGATAGTCTATATACCATGTCCTTCTAAAAGGCACTATGGAATTGTAGTTATAGGACTAGACAAGTAACTTAGGTAACTATAGGTCCTCTTGAATTGTTTGTGTGTCTTCCTTAAGCTCATCAGTTGTTTTTTATGAGGGAGGCTTATCAGGAGACAAATTATTTATGTTCTGTACAGGATCTAGGCAGGTTGATTGAATTGGGGAATCAACTATGACATAGTCAACATGAGAATCGGTAATAGGTGTCTTTGATGGGACATCTTGACTTATTGGGGTAACTTGAGGGACTTTTCCCCTCATCCTAGCACTTCTTCTCAAAGGGTTTTCTTTTTCTTCCACCATTTTCTTTTTACCATCTTTCCTCGGCCTTTCGGGTGCAGGAGTAAATGCTGCAGGAACTGATTTCCTCTTCCTACTTTTTGAGGTTGTAGGTTTCTAGGGTTCTACTTCAGGAACCAAAGTTCCTTCATTAACCTTTTGTTTCCCTTTTCTTTGAGATGGGGTAGGTACATTATCACTCAAGATAGGAGAAGGTTCTTTCTCTTTAATATTCTTAGACCCTTTTTCTTAGGGTATTTAAACTGGGTCAAGGGGTATTTCATTTCTAGGAATTGGCTGCTCAACAGGCTCATTCTGGGGCTGCAAGGATTTGTTCTTAACAAATCATTTCCATTCAAGAGGAGAGACATCCCTAAGGGCTCTTTCAACTAGAAATTTTATTAGGGCATGATGGGAAATGGAATTTATTTTACCCTTTTGTGTTTCATTGACACTGATACTTAGCATTTTGTACAAAAAGTTTGGAATATTTACTTGAAGATTATTCCTGATACAGCTAATTAACTTGAAATGATGATCATGTAAGTGGGAAAATCTCCCTTCACATGTAAAATACCTAATGATATGTTTAGCCAACTCATTATAAGGAATAGGTAATGACATTCTCTTTCATCCTTTCTTATTTACTTCCAATGGAAGGTTGAAAGGTTGGGTAAATTGGGCTTGTCCAGTCCTGGCATCATGCTCATTGGGGTAATGCTCCCCAACTATTGGAAAGCCCATCACCTCCACAATTCTTTCCCCTATTGATAGAATAGTCACTCCCCACATAGTTGCTTCCCCTTCGTTGAATGTATTCATGAACTATGTTGCCACTTCTTCATCAAACTCTATTAATTTTAAGAAGTAACCCATCCATTCATAGGCATGGAACCTACGAACAGCTTCTACATTTGTCAATAAAATGGTATGAACTATGGGTTCATGCCTCATCAACTGTCCACCCATTGTGTTAAATTCTTTCTCAAACTCTTTCTCAGTCTGCAATTTCACAATTTTTGTTTTCTTTGAAACCCCAAATATTCTAAATTCCTTTGAAAAACCCCTTTAATTAAGCTCATAACTACACTTCACTTCATCTCCCTTCAATCTTTGTGTCCTACTATTTTGAAAATTGTGTAATACAAATGATAATGACACTTGACGATGAGGAATTATGTTTCTTTTAAGTACAGTTATTCCTTACACAAATTTAATTACGTCACCTAGGGTAGGAATCAATAATAATCTGAGTAATTACGTACAAAAATTTGTGCAAACATTACAAGGACTTGATGACACATCACATCAGTACTAATTTGGCTAACATGTAATCTGGTTTGAAATGATAGGTATAGGAAATAGCAACTTGGTAATTAATACACTCTTCACCCCTATACAAAAGAATGACAAGTGTCCACACTTGTCCTCCTTTGTAGGGAAGAGAAAACTAGTGTAATGCCATAATATATAGACACATGCAGTACGAAATATAATTGCCAAAATCTATGTTTTAAAAGTGGAAATAAATTAAATAAATTTAATACACGTACCCATCATTATGTTTTTGTATGCACTTGAAAGACAAGAATTAGTTGTGCCTTCAAATTTATTGTTCCTGAAAGGATTTTTTCTGATGTGGAATTTATTGAAAGCTTAGAAAATTGAGAAAAGAGGGTGACATAGAATTTGGATGGGTGGAAGGTAAAGAAATGAGGTGAGTTGGAAAGAGAATTTAAGAAAAGTGAATGTGGAATGAGACTTCATTGAAAATGAAGTTTTATTATGGATGTAAGCTCTTGTATGCTAGGGTGAAGTTGTAGGAAGAAGGTTATCACATTCTACTGCAAGAGTGATTACCTGTGTTAGCTTTGGCTTGTCTTCTTTGAATTGCTGCAGGAACTTTGTCTTGGTTTGTGGCTGATGGTATAGATGAAGTCTATGGCCATTAACCAACAATTTGAATTGTACTGGGTTAATTGTTGTACATTGAGTCACTCCATTTGAAAAATCATGTGTTATCTCATATGGCCCTAGCCATCTTATTTTCAACTTTCCTTATGTTTCTTGATACCTGGAATCAAACAATAGTGCCCAATCACCTACTTGGAATTACATGTTCTTGATGTGGGAGTCATGCCATTTATTTCTCTAATTTTGGACTATTTATGTGTGCTCTAATGCAAATTTATGGATCTCATCCAGAGAGTTGAGATTCAGTAAGCATTCACGTTGAGTTGTAGGAAGGTCCATATTCATCTTCAAAGTAGTCCTTAATGTTTTGTGTTCAAACTCAATTGGTAGCATTTCTATTTTTCCATAGAGTAGTTTGAATGGAGTCAATCCATTTGTGGTTTTCCATATGATTCTGTATGCCCACGCTACTTTTGCTAGATAGCTGCTCCAATCTCTTCGATTGAGTTGAACTATTTTTCTAAGTATTGCTTCAATTTCTCTGTTTGTGACTTCCACTTGACCATTGGCCTATGGGTGGTATGGATTGGACTTCATATGTCTAATGTTGTATTCATTCATGAGTTATGTTATCACATTTGATGTAAATTGTGCCCCTTGATCAGTCACTAGCTCTCTTGGTACTCCATAGCGAGTAAATATTTCTTCATATAGGAAGGCTGCCACTTTTAGTCATGGGCATGCTTCATTACCTTCACTTGTACCCATTTTGTCACATAATCTCTGCATACCAAAATATATGATTTTCCATTTGATGGTGGGTCTATAGGACCTATAAAATCCATTCCCCATTTATCAAATAGTGTGACAACTACTTGTGGGTTGAGAGGCATCTCATTTGATTTTGTTGGCCTACCCATCCTATCACATTTGTCACATTTTTTGGTGTAATTGGTTGCATCTTTGTGATGTTGGCCAATAGTAGCTTGTTGTTAATACCTTCATTGTTGTCCTTTTTGCTGCAAAGTGTCCTTTGTAGGGTTCATTATGGTATGCATGCAAAATATCATAGGTCTCATCTTCTTAGACACATCTCCTCATAACCTAATCTGGGCCTCTGTAAAATAATGTATTATCAATCCATGAGTACTAAAATATCTTTTCAACTAGCAATTTTTTGAACTTTGGAGAGAAGTGTCCAGGCATGTTGTTGGCTACAAGATAATTTTCTATATCAGCATACCATGGAGTTTTAATACCAATGTGAAACAAATGCTCATGTGGAAATGTGTCATCTATCAATGAAGTATCTATATCTGCATGTTGAAATCTGGACAAATAATCTGCTACTACATTGGCTCTACCCAGTTTATCTATTATTGTGAGATCAAATTCCTTTAACAAAAGTAGCCATCTAGCTAATTTGCCTGAAATGGAAGGTTTGTTCATGAGATATTTTTTTGCAGCATGGTTAGTATGAACAAATATGGGGCATCATGTTACATAGTGTCATAACATGTTTAGAGCATAGACTACTTCTAGTAGTTCTTTTTTTGTGACTGTGTAGTATAACTCTAGACCATGTAGACTTTTACTAATGTAGTAAATAGCATTTTCAAGGTTTTTAGACTTCTGGCCTAAGACAACTCCTATTGCATAATCAAATGCATCAGTATGTATATGAAATGGAAAAGTCCAATTAGGGCCTTTTAAGTATGATGATTTTGTAAGAAGGTTCTTAAGCTGTAGGAATGACTCTTGACAAGATGGGGTCCATGTGAATTCAACGTCTTTTGTAAGAAAATTATATAATGGACTTTCTACTTGACTAAAGTTTTGAATAAAATGTCTATAGTATACAGCATGTCCTAGAAATGATCTAACCTATTTTTGCTTAGTAGGAGTGGGAAATGTTAGAATTACCTCTATCTTTGTTGGATGCACTTGTATGCCACCTTTTGAGATGAAGTGTCCCAAAATGCCTCCTTCATGCATCATCATAAAACACTCATAACTGTTATGTGACAAGTTATGCCCTTTACACCTGATTAGAACTTTCTCCAAATTCTTCAATGCTTCTTCAAATGTGACTCCAAATGTAGTGCAGTCATCCATATAAATCTCCATGCAGTCATGTGAGATGTCATCAAAGATACTTATCTCATCCCTCTAAAAGGTTGCATGAGCATTACATAACCAAAATGGAAGAATAGAGTAGGTGTATGTTCCTCAAGGACATGTGAATGTTGTTTTTTCTTGGTCCTCAGGTACAATGTTAATTTGATTGTAGCTGCTATAACCATCAAGAAATGAAAAGTACTTTTTTCCTGCTAATGTATCTAGCACTTGATCAATAAATAGTAATGGAAAATGGTCCTTCTTTGTTTCATTATTATTTTCTCTATAATCTACACATATTATCCACTTACCCCCCTTCTTAGGTACTATCAAAAGAGGTGAAACCCACTTACTATCTGAGATTGGATATATGAAACCAACATTTAGTAGTTTTTGCAGTTTGGTCTTTACAATTTCTCCAAGTGTTGGATTGATCCTTCTCTATGGCTAAAGTAGAGGTAGGATACCTTCATTAATGTATATTCTATGGGTACATAGTTTTGGACTCAATCCCTTCATGTCCCCATATTCCCAAGAAAAATCATTTTCATGCTTGCATAATATTTGTGTTAATAATTTTAATTAATGCTAAGATAATTTATTGTTAACATGAAGATTATGGCTAGGTGAGAGTTTCATAGTAGTGGTTATCTCTAGCATTGAGGCTTCTTCTAAAGGACTGGTTGATATCTCACAAGGTAACAATTGTTGTATGATTTTAGGCTCTATTGGTAGGACACAGTTTTCATATGTAGTCAATTATAAAATTGAGCTTTGAGAAATGTCTCTTGTTGTAACACAATAATTTGTAGGGATACTTTGGAGTATATCATCCTCTTGTAATTTTAGAAAATATTGTCTATGTAGAATCATCCACTGAGCAACAGAGTTTATTTCTTCTTCCTTTTCTCCCAAGTTTGGCCAAATAGGATTGTTTAGATCTACTTTTGGTCGGGCTGGAGGATACAGTGCTAATTTATTGATAGTTTGGCCATCAGAGATGGTCATATTTCCTGATCTACAATTTATATTAGCATATCCTATTGCTAACCAAGGCCTTCCAAGGATTACTAGATAACCAGCAAGGGTTACTTTAGGTGACATAATCATAAAATCAGAGGGTATTCCCAAGAGTCCAATGTGACTACTATGTCTTCAACCATACCATCTGGATTAATTGTGGAACTATCTGCAAGTTGCAAAACTATTGGAGTTTTCCTTGATCCCTCTATACTCAACCTATGCATAGTATCCTTGGTTGTGACATTTATAGTAGCACCTAGGTCTATCAAACCATTCTTTACTAACTAGCCATTAATTATTATGTCAACAACTGGGCTTCCTAGATCAAAGTACTTATAAGGAATCACAATCTTGCCCAACATTATATCAGCCAATTGACCTATTACATGCACTATTTGGGGATCCTTTTTCTTTCTTCCAATTCTCTTAAGACATGCTTGTTTGATGGCTTTTCCATAGAGTGGAACATCTTTGATAGCCTAAAATAGTGGAATCTAGATGTCCATGTTCTTTAACTGGTCAAGGATATCAAATGGTGTTTCTTCTTGGAGTGTAGGTTTATCATCTTAAACCATTAAGGAAATGGAGGTCTAGATTGAATTTTAGGATCATTTTTGTTTGGTATCTTAGTTGGTAAGGTTGGATTTGGAAAAGTAACTTCTGGTTGTGTTGATGCTACAAGTGTATCTAGTACTTTAGTTATAATAGGTGGTATTCACATTGGCTGAGTAGTACCAAATCTCAAGTGGATATCAGTGATATCCAATGCATAAGCAGGATACTATTGTACTTGTGGCTGAGCTGGTAATTGTGTTGGCCATGGAGGAGAATTTTTGGCTATAGGAGGTGGCATAAGTGTTGGCTAAGGAACTGGAGGTGGTAATGGTTAATAGCTAGAATTATGATTAGGCCACTATTGAGGTACTCTCCATTGGTTATATTGTTGCCAATTTCCCTATGGTGGTTTCCATTGATTTTGAGGTTGTGGTTGTGGCCATTGGGGTTGTTGGGAAGTATACCATTGGTTTGGCTGAGTATTTGGCCATGCATTATTCCACATATGTTAGAAAGACTATGAAGGATATTGGAAATTCTAGGTTTTCCATTTACTATTACAATTATTGAAAGATTGCAATGGGTCCTAAGGCATACCTTGTTGTAGAGCCCATGGGAAACATTGAGCAACAAAGAAGAATTGCTTGTCTTCCCCCTCTATCTACCTAAACTCAGTTGGAACATGATGTGTTTCCAAATTTGCTACCAACTTGCATTTGCAATCCTTCTTTTGTTGTCGATAATGTGGGTAGTACTCTGCTAACTTGAACTCAGCTTCTTCATACTTCTTTTTGTCTTGAATTGTATCCAAGTGGGTGGAAATATCATTGATAATGTCTTTCTTGAAATCTGACAGCAAGTTTGAGATTTCCATCTTTGATATGTCAGAACTACTTCCTTTTGCAAGTGTTGGATGAAATTCTCTGCCCTTCTTTACTGCTGATCTTGAATAGTTCAAAAAAAATTTCTTGAGATCATCCCAAGAAGACTAGGATACATCTCCTCCATCCATAAGGTCCAGTGCTTCCAAAAATTTATCATTCACTCCACTCAAAAAGATGATTTTTTTTTAATCCTCCTGCAATGCATGTTGAGGATTCTTCTACAGATTGTATAAGAAGTGTGATATGTAGTCTTCCAGATTCACATCTTCTTTCTATGACATGAGGAAGATATCATCTCCTCTCAAATCCTTTGCAATATTCTTTATATTTTTGTAGAAATAGGTCTCTCATCCCATCCCAATCAGTTGTTGCATTTTCCCCTAGTCCCATAAACCATCTTAAGGATGACTCCTTTAATGTAGCTAGAAATAATTTGAGTTTATGACTATCAGTGTTATAGTCAAAAATTTGACAAAGAATGTCAAACTCAAATAAGAAAGTGTCAGGGTCTTCAGTTATTACGCCATAAAACTTTGGTGACGCAGTCGTGGGGATATTTTTAAGATTAGCATTGTTGATAAGGCTAGGAAGTGGAAATGGAAATGTAGGCTAAGAAATTACTACTAGTATTTGAACTTGAAATTGTTGTTGAGGAGTTTTTATACTCAATGGTGTACTAATAAAATTTGGTGCACTCAGAGTGGAGTGTGCAAGAAAACTAGCCAAAATCTCAGAAAAAGGCCGAAGGTTAGATGGATCAAATAATCCTCTACTAATGAAGTGGATGGAAGAAATTTTGGATTCGCATCAACAAAAGGTAATTCAGTTTCTGTAGATTCTTCATTTAAATTTGGTGGTTCGCATGGGAGAAATCTTCCATGGACATCTAATCTTCTTCTTCCCCTTCGATGCATACAAGTGATTAAATGAACTTGTGAGGCAATTTCAGACTTTACAAACTGCTCCTAGAAAAAAAGAAACTATCAAGAATGACTCAATGGGATCCTTAGCTTGACACCATCCCAGCAACGACACCAAAAATGAATAGCCTCATAATAGGTAATAATAACTATGCCAAAGCCTTCCCCAGGAATAGTATATTCAAAGTAGGTATTATTTTCCTATCACAAAGTGCATTTAGATTGTCAACCCAGGGACATATACTTGAAATGGGATAGCACAGTTTATGCACTAAGATTCTCATGGAGTCATCTTGCTTAAACTGCCACAGGAAAGGAAAATGCACATAACGAACTAAACTATTACTGCAGGAAGGTAAAACACATAGCTAAACAAATAAACTAATGTAAACAACCATAAATCTAACTCCAACTCATTCTTCCATTCTAATGCATGAACTATAGCTATCTCCACATATGCTGTAGGAAAAAACACAGATACAATGTTGTAGGAATGAACAGTGAATACTATTTAAATGTTGAAAACAATTAAACTACTCTTCTATACTCTAGTCTACTCCACCTCCCAAGTGGGTCCTCCTTGGTTGGTTTCGACTAACTAAAAACATAGAAGATAACTCAAATTATTCCCTCATTTCATATATTTAGAAAAGTGGATTACAATCAAAACATAGGCTTGAAGAATAACTTGCTTCTCAATACAACAGTAACATCATTATTTTTTCTAACTAGATTTCCATCGATCTTCTCCCTATATATAGAGAATTACATTCAAACATTCAGATACACTTTGAATGATTCATCCATGAAAGAAGGAGAACATGTCAATCAATAATAGAAGATCCTATTTAAATGCTAAAAACAATTAAACTACTCTTCTCTACTCTAGTCTACTCCACCTCCCAAGTGGGTCCTCCTTGGTTGGTTTTGACTAACTACAAACACAAAAGATAACTCAAATTATTCCTTCATTTCATATATTCAGAAAAGTGGATTACAATCAAAACATACGCTTGAAGAATAACTTGCTTCTCAATACAACAGTAACATCATTATTTTTTCTAACTAGATTTCCATCGATCTTCTCCCTATATATAGAGAATTACATTCAAACATTCAGATATACTTTGAATGATTCATCCATGAAAGAAGGAGAACACATCAATCAATAATAGAATATCATAAAGATCAAACAACCATCTTAATGGAACATTAATTATGGAGGAGATCTAGGGTGATCGTGCTCCCCTATATTCCATGAAGCATTCATTCCTTGAATTCTACAGGCATATCCTATGTCTATCTTGTTGGGTCTTATGATCATGACTGAAACATCTCAACTCCTTCATTGATGTAACAAATTTGTTTTCCTAGCTACTCCTTCATTCCTGGTAGGTTAGTAGTATATGCATGCATATCCATATATTCAACAAGTGGTATCAGACCTTAGTCATAGATTTGAATCCCCTCGGGTGACGTTGAGGGGGGGATTATTAGACTAACCACCAATGTCTCCCTTTGAGATTCATGACATGGGTTAATAGCCTCTACATCTTCTATAAGTCTAGTGGTTGTATGAGGCATTAACAGGTTGATCTTTTGGTACAACAACAACCGCTACTTGTAACAATCATAACTGATAATAATGTTGATGATTGATTATCTTATGAAGATAATGATGAAGACCAACCAATATCAGAGGTATACATGATGATAGTAGAAATATTAGATCATTTATAATCTTTTCATTGATGTCAAGAAATTGATTTAAGATTTATATCATGTTGCCATATCATTAGGTAAAGGATATAAGATGAATGAGTTAAGAATAAAAAGAAATAAGAAGTTGAGAAGTTGTAGAACATAAATGTGCAACTGATATAGATTGGACAATTATTTTATTATGTTGATATGATTTTTTTCTACATAACATATGAGTATGTTCATTCGGTAAAGTATGGTATTGAATATTTGACAACTTGGTAAATAAAGATTTTATGGCTACCAAGATGGAAAAGTCACTCGGTAAGGTAAGGAGAAAAAGGTTGTCACTCAATAAAGTGGAAAGGTTTAGGCACTGGGAAATGTAAGTAAAATTCTAAGTGAAGAACACTAAGAAAAGAAAAGTTATTAAATGTGGATGGAATCAAAATTTCATGATTAGCTATGATGAGTTGGATGATCATGATGTTTAGCTATAGAGATCTACAGTTATGATAATTAAAGTTGGAGAATTGTGTCTAGATCTAAGCGGCAAAAAGAAGTGGAACAAGTTTCAAGAAAAGTTCAAGTTCCTAGGTGAAAAGGAAACATGTTATCGAGATCCCAATCTGATGAATAATGAATTGAAAGGTCAAGAATGACTAAAGGAAAATGTAATAAAGGAGATTAGGAGACAAAACTTGTGTATATAAAGGATTATCTTTGTATCATCAAAAAATGGAAGAAAATCCATTTAGGAATAGTTTAGCCCTCTGAGTAGGTGGTCTAGGGTCATGTCAAGTGCCTTGAATAGGTAATTGACTGGATTTGGCTTTTTCCCCCTATTCTTTTGTTCTCCCTCCTATTTCTAGCCTCTTTCTCACAAATTTTTCTGTGAAACTGAGAACTTTGACTTTCTGGGTCAAGGATGACCTTGTGGGTCAAGGTCGACCTCAACCCTAACCTAGGTCAAATTCGACCTTAACCTTGATCCCAAGTCTAAATTTTAGGTTCCAGAAGTTTTGGAATGTCGGGCTTCGAAAAGTTTTATTTCCCACTTCCGGGTCGGCTATTTCAGATTTCAAAATGGTAAACTCTTAAATGATATTTAATTTAGGTCCATTTCTAGGGGTTTTAACTTAATGAGAATTTATTTTTTATATGTTGGCCTCTCTAGAAGTTTGTGCCCTAGATTTGTATAAAAGGAAGCCTTTCTCTCTCATTTCAATCCACCACCTTTTCATGATCAAGACATCTAGCTCTCAAGTGCAATCAAGAGATAAAGAAAGAAAGAAGGAGAAGGAAAGAATTCAAGCATTCATTCATCCTCAAGTATTCATGATCCAATTCATCAAGGAGATCCATTGATAGCCATTGAAGGATTCAATCTCTTTGGAGCCCTCTTGTTGAAGATTCCTCCATCCACATTTATCCAAGCTTCTTCCTATTCCAAGATCCACTCAAGATTGGTGTTGAAGATATAATGAAATTGATTTGAGACATCCTACATTCAACTCTACATTCATTTGGAGCATCCATACTTGTGGATTCAAGGATTTGAATCCTCCACAAGAATTTCAACATAAGCAAGGTGAATAGTCCCATTTACTTTGTTTATATACATTGCAATTTCAATTATATTTCAAGGTTGATTCCAAACTAGGGTTTGACCAAGGCAAACCCCTCATCCAACAAATAAAAACCCTTTTTTTTCCAGGTATAGGTGTGGGACAGTGAATTACAGTTCAGATCTGGATACCCTTTTCAGTGAACTTCCAAGATCTGTGAAGAGAATTTTCATCGGAGCTATTTCAAGTCAAGGTCGACCTTTAGTGGGGGGTAAGATTGTGCCCCAGGGTAAGATTTTACCCTGATCCTGAGGTCAAGGTCAACTTGGCTCTGAAAGACAATTTTTTTGAGTTTTATTTGTCTCTACATTTCTAGGCCAGATTAGGTTGCAGAATCTCCCGAAACTGAACACAGACATCATAAATCAATATTTCCTAGATTTTCAAAATTTTGAGGTTAGTATTTATCTTCTATTCAATTAAGATTTCAAGTACATACTTTTCATAACAAAATATAAGGTTTTCTCCTTCATTCATATTCTCCATAGATTGATTCTTTTGTGCATTAACCTTTTGGTTGATCAATTTGGATCTCTCCTTTGGGAATTTGGATTTAAGGGTGGATCTTGTATTTCCCATCCCATCATCATACCCCCCAAAACCATATATATATATATATATATATATATATATATATATATATATATATATATATATATATATATATATATATATATATATATATATATATATATATATATATATATATATATATATATATATATATATATATATATATATATATATATATATATATATATATATATATATATATATATATATATATATATATATATATTACATTTTGGTGAACCCACGATAGACAACTCTTTCTTTTATGTTGTTAGATCTTGCATGTATTATATTTCTTTTATGTGTTTACATGTCATATAAAAATAAAAATAAAAATACTAAAACATTCATTTATTCATGCTTTGTGTTTTCATAGTTTAGTTCATTTGCATTGCATTGGTATATGAGCTTTACTACCTCTAGTCCTACCTATAAAATTCTAGTTAGAAGAAGTCGTAGACTCATGGGTGCCTTTGATCCTGAATCTTCCTCTCCTTTCCTTAGGATCCTGGATGAAAATTTGATTATTCATGATTCCAACCCTACTATGGAGAAAAACTCTTCTCACTCATCTCATGATGAGGATGATTCTTTAAGAGTTCCTCTTGAATAAGTCCAAAAACTCTCAATCGAACTTAAGAAAATTGGTAATTGGCTTATTCAAGAAAACCATAATCCAAATTCTATTCAAGATATAGAGGCTCTTAAGAAAGTTCTTTGTTATAATGATCAAGGTGTTAATCTTCTTCATGTTATTACTCACCTCGTGCATTCAAATGTTAAACCTTTAGCTCAAGAAGCTCAAGATCTAGGATTTATTCCTTTGGTTACTAGTGTTAAACCTTTTTCTATTCCTTTACTTAGTATTCCTACTTATACCCCTTCTTTGGTGACTACAATGGTTCCCTCTCTTTCTATGAGTATTCCTCATGTATCCCTTCCTACATCACAACCTTCTTACCATAATGTTCCTTTTACTTATTCCAATCCTCTTCCAACTATGATTCCTAGTGTTGCTCCAATTTTGTCTTCCATTCCTACTTCTTCTTACACTTTACCTAGTGTTTATAATGTTGTTGTGCCTACTATTTCCTCTACTGATTCAACAATCATCAGTTTGGCTCAAACTATGTCATCTTTACAACAATAGCTTGCTTCTTTAACTCAAAACAAGTTTAGCATTCCTACATGTGACATGGGAAGTCCTTTATCCCTAGAAATCATTCATACTCATGTTCCTCAGCAAGCTAATATGCCTTGTCTCAAAAATTACAATGGAAAAGGAGACCTTGTTACTCATGTTAAAACATTCCAAATCCTTTGTAGTGACTACGCTCATGACCATAGGATTTTAGCCAAGTTGTTTTCTAGAACCTTCCATGATAAAGCCTTGCAATGGTTTTGTTCCTTGCCTCCTTATTCTATTGAATCATTTCCAAAACTTGCTAATGCTTTTATTCAACAATTTCAAAATAATATTGGTCTGCAAGTATCTTTGACTGATTTGATGCATTGTAAACAAAATGCTAAAGAAAAATTGACTGAATTTATTGGTAGATTTAAGAATTTGCATGCTCAGATTTCCTATCCTATTCCTGATATTGATATTCAATGTATGTTTATTTCAAATTTGCAAAAGGATATTAGAGATAAGATTCTACTTACTGAATTTACCTCTTTTCAATGACTTTGTGCAGTGCTTCATCATTATCAATTACAAGTGAGTCAATTTGAGAGAAACTCTCCAATGGCTCCTATTCCAGTTGATAAGAGTGATGTTGTTCCTAATCTAAATAAATTTCAAAAGATCAAAAACTATGTCAAGATAAACAAAGAAGAAAATACAGTTGTTGATCAAGTTGATGTTGCATCTCACAATGCCACTTTTGCATCCACTTCTTTTCATCTGAATCGTACATTTACTCCTCTCTCTGAGTTTTTACATTCTATCATGAATAGGTTGTTAACTGCTAATATGATTACTTTACCTCCTATTTAACCTCTTTTACCTGCAACAATTGCATTTAAATCTATTGATCCTAAAGCTTTTTGTCAATACCATCGTCAAAATGGCCATGATACTGAGAAGTGTTATTCTTTAAAACATAAGGTTCAAGATTTGATTGATTCTAATGCCTTATCTATTGATAATCTTGATGGGAGTGGGAACAAATTTGTCTCTCCTCCTAATCAAAATCTTCAAATTTATATGAATCCTTTACCTACACATGATACTAATACCAATGCTTAGCCATCTTCAATGGATATTGTTTATGATTCAAAGATGGATGATCTTAATCACATTGTTAACCATGTGGAGCATGTTGTTCAATTTGTATCTCCACCTCAGCTTGAATCTCAGCCTCAATCTCAAGTTCCACCTCAACCTAAACCAAAACCACAGCCTAAACTAAAATCTCAACCTAAACCTCGAAAGCAACCTAAGAATAAAAGACCTCGAGAACTCTTGATTTCTTTTGATGATTCTGAGACCATTAAATCTCTTAATGGTCCCCTTTAAATTTATGATAGGATTTCTCAGATACCTACGTGTGGTTGTCTTGTTGATCCTACATCCTTAGTCAATGTTATTAGTGAAGAAAATATTTTTTATGAAAAACTTGCAATGTGATTCTTATGATACATATGATGTGTGGATTCAAACTTGTAATGGTTTTCTTTATCCATCATTTGGTTCTATTAACTTACTAGTTGAACTTTGTGGTAAAATTATGAACACTTCCTTAGTTGTTATTCATACTTCTGATCAATTTCAAGTTAAGCTTGGTTTTCCTTGGTTGAATACCATGCATGGTGTTTCTTCTCCTATCCATAAATGCCTTAAATTCATTCATGATGACAAAGTGAAGATGATAAACCATATTTTATATCAACCTTCTAGGCCTAGGGATTGTGCTACCCTTGACTTCTTTTGGCCTTCATTACCTAATTCATGTCCTTTTTGACCTAATAATCTCTTTCACTCATATAAAGCCTATAAACATCACAAAATTCTCAAGTTAAGCATGCCTCTGATGGATCTTAATCATGGTCTTTTTCCTACACCTTCCATATCTCCTTTATCTATGGCTTCTAGTTTTGTTAATCAAGCTCCTACTATTGCTTGTCAGTTTTATGATAATTCTACTAATCCTCTTATAGAACCTATGAAGGATCTGGCAGTTGTTCCTCCTAGTTCTCAACATATTTCAAACAAGATGAAACGTAATCAATCTACTAATGAATGTCATGAAAAGTGTCATGCTCAGGCTAAGGCTCATACTACTATTCTTCAAAACTCTTTACCTTCTTTTGATCAATCTATGCATGATGTGTTAGAAGAAGTTAATACTAATAATGATGTTAAAATGCATGATTATGATGATTCTATTTGTATCTTAGATCCTATTTTGATTAATTTGGATGAAGAAGATACTCTTGATGATGATAATGATGAATATGAGACTATTGACATTGATAATGATTTACCTAATATGCTTTCATCACTATTAACATTTACACCTAGTATTGAACATCATGATTCTCAAGAGGATCCTTGATTGGAACTAGCTATCATTTCTACTGTGTTGGATATAGTGATGCAGGGGCATTCTAGGGTACTGGGTGAATCTACATGGAGGTGTGTTGTTTTGGTTCTATGGTACTCAATTGCAGCTTTAACCAACAGTCTCAGTTATCAAAGGAAGCTCGGTCACTAAAGGAACTCAGTGAAGCTACTTGTGCTCAGTGATGCCTATGTTGCTCGGTTTTGGTTGACTTGGTCATTTGTTTCAGTGGTGCTCATTTGTTCCTATGGTGCTCAGTAGTTCTAGCTTACCGACTAGAGTTCTTGATGATTTGGTTGGCCAACTTGGTGCATTTATTATTGGTATCTTTTGTTGTAATCTCCTATGTAGATCTAGAGGCTGACATGGAGAATTAAATAATTGTAAGGCTATTTGTGAGCTGACTTGTATTGCATTTAATATTTGTTTGTAATGAGAACCGACTTGGCTTAGGAGTTAATTATGTCATCTAGCCGACTTGTGGCTGAAGATTAGTATTTAAGGAGTATTTGGGGTAGTTGTTTAGGATAGAAGGTTGGAGTAATTAGACTTGGATCCTATGAGATCTTGAAGATCAGATTGATTTCTGATAGTTGTAATAGCAGAGCTAGTGTTTGCATGCTTGGAGACAAGGAGATTGATTGGTGGCTTGTGAGATCAAGTTTAGATCTGCCTTAAGGTTTCCATCAGTTGGTGATTTTTTTCAGAACTAGACTAGCTAGAGGTGGCTTGGATCTATGTTGATCTTGTAGAACTATTTCTAATTATAATTTGACCTAACCTGGAAGGCCTTATAGTTGGACATGTTAATGAAAATCTGATTTGAGCATATCTTGTTGTGTTATTTCCATTGTGTTGGTAGTTGGCTGTAAGGTTGGATTGTCCTTAATTGGATCCACCATCCTTGACTGTGTCAGGTGGTATCAAAGTGAAGGTTTTTCTTGAGTGAAGTTTGATCTTGTGAAGTTGACCTTGTTGGTGAATAGATCATATGATCTAAGTTGCAGATCCATGACACTGAACTTGTGGAATCTAGACCTGGTTGTTCATGCAAGGTTGCAGGTTGATCTGACTTGCATACAACTTGGAGGTTGTCATAGGGTGGTCAATGTAGGGTTTTTGTTGCTTTGGGTTTTCTTATCTTTAAGGATGCCTCCAAGAAGATTGGAACCTAGAGAAATTTCTTATCTCTATGATGCTATGGAATCAAAGATTAAAAAGAAGGTGAAATCTGATTTTAGATCTGAGATGGAGTTGATGAAGAATGACATGATTGCTAAAATCATGAGAGCTATTATTGGTGTACCTTGAAATGTTGGTACTAAGGATGGTTATGAGGAAGCTACTAAATAATTTGAAGCTACTAGATCTATTGGTGATGACCATAGGGATAGATCTAGTGAAGACAGAACTAGTCAGTTGCATAGATCTAGAGCTCAGTTAAGTAATAGTTACTGAATAGAAGTTTCTACTTTCTCTGGTACTTTGAAACCCAATAAATTGATTGACTAGATTGGTGAATTATAAGATTTATTTGAGATGGAATAAATTGAAGATCCTCTTTGAGTAAGATTGGCACAGACCAAGTTGAAAGGACACGCTTCTCTTTGATGGAAAGAATTACAAAGAGATGAGAAGATAAAGGTGAAATGAAGATCAATTGGTGGAGGTTGATGGTGACTAAGTTGAAAGCTAAGTTCATACCTACTGACTATGAGCTTGACTTGTTTAAGAAGTTGCAAAATCTAAAGAAAAAAGATTTGACTATTAAAGATTATACTGAAGAGTTCTACAAACTTACTATTCGGTCTGGACACAGAGAACTTGGTAAGAAAAAGGTAGCTTGGTATGTGAATGGTTTGAAATTTAATATCCAGGATGAGCTTGGTATGCTAAAGATTGATTCTATTAAAGATGCTTATCAGTATACTCTAAAGGCAAAAGATAAATTGAAAAGGAAACAACATAGTAATCCCCAAGGGAAGGAAAAGATTGATCACTTGGTGAAGGATAAACTGACTGCTGAAGATGAATAAAAATCTATGGAACCAAAGAAGAAGACAAGTAGAGTTATCTTTAAGGGTACTTGTTATAACTGTGGTGAAGAAGGACACCATTCTTTTGAGTGTACATAGAAAAATCTTGGTGACCGATGGACTTCTGTGGTAAATGAGAACATTTAGAATGAACCTAAATCTTAGAACTTGTTGGTTCAACGAACATTGCTTGGTACAAGGGAGGAACCTTGTCAGAGGAGTAACTTGTTCAAGACTTGGTGCAAGTCTAGAGGTAAACTTTGTGATGTAATTGTTGATAGTGTTAGTACTAATAACCTTTTTCCTGAGGGCATGGTTCAGAAACTTGGTTTGAAAAGAATGAAGCATCCTTGTCCTTATAGGATTGGTTGGTTACAAAATGATCATGCTCTAGAAGTGAAAGGATAGTGCTTTATTGATTTTCAGATTGGCCAGTATAAGGATCTTGTGTTGTGTGATATTGTGGAGATGAATAGTTGTGATATATTGCTCGATAGACCTTGGAAAAATGATTGCAAAGCTATGTATGATTGTGTCAAGAATGTGTTTATTATTGAGAGGGATGACATGATGTTTTCCCTGATGCCTTTACTAGATACAACATTCAGTAGGAGGAGTCTGAGTATTGGTAGCTGAGTTGAGTTGGTAGATCTTGAGAGGAATGATGATCAGCATGGAGAAAAAACCTAGGTGTTATCAAGGAAAGATTTGAAGAGGCAGAGGAAGCAGAAATGGAAGAGTATGCAAGCTGAAAAGTTGGAGGACTTGTATGTGAAGAACCAGTTTGGGGTTTATGTGTTGAATCCCAGAAGATGTTATTCTAGCATATGAGAACATATTTTCAAACCTAGAGTGTCTGATGCAAGGACATTCTAGGGTACTTGGTGAATATGCATGGAGATATGTTGTTTTGGTTCTGTGGTACTTTGTTGCAACTTTAATTGGTGGTCTTGGTTATTGAAGGAAGCTCAGTCACTAAAGGAACTCAGTGAGGTTACTTGTGCTCGATGATGCCTATGTTGCTCAATGTTTCTTTACTTGGTTGGTTGTTTCACTAGTGCTTGGTTGTTTCTCTGGTGCTTGGTAGTTTTGGCTTATCGACTAGAGTTCTTGGTGATTTGGTTGGATGAATTGGTGCATTTATTGTTGGTATCTTTTGTTGTATTCTCCTATGTAGATCTAGAGGCTGACATGGAGAATTAAATAATTGTAAGGCTATTTGTGAGCTGACTTGTATTGCATTTGATATTTGTTTGTAATGAGAGCCAACTTGTCTTAGGAGTTAATTATGTCATCTAGCCGACTAGTGGCTGAAGATTAGTATTTAAGGAGTATTTGGGGTAGTTGTTTAGGACAGAGGGTTGGAGTAATTAGACTTGGATCTTGTGAGATCTTGAAGATCTGATTAATTTTTGATATTTTTAATAGCAGAGTTAGTGGTTGCATGCTTGGAGACAAGGAGATTTCTTGGTGGCTTGTGAGCTCAAGTTTAGATCTGCCTTAGGGTTTCCATCAGCTGCTGATATTTTTTAGAGCTGGACTAGCTAGAGGTGTCTTGGATCTATGTTGATCTTGTATAACTATTTCTAATTATAATTCACCCTAACCCAGAAGGCCTTATAGTTGGGCATGTTAATGAAAATCTAATTTGAGCATATCTTGTTGTGTTATTTCTATTGTGTTGGTAGTTGGCTGCAAGGTTGGACTATCCTTAATTGGATCCACCATCCTTGACTGCATCATATAGTCCCTCTTGTGAGTTATCTACCTTCCCTAAATGATATAGAATGAGATGGGGAGAGTAGGTTGCATGCTTTATTGGTTTTTCCTTCATGGTATCCTTTTTTGTATGTTTGTCTTTCATATTGTGCTTCTCCCGTAATGTGTTTGCTAAATGTTTGTTAGATTCTTTTATACAACCCATGTTGCTCTTTTGGTGCAAGGTGATAAAGGAATCAAACTTGTTGTACAAATCCTCTATATGTATCTCTATTCTTCTATATGTTATTTCATGTTATGTTGTACTTGTGCTATTGGTCATAAATGTTTCCTTATGTAATCTTCGTGGATCTGCGACTTGGTAGCACTAATTATTTTTGGTCTCCAGGTTGTGGTCTGAAAAGATTCCTCTTTGTAACTCTTTTGTGTTCTTTCCTCCATTGTGATTGTAGTTCTACTTTCTTTGGGGAATGATGTCAATTCATTTGCAATAATATCATATATATATATATATATATATATATATATATGTATGTATGTATGTATGTATGTATATATATATATATATATATATATGTATGTAGATATATATATATATACATACATATATATATATATATATATATATATATATATATATATGTATGTATATATATATATGTATGTATATATATATATATATATATATGTATGTATGTATGTATACATACATATATCTATATATATATATATATATATATATATATATATATATATATATATATATGTATGTATGTATACATACATATATATATATATATATATATATATATATATATATATATATATATACATATATATATATATATATACATATACATATATATATATATATATATATATAATCTTATGATCATATTGACCCCATGGTAGGTAGATCCCTTATGTGTTCTCTATATGTTTATGTGGTATTTCCCTTGATTTGTCTTCATTTGGGGGCATCTCATAGTGGAAACTTAAATAGTGGAGTTGTTTATGTTTTTGTTCAAGCCATTGCTCCTGTTAAAAGTGTTAGCAATGACTTTAATGTGGGGGCATACACTCTACTCACCTATTGCACACATGTACTTTCAATATACAAGATACTTTTCTCCCTTTATGGATTAGTGACTAATCCTTAAAGCATGGATTTTTATTTCATAAGATCTCTTGATCCCTCCAGTTTCAAAATTTTGATCCCTTAAGGTCGGAGGTGTCCTTAAGACTGGATCTCTTTTTTGGGGGGTTTTTCTCTTGTAGTATAAGATATTCCTAAGAGTGAATCTTTGATGGGTTGAATAGTGAGTAGCCACATTCACTAGGCGGTTCAATTCTATCTTTCTAGTTGCATTGTTTCCTTGTGTGGTTCACAATGGGACATAAGTTCTCATTGGGTGAGATAATCACACCCTCTTCTCTCTCTTTTCTAGAGATGCCTCTCTTATTATGATCTTACATTTGATGAAGACTTGAGTCCCTAGGGGCTTGAGGATTTCTTTGTCCCTTTGATTTCAATAGGATTATCTTTTCATTATGATCTCCTTTACCAAGAGTTTTCATCGAGTCCATACTCTTGCTAAAGTGGGGGCTAAATGTATCATTAGAAAATGGAAGCACTTCAATTTAGGACTAGTTTATCCCTTTGAGTAGGTGGTTTGGGGTCATGTCAAGTGCCTTGAATGGGTATTTGACTAGATCTAGCTTTTTCCCCGTATTTTTCTTTTCTCCCTTCTATTTCTAGCCGCTTTCTAGCAACTTTTTCTGTGAAACTAAGAACTTTGACTTTTTGGGTCAAGTTCAACCTCAACCTTGACCTAGGTCAAAGTCAACCTCAACCCTAACCTAGGTTAGATTCAACCTTGACCTTGACCCCAAGTCTAAATTTTAGGTTCTGGAAGTTTTGGGATGTCGGGCTTCAGAAAGTTTTATTTCCCGCTTTCGGGTCGGCTGTTTTGGATTTCATAATGTTAAACTCTTAAATGATATTTAATTTAGGTCCATTTCTAGGGGTTTTCACTTAATGGGAATTTATTTCTTATATGTTGGCCTCTCTATAAGTTTGTGCCCTAGATTTGTATAAAAGGAAGCCTTTCTCTCTCATTTCAATCCACCACCTTTTCATGATCAAGACATCTAGATCTCAACTGCAATCAAGAGATCAATCAAGAAAGAAGGAGAAGGAAAGAATTCAATCATTCATTCATCCTCAAGCATTCAAGCATTCATGATCCAATTCATCAAGGAGATCCATTGATAGCCATTGAAGGATTCAATCTCTTTGGAGCCCTCTTGTTGAAGATTCCTCCATCCGCATTCATCCAAGTTTCTTCCTATTCCAAAATCCACTCAAGATTGGTGTTGAAGATATAATGAAATTGATTTGAGACATCCTACATTCAACTCTACATTCATTTGGAGCATCCATACTTGTGGATTCAAGGATTCAAATCCTCCACAAGGATTTCAACATAAGCAAGGTGAATAGTTCTATTTACTTTGTTTATATACATTTCAATTTCAATTATATTTCAAGGTTGATTCAAAACTAAGGTTTGACCAAGGCAAACCCCTCATCCAACAAATAAAAACCCTTTTTATTGTATGTATAGGTGTGGGACAGTGAATTACAGTTTAGATCTAGATACCCTTTTCAACAAACTTCTAAGATCCATGAATAGAATTTTCATTGGAGATGTTTTAGGTCAAGGTCGACCTTCAGTGGGGGGTAAGATTGTGCCCCGGTGTAAGATTGTACCCTGATCCTAAGGTCAAGGCTGAGCTAGCTTCGAAAGAAATTTTTTTTTTGGGTTTTATCTATCTCTGCATTTCTAGGTTGGATCAGGTTGCAGAATCTCCCGAAACTGAACACAGACATCAGAAATCAGCATTTTCCAGATTTTCTCTATTTTGAGGTTAGTATTTATCTTCTATTCAATTAATATTTCAAGTACATAATTTTCATAATAAAATATAAGGTTTTCTCCTTCATTCATATTCTCCATAGATTGATTCTTTTGTGCATTAACCTTTTGGTTGATCAATTTGGATCTCTCCTTTGGAAATTTGGATTTAGGGGTGGATCTTGTATTTCCCATCCCATCATCATAACCCCCAAAACCATTCATATATATATATGTATATATATATAATACATATATATATATACACATATATATATATACACATATATATATATGTATATACATATATATATGTATATACATATACACATATATATATGTATATACATATATACACATATATATATATATATATATATATATATATATATATATATATATGTATATACATACATATATATATATATATATATATATATATATATATATATATATATATTACAATCTTATATGGACAAATAGTTGGAAAACTAAATAGTTGAAGGGCTACCAACTATTGTAGTGAAGAAGGAACAGAGAGATTCTGAGTGGAAAATAGTGATTTGATGAAGTGTTGATGCCAGTGGAAGATGAAGAATTAAAGAGAAGATTGAAGAGCACACAAGGATTTGAATGAGAAAATATAGTTGTGCATCTACAAGTCATTTTTATTACAGTTGCATACTAGCATTTGTAACAGTCAAAATCTCTTAACATAGTGGACTTAATAGTCTTATTGTAAATCCTGAGAAAGGTGACATTCCAAAAAGAGTGTTCTAAGACCTCTACAAGGCCACTCCTAAGAGGGTGAAGATCCTAAAAAATCTAAGGTTAATCCCTTAACCAGGTCACACCTCACAGTGTGTTTTTTAATCTTTAACTAGATTGGCTCTTAACCGGGAGTACTTCAAAAGAGTATATTTCTTAGTGGGTGACAATTTCCATAGTTTTTTTTCTCAAATCTAGGTTTCCTTGTTAAATGTCTATGTTAAACATTGTGAATGATTTACTGAAAGTTATAGTTTATTTACTATTTTTAGTAAATTGAGAAATGTTTTTCTACCGATTAGTTATCGAGTTAATCAAAGAAATTATTTTAAGGTATTTTCTGATCAGGATTATGGATTCAACCCCCTCACTGTAATCCAACACATTCCTTTATAAAATTTTGAGTCTCCTTCAAGTCATCAACTCACCACACCATTTATTACATCATGTAATAACTACAATGATTTCTTTCACATAAATGTCATCATAGAGTTGATGAACTGTAACAACTTCAATTTCCATTTTTGGAATTTCAAATAACTAGCCATCAATTGAACAGGAAGCTCTAGATGTCAACACATGATTATCTTAACCCCTTGTCTTCTTAACCACAATGCATAACCATCACTAAATCTCCAGTGCAATAAACACTCTTGATAGGAAACCGTGTGAGTTAGTAATAAACTAAACCTTATTGACATAGTGAACTCACAAACCATTAATGCTTGAAACCCTTACCATCTACAAGTCAGCGACCAAAGGAAACTTTATTCTTCGCTAAATCGCTAACATTTAAAATCATGTTTACTTTATCCAGCAAGTTGGCAATTACTTCTTTCTGACTGCTACTCACCACGTTGCCAACAGCTTGTTGGAAATTGTAATTGAAGCAATTGTTGTATTGTCATTGATGTCAAACCTTAACTAGTAAGACTATTGCTATCTAAGAAAGTACTATATCTATTTGATTGTTGAGAAGGGGATAGGCAAGGTTGGTAATAATAGCACCTAAGGAAAGGTTCAGTTATATTGATACTTCAATGAGTACTTGATTATGTGGCACAATGATAAGACAATGTATTGTTTATCTAAGTAAGAGTGAAGACTAAACTGGTAGGCTTAACTGACAAAAAGTGAATAAATCTAGCTTAAGCCGAGTGATGTTAGTGTTGACCAAGCTAGTATATGCCGAGTAAAATCAATGTTGACTGAACATCAATTAATTGTTGAGGAAACAATTTTTGTGGTGACCGAGCTTTCTAATGAAGACCGAGGAGTTGAACATTGTATTGACCGAGCATCAATATTTTGCATTTGAGGAAGAATTCAAATTTCTAGTTGACATAGTTGAATTCTTGGATTATGTAAAATGTGTTGACTTTATTTATTGATTATATGGAAGCATTTATTGCACTATAAAACATTTTATTGTAAATCTATTAAGAGATTTCAGATATTTCTAGAAGGATAGATGAAGAACATAAAGTTGGAAGGATTCGATGAATCTGACCTAACCCTAAGATCTAAGAAGGAGATTAAGTGGCAAAAGATGTATTGACCTAATTGAGGAAGTATTAAGGAAACCTAAGCATGAGGTTGAGAGAGTGGATGTTGGAAGTATTGTTGATGTTATTGACTGTCTAAGAAGAAAAGGCTAAAGGAGAAGTGGTGTGATTGCTTGAAGAGATTTCCAAGTAAATCAATGATGGAGATGGAAAAGGTTCACAGACAGTAAACTAGCATATGTGTATAGAATTGGATCTGATATTTGTAAAGTGAGTTTTATGTTTCTCAGATCAATACTACTATTACTTTCTAACCATTGTATCAATCATAATCATTTTAACAGAGGTTGACCTAAAAATCATTTTTATAAATCCTTTAAACAAGGTTGCATTCTAATGGGATGTATGTAATGATGGAATATGGATGAAGTGACTAAGAGGGGGGGGGGGTGAATCAGTCAACCATAAATCACTTCACAATTAATTCTTTCCAGATCCCTTAGGATATCTTTAAAATGTTATCTGTTTTAGCACTCGGTAAATAGATTGCAGTAACTTTGAAGATGCAGAAAGTATTAGCAAAATTATCTTTTAGATATTCATCAGCACTAGTGTATGATTAAGATAGCAATTAAGAACACAAGAGACACAAGATTTAACATGGAAACCCAATATGGGAAAAACCACCAATGTATCTAGATACTGATTTTCACTTTTCTGAAGTGATGCCTGGTTAGAAGCCAACCTGGTAAAAGGTTACAAAACACACTGTTAGGTGTGACCTTGTTAGAGGATTTAATCACCCTGCTAGGAGTGGCCTGGTAAGAGGTCTTGAAAACAATTCAATGGAATTGTCACCTTATTAGAGGATTTACAATATGGTTGTTAAACCAACTCGGTTAAGAGATTTAGAATTCACTGTTACAATGATAAGAAGGTAACAATGAAAAATGACCTGTATAATAATGCAACTGCCTTGCTGATTACAGATCTCTGTTCTACATATGTGTGATCCTTCCTAATTGAATAAATCTCTACTGCACCTTAAGGATATCTGAACATCCTTCACAAATTTGTACACACCTTTCCTATCTTTCTGCTGTATATCTTCTTTATTTTTCACATTTGACCTTTTATTTATATGATTTAAGATTTGTCAAATCAACATTATTTAGTATAACAATCGGCTGAATTAAGCAAACTCTATTTGAAAAAATCCTTCAAGGGACGATAGTGCTCGGTGACCATAACTTTCTACAATCTTTCGGAGACCGAGGAAACTCGGTAAACACCGAAAATCCTTCGATAATTGACTGAACTCGGTAAACACTGAATTTCCTTTGACGACCGATTGAACTCAGTAAATGCTGAATTTCCTTTGACGACTGACTGAACTCGGTAAACATTGAATTTCCTTTGATAACCAACTGAACTCGGTAAACAATGAATTTCCTTTGATGATTGACTGAACTTGGTAAACACTGAATTTCCTTTGATAACCGAGTGGACTCAGTAAGGACTAATCTTCCTGTCTGGCAGACTGACTGAGCTCGGTAGGAACTGATTGCTGCAGACTATGACATTGTGTGACATCAAAGACAATACATAATTTGAGTAGCAATTTCCTTCAGACAATTGTTTCCAACAATCTCCCTCTTTGGGATTAATGGCAACACAATATGTCATAGCATAAGAAATTTGAAAGAGTTAGCTCGGTTCAGATTCAAATCTCCCTCTGTCAGCAAACTTCCTTTATCCTGAAGATTCTTCCTTCTGACTATTGAAAATTTCTTGAAGTAATAGCAAAGACATAGAAAACACTCCCTCTTTGACAACACATGCCAAAGACAATTCACATATTACCGGTGTAAATTAATGTACCTCAAGTACTTATTCATATGCAATGATTCCTTGAATATGCTGCATCAACTGGTTGATTTTCAATCATGTTCTGGTTGATGCATCACTAAAACTATATTTAGTGAGCCTCGGATAGGGGAATGACCCCTAACTTACCTCTTAGATACACAAATGCATCCTTAGGTAATGGTTTGGTAAAAAGTATGCAATCTATTCTTTTGTATGAATATATTCTAATCTGATTTCCTTGTCCTGCACCAATTCTCTGACAAAGTGATATTTAATAGCAATGTTCTTGGTTTTGGAATGCATCACTGGATTCTTTGAAATGTTTATTGCACTGGTATTGTCACAAAATATAACAACTTGTTCTTTGATTTCAACCTTCATACCTTCTAATAACTATTTAAACCAAACAATATTTGAACAGTTTACTGCAGCAACAACATATTCTGCTTCAGCTGTGGATTGAGATGTGCAATTTTTCTTTTTACTAGTCCAGGATATCAGTCTTTTTCCAAGAAAAAATGCTCCACCACTTGTGCTTTTTCTGTCATCAATGTTTCCTGCCGAATCAGCATCAGTAAACACTTTTAAGTCTAGATTGCCTCCAAATTTATACCACAAACCATATTCTTCAGTTCCTCTTAAGTATCTTAAGATTCTTTTGATTGCCATCATATGATTTTCCTTAGGTTTTGCTGAGAATCTAGCTACTATACCGACTGCTAAGGCAATATCAGGTCTTGTATGTACTACATACTGCAATTTTCCAATCATAGATCGGTATAGGGTCTGATCAACTTCTTTTGAATCATCATTTTTGGTAAGTTTCAATCCAGTACACATGGGTGTACCAACTGGTTTTGAATCTTCCATACCAAACTTCTTAAGTATTTCCTTAATGTATTTAGATTGAGTAATGTATATACCATTCTTGCTTTGCTGAATTTGAAGACCAACAAAGAATTTTATTAAACCAAACATAGACATTTCAAATTCTTTGTTCATTTGCTCTGAAAATTATTTGCACTGATCCTCATTCCCTGTAAATATAGTATCATCTACAAATATTTATGCCAATACAATTTTGTCATCCGGTCCTTCTTTAATATACAGATTGTTGTTATCATTGGCTCTTTTGAAATTAATCTGAATCAAATATTTATGGAGTCTTTCATACCATGCTCTAGGAGCTTGTTTCAAACCATACAATGCTTTGTGTAACCTACAGACCATGTCCTTTTTATCTGGATCAACAAAACCTTCAGGTTGTTCAATGTAGACTTCTTCATCAAGAATTCCATTGAGAAATGTAGATTTTATATCCATCTGATATACCTTAAATCCTTTGTGTGCTACATAAGCAAGTAGAGTTCTTACACCTTCTAATCTTGCAACAAGAGCAAAAGTTTCTCCATAATCTATACCTTCTTCTTGAGAATAACCTTTACATACCAGTCTAGCTTTGTTTCTAGATACTTGACCATCTTCATTCAGCTTATTCCTGAATACCCATTTTGTTCCAATTACATTCTTATCTTTAGGTCTAGGTACAAGAGTCCATGTTTTGTTCTTTTGTATTTGTTCTAATTCTTCATTCATTGCTTCAATCCAACTTTCATTTTCCAATGCATCTTTGATATTTCTAGGTTCAAAGTCAATAAGCAGACATGTACCTTTTAGCTTGCTTCTTGTCATAGTACCATCTAATTTGTTTCCAATAATTTGATCTGGTGTATGATGTCTTCTGACATATTTGGCTAGTATAGGTTCCTTGCTTTTTGAATGATTCATGCTGTTGTCTTCTAGGATCTCTTCTTTAGGTTGCTTGGGCTCGGTAGATATTTTCTTGGTAACTTCAAGCTGAGACTCGATCTGAATTTCTTCTTGTGACTCAGTTTGAACTTCTTCCTGTGACTCGGTTTGTGACTCGGTAACTATGCTCAGCTCGGTAGATATAGTTTCCTTATTGATAGTTGTGTCTGCCAATGTTTCAGGTTCAATGTAAATGAATCTTCTGTAGTTCTCAGGTTCCCTTTTGCTTTCTTCTTCAGTCTTTTCTGCAAACTCATCAAATTTTACATGTATACTTTCTATGACTTTGTGAGTAGATAAGTTCAGACATTTGTATGCCTTGCTTTTGCTAGAATATCCTAGGAATATTCCTTCATCACTTTTCACATCAAATTTATTTCTTCTGGATTCTTTTAAGATATAACACTTGCTACCAAATATTTTCATGTAACTTACATTGGGTTTATAGCCATACCATAATTCATAAGGATTTTTGAATGTGTCTTTCTTCAATTGTACTTGGTTCAAGGTATGAACTGCAGTGCTGATAGCTTCCTTCCAGTACTTTATAGCGATGTTCTTTTCTATCATTAGAGTCCTTGCACAATCCATAATAGATCTGTTTCTTCTTTCTACTATTCCATTCTGCTTAGGAGTTCTAGGAGCTGATACCTATCTTTTGATTCCTCTTTCAATGCAAAAGTTGTTAAAATCATGGGAGATGAATTCACCACCTCTGTCTGATCTTAAGCATTTCAATCTTTTCCCTGTTTACTTTTCCACTCTTGCTAAGTACCATTTGAACTTTTCAAATGCTTCTGATTTTTCTCTTAAATACATGACAGTCATCATTCTAGAATAATCATCAACGAAAAGAATAAAGAATTTATCTCCAGTATAGCTTTGTATTCCAATAGGTCCACATAAATCAGTATGCACAATTTCCAAAATTTCTTTAGACTGATAGTTCTTACTCTTGAAACTAGTTTTACTCATTTTGCCAATCTGACAATTCTTACATAGACCAGTAGCAGGTTTCTTCAAAGTAGGAATGCCTCTAACCTTCTTGAATTTGCTTATTTTTATCATGTTATCAAAATTCACGTGACATAAGCTTTTGTGCCATAGCCAACTTTCTTCAATTTGAGCAATAAAGCATGAATATTCACTGAGATCAAGATAAAATAACTTACCTTTTGTTTGTTTGCCTGATCCAATGAGTTTTCCTTTTTCATCCAGCAGTCTTGCTTGACCATTCATGAATTCAACCTTGAAACCAATGTTGATTAGTTGTGCTACACTTAGAAGATTATGTTTTAGTCCTTCAACCCAATAAGCATTATCACATATGAGTTCTTTGGTTAATGAGATTCTTCCTTTTCCTTTTATACAACAAGGTTCATCGTTTCCAAATCTTACATTACCACTATCACAGTCTTCTAGATATTCAAATTTTGTCTTGTCACCAGTCATGTGGTGTGAACATCCACTGTCTATTATCCATATATCATCTTTGCTTATATGAGAAATAAGTGCCATCTTATCTTCATCATCATCAGATTCATCTTTTATAGCAATAAAGACAATTTCTTCTTCACTATCATCAGAATCTTTAGCCATAAAACATGTTTTCTTACCTTTATCCTTGAATGATTTGAAATTCTTTTTGCCATAGTACTTGTGACTTCTCTTCTCTTCCTTGACTTGCTTGTTTGGGCACCTAGCTACAATATGTCCAATTTCTTCACATGAAAAATAGATTAAAGGAGTTTTACCTTTATATTTACCTTTCCCTCTAGAGTACTTCTTTGCAAGTAATGCTTCTACAATTTCAAGATCACTATCAGAACTTTCTTCTGATACTTCTTCACTCTTTGACTGAACTTCTTTAATTTTCTTGTTCTTCTTTAGTGAAACCTTGGCCTCAAATGCTGATTCAATATTTTTGGAACTAGGAACATAGTTGTCATAGTTGTCTAATTCAAAGGCTGTCAATCTTCCAACTAAAGCATCCAAAGTTATATTGTGGTTTGTTTCACATCTTCTTTCTTGAATAGCTAATACTCTTATTGCATAGATAGGGAGTAATGTTCTGAGTACCTTACTTATAACAGTTTCATCTGAGATTGTTCCTCCAGAAGCTCTAATTGCACTTACACTTGCTTTGATTCTTTCAACATATTTTGCAATGTTTTCATCTTCCTTCATATTCATCTTGTCAAACTGTCCTCTTAGGCTTTTTGCTTTGGCTCTTTTCACATTTGCATCACCACCATATATTTTCTTCAGTGCCATCCACATTTCATATGCAGTAGTGCATTCTTTTATATCATCAAATTCTTCATAGCTGAGAGCAGATGCAATGTCTATCATCATGGTGTCATGAGTCTTTTTATCTGCAATGTCTTCAACAGTTAATGCGTCATTAGGAATTGTGTATTCTTCATCAATGTATTTGCATCCTGAATCACCAATGGAAGCCAGATGAAGTCACATGAGACCTTGCCATGCTGAAAAGTTATCTCTGTTGAGCTTTGGAATTTCCCTCTTGTAAGACATCCTGATCTTTAGCTTAGGTCCTTGAAACCCTTCCTGCAAGCACCAAAAGCTCTGATACCAATTGATGGAATATGGATGAAGTGACTGAGAGGGGGGGGGGTGAATTAGTCAACCATAAATCACTTCACAATTAATTCTTTCTAGATCCCTTAGGATATCTTTAAAATGTTATCTGTTTTAGCACTCGGTAAATAGATTGCAGTAACTTTGAAGATGCAGAAAGTATTAGCAAAATTATCTTTTAGATATTCATCAGCACTAGTGTATGATTAAGATAGCAATTAAGAACACAAGAGACACAAGATTTAACATGGAAATCCAATATGGGAAAAACCACCAATGTATCTAGATACTAATTTTCACTTTTCTAAAGTGATGCCCGGTTAGAAGCCAACCCAGTAAAAGGTTACAAAACACACTGTTAGGTGTGACCTTGTTAGAGGATTTAATCACCCTGCTAGGAGTGGCCTGGTAAGAGGTCTTGAAAACAATTCAATGGAATTGTCACCTTGTTAGAGGATTTACAATATGGTTGTTAAACCAACTCGGTTAAGAGATTTAGAATTCACTGTTACAATGATAAGAAGGTAACAATGAAAAATGACCTGTATAATAATGAAACTACCTTGCTAATTACAGATCTATGTTCTGCATATGTGTGATCCTTCTTGATCGAATAAATCTTTGCTACACCTTAAGGATATCTGAACATCCTTCACAAATTCACACACACCTTTCCTGTCTTTCTTCTGTAAATCTTCTGCTGTATATCTTCTTTATTTTTCACATTTGACCTTTTATTTATATGATTTAAGATTTTTCAAATCGACATTATTTAGTATAACAGTCGGCTGAATTAAGAAAACTCTATTTGCAAAAATCCTTCAAGGGCCGATAGTGCTCGGTGACCATAACTTTCTACAATCTTTCGGAGACCGAGGGAACTCGGTAAACACCGACAATCCTTCGATAACCGACTGAACTCGGTAAACACTAAATTTCCTTTGACGACCGACTAAACTCAGTAAATGCTAAATTTCCTTTGACGACCGACTGAATTCGGTAAACACTGAATTTCCTTTGATAACCGACTAAACTCGGTAAACACTGAATTTCCTTTGACGATCGACTGAACTCGGTAAACACTGAATTTCCTTTGATAACCAAGTGGACTCGATAAGCACTAATCTTCCTATCTGGTAGACCGACTGAGCTGGGTAGGAACTGATTATTGCGGACTATGAGATTGTGTGACATCAAAGACAATACATAATTTGAGTAGCAATTTCCTTCAGACAATTGTTTCCAACATGTAAGTCCTATAACAAGGTGCACTTTTAATAGAGTGGTTGAAATCCTTTAACGAGGTCACACCTGACAGTGTGTTTGTAACCTTTGACAAGGTTGTCTTTTCACAGAGCTCACTTCAGAAGAGTGAAAATAATAGTAACATGTTACAAAGTGGTTTTTCCCAAATTGGGTTTCCACTATAAATCCTGGTGTTAATACTTGTTTGAATGTTTTGGTTTGAACATTTCTATGTTTTACAAGTTAGATACTATTGGATAGTGGACTGCACTGTTATATGTTTTTTTTATGCAATCAGTAATGACGGAGTAGCTATTGGTTGTTGGATCTGATTTGTTGAAGATTTTTAAAGTTTTTTTAATACATCTAGACCTGAGAAAAATTGATTCACCCCCCCTCTCTATTTTTCTAAATCATATTAACACATCTATCTTTCAATTTCACTAACTGTAGTGAGTTAGCAATGTGAACTAGCTAGATACGCACTAAGTCACTAACATATTTACTTAATCACCACTTCATCTGTGACTTAGCAAGTAACACTTTCTTCTTACTTTCTCCCTTCATTGCAAGCTTGCTAACATTTCCCTTTAACTACCATAGACCTTCGTGACTTAGGGACCAAAGGAAACTCACTTAACCTTTAACCTTTATTGTCAATTCTCTAGCATTCTTCTTAACCACCCAAAACTTCTATGAGTTGCTGATCAAACTCTTCCCTTTATAAAGAACCTACCACGTGGCCCTTTCTCATCAAATCATTAGGATTTAGAAGCATATTTATTGATACCTCATGAGCTAGTAACCACCATTGATATGATCTTTAACATTCATTGCAACAAGGAAACCTAGCACAATCTCACTAACTCGTAGGGAAGATATTTCAACTTAAAACAAGGTTTGATATTTAGCGACAAACCAAAAAAATATACACACTCACTAACTCACCAAGAACAACTTAAACTTTCAAGAAAACCAACGAGCTAGCGACAGTTACTTAAACAGTTAGTGATATGGCAAATACATGTAAAAAGGAAACACTAACTAGAAAGAACTCACTTGACCATTCAAAAATAAAGTGCCTTCACTTATGGCAGAAAGGAAAAATTTAAAATAGAGTGGACATCAACAAGGAAAGACTTAAAGTAGAACTAGGATTTACCATGAAAATGTTAGGACCAACACCTAGATCAATCCTCGCTCTGATAGCGCCTAACGTAAGGAGGGTAAGATAAGTGGGACCAAAGGCTCACCCAATTACTAGACCACCTTGTAGAATCATAACATGGAAGCAATAACACAAAAAATGAGAGAAGGAATGTAGGTCATATATATTTATTCATTTAAACTTGATACATGTCAGGTTGTGAGGCCTTCCTAGTTATGGCCAATACAAAATAAATTGATTATAGAAGTTCTTAACAATCCTTATGCATGCAAGATCCATGATCTTCAGCTTCCTATCCTTCTACTTTCTTAACTTTCTCTAACTTTTCTTAACTACCTAAACCTAGAATAGATCATTACATTTATACTTGAGGCTATCAAACAGTTCAACCCAAAGAATCTTCAAGATCTAGCATTGGAGAAAGAAATGACTCATATTTAGGTCCACACATTTCCCAATGAGAGATCCCAACATTAAGATCATGATAAAAATTAAATACACAAGTCATCCCAGATAAAAGATCCAAAACTAAACCCATCTATGAGCTAGGCCACCGAGCAACATAGAACACATCGAACCCACTCAGTGAAGAACACCACTGAGTAGAATAGTACACCACCAAGTGGTAATCAAGATCGTTGGTGACCAAACAGGAACACTCCACCGAGAACTCCAAAGAATTTACCAAGAACATCTAACAAACTATCAAGATACAAGATTTCCATGAACCCAAGATTCTCCTGTATCATTTCTTTAATCTTGTTCCTATAGTTTTTATACATGTTGGTTTTGGTGTCTCTGTTTGACCTTTTGTCTCTTCTTCATCTTCATCAAATTTATTATATGATTTGTTCAAGTCATTATCATTGTCTTGGAGGAAAGTATTATCCATTCTTGTTTCCTTTTTATCCTACACAACTTCATCCAATTTCACATGTACACTTTCAACAAGTTTATTCAACATTTTATTAAAACATTTGTAAGCTTTACTTTGAGAAGAATATCGTAAAAAGATTCCTTCATCACATCTTGGATCAAACATTCCTATGTTATCATTAGAAATCTTAATGAAACATCTACTTCCAAAAATTCAAAAATTCTTAACAGAAGTAGGATGTCCATACCATAGCTCTGTTATCTCTATTGAGCATTAAAAGTTGTCATTAGTATCAAAGGTTATCAAAGACATCAGTCGGTTACTTATATGAACCTAGTCGGTAACTGCAAGCAATACAAGCTAGTCGGTTAAGTCTTCATATCAAGAACTAGATAGTTTTATTAAGCATCAGACACCAATACCGAGAGATAGTAAACATCGAGCATCAGAGTAATTACCGAGTAGTTTATACAGTGTTTACCGAGGATCATAGGAAATGGCATAGTAATTAGGAATGGCACATTCTTCTATGCAAATAGTTACAACAGAATCAAAAAATGTTTTACCAAGATTGAGGATAATTTATTGTTGAGATATTCATCTAATTCAATGAAGATCTTATGTAATTGTTTGATCTAGGTTATTTTTGTACACCGTAGATCTTAGGGTTTTTCTCTAAGTTGCTAAAACCTAATTTTGTATAAGCGGCATAAACTAGTTTGCTATATAATTGTATGTTTACACTATTTTTTGTGAACTGATATATGAGTGAAGAAGCACTTGAAGCACTAGCCAACCTTCAAGATTATCAGTTGACAAGAGCAGATCAGTATTTGAGGAAATCAGATTGAGCAGAATCAAAGTAGGCTAACCAAGCAATTCAGAGCAGAGATTTATCATAGTAAAGGTGATATACATTCAGTACTTTATTGATCTATATCATACAATCTAAGTTTTCATTAGCAGATAGTTACCTATTTCTTTCTAATCATTATAATAGAGTTTTGGTAAAATCTCCTAACATTGTAGACTTGACAGTCTTTTTGTAAATCTATTAACCAAGTGCACACTCAAGTAGTGTTGCTAAAATCCTATCACTAGGTAGATCTAGCTGATCTAATATGTTACTCCTAACAGGGTAAGATCACCAAAAGTGATCAAAACTTGTAGCCCTAACAGGAAAACATTTTCTATCTGTAGTAGTGAAATTTTTTGGGTGTCATCCCCACCGCAATTTTTACCTTCTAACAAGGGTTTTTGCATTACCAAAATACTTGTGTTATGGGACTATTATATTGTTGATTTCATGTTATTTACTTTTACAAGTTGAATAGATGAATGATACATGCATTAGATACAAGTTATTTTGGAAGGTTACTACTATTTTGTGTTTTAGATCTGAAAGGTTTATAAGTAAAAGTTTTGTGGCACTGATTCACCCCTCCGCTCTTAGTACCCTATCTCTCCTAATTCAAACAATTGGTATCAGAGCTCAGTTATCTTATTGGATAGTTTAACCACTAAAGGGTAAAGACCTAATTCATGGAGAGGTATAAGTTAGATAAGACTATTGAGAATCAGAAAATTCAAATGTAAATGTTTGTTGAACATTATAAGCAAGCCAAGGAAGGATTGAAGAAATTACTGGTTGAAAGGAAGAATCTAGCTATTCTACAAAATGAGATTGGCTACCATGAAGAAGTAATTGATGATATATTTGACCACATTGGATCTAGTTCAGGGAGTATTTCTAATGGATCTAAAAGTATAATCTCTGACTTGTCTGAGAAGAACCAACATTTAAGTGAACAAATGAAAGCACTGCAAATCGGTCAAGAATCTCAAATGGTGAGAGTGGTAGAAATAATGAACAATGCTAGACAAGCTGAGTAAGAAAGGAATCTAGCTATTGAAGACCAAATATAGACAACTAAAAAACTACAAGCTAAAGAGAGTGAGATACAAAGACTCACCGATCGTCACTTTTAAGTATCTAATCAGATGATGATTGTGAATCAAGAAGTTAATCGAGTGAATGGAGAATTTTCTAGAAGACTAGAAGATGTTACAATACTCAGAGAAGAGAATGAAAAACTGAGAAATTAAATAAAGACACAAAAATAGCATAATGAGATGATGAGGCTAGCTGAGAACAATTCCAAGAAGATTGATGATTTTCTAATTAATCAAAGAAGATTTGGAAGAAAAGATGTACTAGGCTATACCGATGAAGGAGAATCATCAAAACAAGCTGAATAAGTCAACAACAATCAAAATTAGAGACCTAAAGTGTTGACATGTTATCACTGTGGCAAACCGAGACATACATCTAATGTGTGTAGAAGTAAAGCACAAGGTAAACCTCCTGTCACTCCTAAGTTCAATGGATATTGCTATTATTGTGGAAAGTATGGTCATCGATATTATGAATGTAGAGCTAAATAGAATGCTAACAATACTACTATGGAGAAGTTATGTTATACTTTTAATAAGCATGGACACACTGCACAAGAGTGTAAGGCAAAAATGAAGCAAGTATGGACTCCTAAGAAAAAGACACAACGCAAGCCTTATCAATCAAAGAGACAAGGTAACTCTTATGTTTGGGATTATAACACATGGGCTAATTGTGTTGCATGTGGTAGATATGGGCACATTGAAGCAAATTGTAACAGGAAAAGATGGGCTGGACAATCAAGAAGCTGGACAAGCACTAGAATAGCATGTTTGCATTATCATAAGGTTGGTCATTTAAGCAAAGATTGTAGAGACCAAGCACTAGAAGAAGGTCATGTATTTGAGAGTGGAAACACTATTGAAGATATCATGAGAATAAGGAATGGCATGTGGAAGAAGGCATCTAATGAGAATGCTGAGTCAATTAATCCTATCGATGAAACCTTGTCCACTGGATTGGGTGACATCGATACTTCCACCTAAGGTGAAATAGGTATGTATAGGATTGACATTTCAAAATGATCACATTTTAGATATAGTTCCTTATATATGTTGTGCACATACCAAATCTACATGAATAAAGATGCATTGTGGTTTATATATTTTGAGCTAACAAAGTTACACAGTCGGTAAAAGTTAGACTGAGCATTGGTTACCCGTCACTAATCACTATTCAAGGTTAATTGAATAATAGTATCAACCAAGAAAAGAAGTCTTGTGTTAATTGAGTTGATGAAAGATTGTAGTTGTGACCGAGCTGATAGTTGTCATGAATTGGAAAGTAGGTCAAGCATTTATTGCATAATTTTTTGAGTGGGAATATCAAAAATTCTATAAATACACGGAAGACAAAGTTTATTTTTCACATTGTGATTTCAGAGAGCTAAAATTTCATAGAGCAATTTCGAGCAAGAATATTTCAAGCTAATTCAAGTAGTTGCAGATCAAACTGAGTACACTCTTTGATACATTCTGAGTAAGTTGAAACCCTACCAAGCATATTTCTCATACTTATCAGAAAACCTAGTTTGTTGAAATGGCATCTACTGTGAGTTCTTCTAAAGTTTTGGAAGAATAATTTAATTTAATTGTGTCAGCAAGCTACAAGGAACCACCTTATAAGTTACACCCTGAAGTTGCCTCAAAAATGGATTCAGCGGGCACTTTTTCAAGCATCCCACCTAGAGATTTGTTAACTAAAGATATATGATCATACATACACTATAAAATTGGGGAAATAGGTGATTTCAATATGTATGTTGCATATCAGGCACTTTGTAATGAGAAAATAGAACTAAAACCAGAGCACAAAATTTTTGAATCACTTGGTCTTACCAATACCCTAAATTTCCCGAAGAATTTTAAGAATGAATGGATTAGGGTTGTGTTGAGCCACTATCATGAGGGCACATTCTGGCTAGACAGACCAATCAAGGTCATAAAAAGAATGATTAGCAGGGTTACTAGTTACCCTACTACTGATAAAGCCAAAGCATTCAAAAGCTCATCTCGAGCTGAGATTGAGAAAAATATTGGCACAGCATGGGATGGTAGAGCACTGAAAATTTCATCAATTATGGATCCCGAAGTTAAGTTCACAATGCATGTAATTGGGTATAAAATATTTCAATCAAGAAGAGAAAATAGTGTACCATGTAGTGCAGTCGACATGGCTCACAAATTGATAAAGAAGGGTCATCAGATAGACCTTGTCAAGCTACTACTGAGACAGGTTGAAGAAAACATGAAAATAATCAAGACACATAAGTCCAATACCTGTAAGTTTGGATCATTACTTGTATGTTTATTTTTCTATCTTTAGAAAATATTTCCCTCTGTTGATCACACTGACTAGATAGATGACACACCAATCACTTCACAAATATTTGATATTATGAAAGGTCTGGGAGATAATGTTGGGAATGTTATAGATAGTTATTTTGAAGATTTTAAAGTAAAGATGAATTTAAGAAGTAGGATTCTGAGTTCATTAGTCAAAAAATATGAGATGGACATTTTTTTCTTAGTGAACATTGACCACGCTATAATTAAAGTAGTTGAGCTCAGAACAAAATGGCTAGCACCTATGGGCTATGAAATGGATCATGATTTCAGTTTGAAATTTATTAAGGAACTACTAGCATTACCAAAGGACACAAAGGTTGAAAGGTTTGGAACCTTTGAAGAAGCTAAGTCTATAATTAACATAGGTTTTGTCATTGGTAAAATGACAAGGAAAGCAAAGAAAATGAAGAAGTTTTTATTTGAGAAGTTTGGGAATGAATCTGACTCATCTAAGGAGTCACCGGTTGAAACTACAACCAAAGGTTAGTTAATGTTGGCTAACAAACCATATGACAGTGAAGAAACCAAGTCTGAAGAAGAACAAGAACCAATACCAGTTTCTCCCACTCAAACTCCAAAGAAGAGGCAGTTGCCAGTGCAAACAGGTGCACGCACAAGGTCATCAACTGTAGCTTCACCACCACGAAAGAAGGTAGTTGTGAAAGTAGAAAAATGAAAGGCTGCTACACTGACAAAGACTTATGTAAAGAAAGGACCCAAGGTTGTAGCAAAAGCACCAAAGAAAAGGATAAAATTGATAAGAAATAGAGAAGACCTTGAGGATGATGAAGATGACAAAAATCAATTCAAGGTTGGTAGTAATAAGAATAGGTCAATAGATGAGGTTGTTGCAGATATAATCAAGAATGGAAATCTTGCAGACCTGGAACTTAGTAAGTTTGATAGCATGTCAAATGAAGACCAAAAAAAAATTGAGGAAGCAGTCATCCAAATGATGATATGCTTCAAAAAAGTTCCATTAGAGTTTAAATTATCACTACCCAAGACATTAGAGGACCGAATAAATCAAAAGTGGTCATATGCCTTGGACACCGAGAAGAGGATGAGGGAAGAATCCCTTGTATTGATTGCACTGAACTTATCTCTTGATGAGATTAAAGAGCTTATGGATACTTATGTGTAGAGATTCAAAGTCAAGAACCAAGCTATGCAAATAATAGCTAAGAATCTGGCAGATCTTGATGAGTCTAGTCAACTTATCTGGAGTTCACTTTTAGCTGTCAGAGATCAAAATGAGAAAATTGCATCTCAAAATTTGTCTAAAAAGAGACAGAATTCAAAAGGTAAAGAAATATTCATTGAGGATAATGTAGCAAAGAAGATTAAAGAGTCAAAGGTATCATTTACCAAGGTAATTCATACAACAATTGGTCAAGAAATTAAGAACAGTTCATAGGATGCACCAAATCTAGAAGTGATTCAGATTGAGGATAGAAATGACAAGGATGTACCCATTAAGGACATCACAAATGGTAATCATGGTGAAAGAGATGAAGATGATGATGTGAATAATGCACAAGACAAGACACGGGATGAAGCACAATTTACCGAGTGTGCATTTCCATCACTATCGGGTGAGCTTCCTATACTTGTTGAAGCTATAGAGATTCTATCTCAGGAAAAACCTAATGGCTCTAACCCTGAGCAATCTAAAGATACAATAAGGGAACAAAGAACCAAGATACCTGCAAAGACAAATGAGCCTAAAGGAAAAAAGGATATTGAAATAGAAATGGAGGCACAAGAAGAGCCTAAGGATACTGAGGATACCCCACCTAACACCACATCTAAGGCTCCACCTCATTCAATTAACACACAAGTTATCGAGGAGTAGAAGAAGGAAGATAGTGTGTCAACTAGGAAAAACAATTTGAGGGCAAAAGACAAAGCTATTGTCATTGTTGCCAAGAGTTCACCACAAGAACTGGAGAAGAAGAAGAAGAAGAAGAAGAAGAAGAAGAAGAAGAAAATTAAAGGAAAAGGGTTGGTCACTCTAAATGAAGTAATTGTGATACCTAAGTGTGACCTAAGGACCCTTAGCCCTAAAGAACTAAGCAAATATGGGGATTTATTCAAAAGAAAAGTAGCACAAGAGAAGTTGAGACAGAGAGAAAAAGCAAGGAGATATTAGAAAATGTCTGGGATATCTTACAACAGGTAGTACCTAAGATAAAAATAGATGAAGATACTCTAATCATGGACCAACTTGCTACTCTCACTAAAGGAATAAATGCCCTAGATGTCAATGCCAACAAGAGAATTGAAGATAGGGTAGATTCAAAGATACAAGATAAACTTGTAGAGAGAATCAGCTAAGAAGTGGCTATTAATAAGGTTAAACTTTCAGAGGTAATAACTGAGATTCAATGTATTACTAATTCTATTTGCCAAATCTTGTTTAAGCTATAAACTATCAGAACATTCACTGCAGAGATCAATGAAAAGATTAAATAATTTGAGAATGAAATCATAGTTAGTGCAAATGTAGCTACAACCGAGCCACAAGCTTTTTCAAAGCATATACTCAGAGTACAAGAAATCAGGTGGTTGATAGCATATCTCAAGAAGCAAGAAGAGTGAATAACTGATCAGGTTACTAAGTTGCAAACAGAACTCCTTCCATACCTAAAAAATTTTGAGAAGCACATAGCAAGGGCACAAATGCTTGTTGCAACACCAGAGATTTCTATGTTGGACAAAATTTCTGATATGCATGCACAAGTCGGTCTTGAGCATATTGCTCTCACCAACTTGAAAGAGGAATGGGAAAACCTCTTGGAGTCATTGAAGAAAACCCATCAACACATTTTTGACAAGTTGTAAGTATACAATTTTGTATTTGGCATTACTATCAAAAGGGGGAAAACATGTATATAGAAGATAAAGATAAAGGGGGATAACATGTTTATGCCAAATATGTAACTTTTTACTAAGTATACTACACATTACCAGAGCATGCATTGAGGGGGAGTATATAGATTTTTTTTTTTGATAAGGATATATGTATATGGTAGAGATATAATTTTTGAGACATGAGGTCTATATACATTCAAGTTTTGATACTAATGCCAAAGGGGGAGATTGTTATCTCTATTGAGCATTAAAAGTTTTCATTAGTATCAAAGGTTATCAAAGACATCGATCAATTACTTATCTGAACCCAGTCGGTAACTGTAAGCAATAAAAGCTAGTTGGTTAAGTCTTCATACCAAGCACCAGATAGTTTTACCAAGCATCAGACATTAATACCAAGAGATAGTTAACACTGAGCATCAGAGTAATTACCAAGAAGTTTATATAGTGTTTACTGAGGGTCACAGGAAACAACATAGTAATCAGGAATGGCACATTCTTCTATGCAAATGGTTACAACAAAATCAAAAAACATTTTACCAAGATCGAGGGTAATTTATTGTTGAGATATTCATCTATTGCGATGAAGATCTTATGTAATTGTTTGATCTAGTTTATTTTTGTACACCGTAGATCTTAGGGTTTTTCTCTAAGTTGTCAAAACCTAAGTTTGTATAAGTGGCATAAAGTAATATGCTATATAATTGTATGTTTACACCATTTTGTTGTGAACTGATGTATGAGTGAAGAAGAACTTGAAGCACTAGCCAACCTTCAATATTATCAATTGATAAGAGTAGATTAGTATTCAAAGGAAATCAGATTGAGTAGAATCAGAGTAGGCTAACCGAGCAGTTCATAGCAGAGATTCATCACAATAAAGGTGATATACATTAAGTACTTTATTGATTTATATCATACAATCTAAGTTTTCATTAGCAGATAGTTACCTTTTTCTTTCTAATCATTGTAATAGAGTTTTGGTAAAATCTCCTAATAGAGTAGACTTGACAGTCTTTTTGTAAATCTCTTAACCGAGTGCACACTCAAGTAGTGTTACTAAAATCCTATCACTAGGTAGATCTAGATGATCTAATATGTTACTCCTCACAGGGTAAGATCACCAGAAGTGATCAAAACTTATAGCCCTAATAGGAAAACCTTTTCTATCTGCAGTAATGAAGAATTTATCAGTGTCATCCCTACCATAATTTTTACCTTCTAACAAGGGTTTCTGCATTACCAAAATACTTGTGTTATGGGACTTTTATATTGTTGATTTCATGTTATTTACTTTTACAAGTTGAATGGATGAATGATACATGCATTAGATACAAGTTATTTTGGAAGGTTACTACTATTTGGTGTTTTAGATCTGAAAGGTTTATAAGTAAAAGTTTTGTGGGCACTGATTCATCCCTCCCCTCTCAGTACCCTATCTCTCCTAATTCCAACAAACTCATAAGGAGTGTAATTATTTTTTACCCTTAGTTGTGCTTTGTTTAAAATATATACTATTGTGTGAACTACTTCTTTCTAATACATTTTTGGTATGTTTGATTCATCTAACATAGTCCTTGACATTTTTTTCACTATTTAGTTCTTTCTCTCAACAACTCTATTTTGTTGAGGTGTCTAGGATACTGCATATTGCCTTTTGATGCTATGTTGTTCACAATAATCAACAAATTCATCTGAAGTAAAATCACCACCTTTATCTGATCGTACGTACTTAACTTCATGTCTGACTCATTTTCAACCATTTTCTTGAAAATCTTAAACTTTTTAAATGCCTTTGATTTATTCTTTAATAAAGTTACCCATGTCATTCTTGTATAATCATCTATAAAAAGCATGAAATATTTTTCACCATTTAATGCATTTTACTTGTAAGACCACATAAATCAGTATGTACTAACTGCAATGGTTTAGAAGAAAAATATTATTTTGAAGGGAAATATACCTTTTTTTTACCATGTTGACATCCTTCACAAATAACATTCTTTGGCTTACTTGTACATGGCATATCTCTTACTTTCTGATGATTACTAAATTTTACCAAGTTATCAAAGTTCAAGTGCCCAAGTCTTTTGTGCCATAATCAACTTTCATTCACATGTCCCATATGACAAACATCTTCATGATTGTTATCATTTTTTATATCTTTTAATTTGTATACATTTCCTTTAGATCTTTTACCTGATGCAACCAACTATCCTAATTTAAATTTGATTTGATAACCATGATCATCAAACACAACTTCATATTCATTATCACAAATTTGACTAACACTTAGAAGATTGTACTTTAATCCTTCAATAGAATACACATCATCAATAGATATTTTGTCACTAAGCATCAAATAACCCAAACCTTTAATTTTCATTGAAGAATCATCACCAAAACTCACACTGCCACCTTTGTAGTTAATCAATTTATCAAACTTTGTTTTATCACCTATCATGTGTCTAGAACAACCACTATCAATTATCCACAAGTCATTTTCTTTAGAATGTAAATCCATTTGAACAAACATAGACTTATTAATATTAGGCCTCCATATCTTAGTCACTTTAGTATCAAATTCTTTATCAACTTGTAAACTAGTATAAGATTGATCATTCTAAAATGTCTTAGTTTTACAATTCCTCATAACATGACAAAAGAGATTGCATTTGTAAAATCTTGGACCATTCATTTTAGGAAATGAATAACCAAAATGAAACTTTGAAAACCCCCTTGATATATATTTGTAATTACTTTTTCTATGTCCATATTGATGACACATGAAGTAATACCCATCAAAGAAAGAAGTGAACATGTTTGAAGATATTTTACCCATGAATGAAGAGCTTGATGTAACCTGAATTTTACCATTAGAAATCTTATTAAAATCTGCATTTTTATCTGAATTTGAAGTGGTAACATGTTGATTTATGTCTTTACTTCAGATTTGAATATCTCAAATAAAGATTTATCTTTCTTGTCACTAGAGTATTGTCCAAGTTCAAAACCAATTCTAGTTAGATCATCAGTTCTTCTTTGTTTCCTTAACATGTCATCCAAAGTAGTATTTTCATATTTTTCTAACTTCCTTTTATATGATACTAATTCATTCATTAACATTGTACATTCCTAATATTTAGAACATTTTTCTTCCTTAGTGACAAAGACAATTCTCTTTTGTTCCTCAACTTGTAATTTCAAATCTATCACTTGTTGATTTAATTCCTTAGTTTATTTTTCAAGTTCTCTTTTTCCTTTAATAATTTATTTTCTTGAACACTTCAATTCCTTTTAAAATTCCTTGATCTTTTTAAGTGCATAAAGAAATTCACATTCTAAATCAACCTCAACAAGTTCAACATCACTATCACTATCTGATTTTTGACAAGGATTTTCTATAGCCATGGATTAAACTTCATTTTCATCACAGTCAAAGCTACTAGATTCACTATCTGATACATCATCAATAAAAATCTTCTTATTCTTAAAGAACTTCATTTTTTTTATAGAATTTATTTTTACTTGATTTCTCTGTATCATCAGCTACTTCATCATGGCTATTATAAGGACATTTAGATGCAAAGTGTCATATTTTACCATAATTAAAGCATTTGGAAGGAATTTTACCTTTGTATTTATGTGCTCCTTTCTTTACTTTCCTTGAGATTTGAACTAAGATATGAGACTTGCTTCATCTTCTTTTCTTCTTTGAGTGTTGCTTCTTTTCTTGTGGATTCCTGCTTGCCAAGCTTTCTCATTTCATAAGCTACAAGTGCTCCATGAATATCTTCCATTGTATATTTTTTAATGCCCCTATTTTCTTCTATGGAACATATTTTAGAATCAAACTTAACAAGAAGATATCTTAAAACTTTCTTTGCAACATCAATATCATCAATTGTTTCATGTAGTCCTCGTATGCCATTCATTATTTCATCTATCTTAAGGATATAGTCTTCTACCTTTTCATCATCACCCATCTTTAGGTCTTCAAATCTTGCTTTCAATTTTTGTATCTTGGCTTCTTTAACTCTATCATTACCATGATAAGTATTTTTCAATTTGTCTCATACTTCTTTAGAATATCTGCAATGCATTCCCTTAACAAACACATCTTTAGACAAATTATTAAATATAGAAAATTTAGCTTTCATATCAATTTCACACTTCTTATTTTCATTAGGATCTATAGGTAAATGTTAGAAATTATAAAAAAGAAGTAGAGAAAAGGAAAGAACCCAAGTGTGAGTGCATGAAAGGAAATTACCAAGATCACCAAGAGAGAGAGAGAGGAAATCCTCCAAAGAATCAAGCCAAAATATCACCAAAGTGCTCCAAGAACAACAAGAACTCAAAGATTTTGAAAGGTGAAAGAAAAGAAAACCCCTTGTGAATTATGAATGAGGCTCAAAGCCTAAGGAAGAAGAAGGAAATGGAGTACAAAGCTCATTACAATATGGAGAGCAAGAATGAGAGAAGAGAGAAGATTATTTTAGAAAGTGTGTGAGAGGCATCTCTTAAGTAGAGATGAGTGGAGGAGTTTGCATGTAACTCCCATCTCAAATGAATGTCACATTCATATTGTGCATGTGACAAATGTGAGATTTCTCTTAAGGAGGAATATCTAATTTTCTTATTAAAGGAATTACGAAAAAGTGACATGTCCTCCTACTTGGACCAGAGGACAAATACAATATAGGATACCTTGGTTTATCCTTCAATTACATATTTTCACCAAGAAAAGATTAATTTCTAACACCCCCCTTTAATCTTTACTTGGGGTATTTACATCAAGGGGTATCAAACCCAAATTTTTACAATGAAATTCAAATTTCTCTCTAGAAAGAGGTTTTGTCAAAATATCTACAACTTGATCTTCACCTTTACAATAGATGAGGGAAACTTTCTTTTCTGTAATGTTATCTCTAATGAAGTGGTAGTGGAGTGAAATGTGCTTTGACTTTTCATGGTAAACCAGATTCTTTGCCAAGGCTATTGAACTTTGATTGTCATGATACAATGGTGTAGGTTCTTGTTGAGGTAGACCCAAATCTTCAAGTATTCTTCTAAGCCATAAAGCTTCTTTAGAGGCATGAGTACAACTTTTATATTCAACTTTGGTAGAACATAGAGAAATAGATTGATCTTTTTTACTTTTCCAAGATATATCACCAGAACCAAGAGAAAAATAATACCCAAAAGTAGATTTCCCATCATTGGTGTCTGCACCTAAATCTGAATCAATAAAACCTTTTAAAGAAAAATCAGAATTTGCATCATAAATAAATCCTAAGTTAATAGTACCTTTAGTGTAACATAATATTCTTTGAGCAATTTTGAAGTGTGTTTGTTGAGGTTTGGACATGAATCTTGAAACTAAACCAACACTAAAAGATAGATCATGTCTAGTGAGAGCTAGATAATTTAAACTACCTACAAGTTCTCTATAAGGAGTAGCATCTATGAATGGAGATTGCATATCTATCATTAACTTAGTTCCTAATTCACATGGAATTGAAACATGATTGGCATTATTCATATGAAATATATCTAGAAGATCTTTAGCATATTTACTTTGAGAAATAAAAATACCCTTAGGGGTTTTCCAAATTTGCATTCCTAGGAAATAATGTAAAAGTCCTAAATCAGTCATTTGAAATTTTTGGTTGAGTTGGAACTTAATATCAGAAATTAAATGGTTAGAGCTAGAAGTAAGAATCAAATCATCAACATAAAGAATGATAATAATAATGTCATCTTCACTATGCTTGATATACAAGTTAGGATCATTTTTACTTCTTTCAAAACCTTGAGAAATAAAGAAAGCATTAATTTTGGAATACCACTCTCTAGGAGATTTCTGTAAACCATAAACAGATTTATTTAGTTTGCATACTATATTTTCATGACCTTCTTTAATAAAACTGGGAGGTTGGGACATATAGATTTCTTCATGCAAATCACCATTTAGAAAAGCACTTTTAACATCCATTTGGTGAATAGGCCAATTCATTTTAGCAACTAAAGCAAGAACAACTTTAATGGTAGGAATTTTTGCAATAGGAGCAAAGGTCTCATTATAGTCTATTCCTTCAACTTGAGAGAAACCTCTTGCTACTAGTCTAGCTTTAAACTTACTAATATCATTATTTGTATTCAACTTAGCTTTGTATAACCATTTACATGAAACTAGATTTTTTCCATGAAGTAAAGTAACTAAATCCCAAGTATTATTAGAAATTAAACTATCATATTCCTCTTGCATAGAAATTTTCCAATGAGGTTGATTTTTATCTTTAGAAAAAGTTTGAGGATCATTAGAATGCATAAGAGAAGACATTAAAGCATAGTTACAATAATTAAGTCTCCTAGGTCTAAGTCCACCCATTCTAGTAATATAGTCATCGCCTTCATTAAGTAAATTTTTAAACCATTTAGGATTTCTCTTAGAAGTAATGGAGATATCACTATGAGGAGTAAATCATCATTTTCATCATCATGAGAAAAATTATCACTATGAGGAGTAGAAATATTCTTACCATCATCATCATCTTTTCTAATACTAGTAGGAATACAAATAGGTGCATTAGGAGTAGGGTTTAGAATAGGAGGTTGGTCCTCCATGAGGTCAAGAATACCCCCTTTAAATTCATCATCTTTAGCATTGGAAAAATCATGTACTTCATTTTTTGCAATAACAACATCTCTTGCAATATGTACATTATCAGAAATAGGATCATAAACTCTATAACCTTTAGTAGATTCATTATATCCAACAAAAGTAAATGAAGAAGATTTAGAATCTAATTTGTGCCTTTTTTGTTTGAGTGTGTGAACATAAGAAATAGATCCAAAAATTCTCAAATGTTGTAAATTGGGTTTCCTACCTGACCATACTTCCTCAGGAGTTATATTATGCAAGGCTTTAGTAGGAGTTATATTAAGAATATAAGTGGCACAAGCCATTGCTTCAGCCCAAAATTTGTAATGAAAATCTTTAGCATGTAACATACATCTAGCCATTTCCACAATATTTTTGTGCTTCCTTTCCACCGCACCATTTTTTTGTGGTGTATAAGGAATGGTAAGCTGATGTTTTATACCAAAATATCTCAAGTAAGAATGAAAAACATTATTAACATATTCAGTACCATTATCTATTATAAGAATTTTAAGTTTAGAACCAGATTGCCTTTCCACAAACATATGAAATTCAAAAAATGTGTCAAGAACTTGATCTTTAGTATGCAATAAATAAAACCAAATTCTTCCAATGAAATTATCCATAGAGGTAAGAGCATACTTTGAACCTTGTATGGAGTTGTTCTCCATTGGACCCAAAAGATCACCATGAATAAGATGTAGCTTATGAGATGCCCTCCATGAAGTACTATGAGGAAACGGCTCCCTTTTCATTTTTCCACTCATGCACCCTATGCATGTAATTTTAGATGGAACAATATGTGGTAATCCTTCAACCATGTTAGATTTTAGCAATCTAGAAATATAATCAAAATTCAAATGGCCAAGCCTTTCATGTCATATATTGAAATCAATATTAACTTTCAAAGAGTACCTTGATGAGGAAAACTCATAAAACTTAAAAAAATAATCATGATCCAACTTAGCATTAGAAACAACGTGATCAGTGTTAGGATCAATAATAGAGCACATATCCTTATGAAATTCAACTTTGTAATCTTGACATAATTAAGCAACTGAAAGAATATTGGATTTCAATTCAAGAGCATAAAGAACATCATGTAATTTTCCATTTGGAACATTAACATCACCAACTCCATCAAATTTGCAACTACTATCATCAGCTAATTGAATAGGAATATTAGTAGTATCAAGTCGCAAAGAATCAAAAACTTCTCTATGAGATGTAACATGATGAGAAGCGCCACTATCAATAATCCATTCTAATGCATGAGAAGCTTTATAACTAGTAAAAGCACAATGAGATTGATTACCTTGAGATTTGAAGTTATTTTGATTATTGTTATTTGTAGATTTCTTCTCATTTTTTTTTTTAAAACAATCATTAGTGTAGGATTTGAGCAATACAAATCCACAAAACCTGAAGATCACCTACATACAAAAACCTATTACAAGGAAGTAGAGATAAGAAGAGGACAAGGGTTTGACTCAAAAATATGAAGAAGAAAATATCCTCAAAGAATGAATGAATTAAATGTACAATGGATCATCCTTATAAAAGAGATCAAAAGCCTTGAAAGGGAAACCCTAGTGCATGTAATAATTATTTTAACTATTACATGACTAATGCATGCAAGTTTATATTTAAAACAACTAGTGCATGAGTTTAAAACAACTCGTGTATGTGTGTTTAAATATAAACAACTAAAGCAAAAGAGTTGACATCTTAAGAAGGGAGTAACTATTAATTAACATAATTAATACTTTACTCTAACACCCCCCCTTAAGATGAGCAACAATGCTACTAAAAACAATGCAAGAAGAAAGCAAAAGAAACTACAGTGTTGAAAGCATAAAAATGGGTCCTAGCAACATGGCCTGATGAGGTACCCATGTACAAAGGAGAGTCTCTATAAAGTGGAGAAATAGAGAAAACCACATGGGAAAAACTCTGCTCCAAAAAGAGACAAAGACTAATCTGAAGGACTAAAGAAGCCTCCAAAACTAGGAATGTTCCAGAAAATAGGAACAAGAATGAACATGTAGAACATCACCGAAGCAAAAGGATGCAAACTCTGTCAAAAAGTAATTGTTGATCTAAAGATCCTCCATAGAAATATGACTAGGTAGAGAAGACTGTAATCTACATGAGTGCCCTCAAATGACACTACTTGAATCAGGAGGCAAACAAAGGAAAACACCTAAACTCAAAGATACAGATGGCATAAACACCAAAAGCCTGAAGAGTTGATCAATCAAAGCTAGAAGAGTGCATCCAAAAATAGGAAAGAAAGAGTGTCTATATGGTAAATGATCCATCTCACTAAAATGCATAGATACCCAGCCACTGCATCCACCTAGTACATAGGAACAAATACTAAATACATAGCTCACACTATCAAACCAAGGAAGTAGAAGAATCATCAATAGAAACCCCCCATAATGCTGACAAGAGAGAGGTGACAGGTACACTTAAAAGAGTGTCAATAAGAACTACATCATGAAGAACCAAGAACATCGATGGTGCATAGAAAGCACAAGCATAAATAAAGATACCCTGAAGCTAATGTTGTGGAAGGAACACTCACTTAACAAAGGTAGATGGAAAACAAAGGCAAACATCAAACCCCTCCATGGCACTTTATAATGGAGTGCGAGTACAAATAGCACAAACATGTTTAAGATTCTAAGAATGTAAGAAAATGACACTTTATCTCAGTGCATGTGCATAAAATAATTCTACAAAAGTGAAGTATACACTACTCAAATAAGAGAGAAGGTTGCTGAAACAAAAGAATAGCCTAAGAAGAGTCATCCCTTAAAGGGAAGAGATCCCAGGACCTGTAACATCCAAGATATCCACCAAAGTGCAAAAGTGCAAAAAATTGAATAAAATATACATGGATTAGAATCTAGAAAAATGACTCATAGAACTAGAAAGCTCTTAGAACAAGTTTTCCAATGATATCTCACTTTCCCAAAATGGAGTCTGGATGTGCAAGATAGAGCTTTCGGGGTGCAAAACTAAACAGCTGGCTTTGATAGTAAAAAACACTATCAAAAATTCAAAATAAAAAATTCAAACCTCCAAATCTAGATAGAACTTAGAACCATCTTTTTGACAATATCTTATTTTTTCAATTTTGACACTGTATGCTCAAGATATGAGCAAAATACCAACTGGTGCGTGAGAGGACTCAAAAATGGTGCAAATGATGATGATGCATGCTGACATCATCAAATGACGGGCTTAAATTTGATAGCCAAATGGTCATCACCGCTCAAAATGGAAACAAAAAAAAATTTGTAAAATTGCATGTGTGCCTCAGGATTTGTGCTAGCGCTTTTCAAATTTTTGCCTCGGTTTGTATGCCAAATTTTTTGATCTTAATTTGTGTGCCAGACAAAAAAAATTTTACCTTGATTTACATACCAAAATATGAGAATTTTATCTCAGAAAGCATGTCAGTCCGTATAAATTCTACCTTGGGAAGCGTGCTACACTGTCTAGTACCAAAAAAATGCTCCAAAATGCAAAATTGTCCAAATTGGACATGCCTTATATCAAAATAGGGGTTTTTGGGCACTGCGAGCTCAACAGTGAGGTCCGTTTGAGCTCAAAGTGCACCAAAATTTAATGACCCCCTAATTTCAATAAAAAAATAACCAAAAAAGCCTTAATCTGAATCCTTCAAACATGAACAAGCTGTAGCAGATTAGGCTTTGATACCATGTAAGATTTGAGCAATACAAATCCACAAAACCTGAAGATCACCTGCATACAAAAACCTATTACAAGGAAGTAGAGATAAGAAGAGGGCAAGGGTTTGACTCAAAAATATGAAGAAGAAAATATCCTCAAATAATGAATGAATTAAATGTACAATGGATCATCCTTATAAAAGAGATCAAAAGCCTTGAAAGGAAAACCCTAGTGCATGTAATAATTAGTTTAACTATTACATGACTAATGCACGCAAGTTTATATTTAAAACAACTAGTGCATGAGTTTAAAACAACTCGTGTATGTGTGTTTAAATATAAAAAACTAAAGAAAAAGAGTTGACATCTTAAGAAGGGAGTAAATATTAATTAACATAATTAATACTTTACTCTAACAATTAGTTAGGTGACCATCTTTACCATAATAAGTACAATGTGGTTTCCGATTTTGTTGATTATTGTAATTATTGGTATTATTGTTGTACGATGGCCTAGAATTAGACCTATTGTTTGTATAATTATTATTATGATTATTATTTGAATAACCATTATTATGATTATTATTGTTATTGTTACAATAATTATTTTTGTTATTGGAATAATTATTGTTATGATGATTATTATTATGATGATTAGTATGAGACTTATAATTATGATTTTGAGTTTTAGATACAAAAGCATGTTCAAAAGATTTAATAGTACCAAATTGAAATAATTTCGCCTCCTCTTGATGCAAGAAATTTTGAAAAATAGGATAAGTTAAAAGAGGAGCTAAACTAGAAATAGCAAGCTAAGAGTAGATGTTAGTGATAAATTGCTGATACACTTTAGGGAGACATTTCTTAAGAATTATAGTGATCAATCTAATTTTTGTAAGAGTAACATTTAAACAATTTAACTGAGTTCTAATAGCATCAAACTTGAGTAAAAATTCATCCATTGATTTAAAATTTGTATACCTTAGGTCTTCCAAGTTGTCTTGGAGCTGAATCGTACGAGATTCGAAGGAGCTGTCGTAGGATTTCTTCAAGATGTCCCATGCTACGTGAGCTTTGGTGCAATGTCCAATCAAGACATAGAGATCAGGACTAATGGAGATTCCAATTAGACCCAGTGCTTCATTTTTCTTACCTTTCCATGCATCTTTGATAGTTTGAGCAGCAAAGGCAACTAGTTCAAGAGTCACATCTATGGCAACTTCAAGTAAATATTTAAAATAGAAGATGAAAGAAACATGTGTCTTCCATTGATGATAGTTAGAGCTAGTTAATTTAATTTCTAGAATTAGATTAGACATGATGAAAATAGCAATATAAAGATTAAAAAATGAGATTAATATAAATGAAGCTTGAATTAGAGAAAAAAAGATTAATAAGCAATGAATAACAATAATTTGAATAATCAAGTTGATGTATATAAATGTATATCAAATTCTTAATAAAATTATAGGTATATCAAATGTATATCAAATGCTTAATAAAATTATAAGAAATGAATTAATTTAAACTAATTTTTAATGATGATGAACAAAATTGATAAAGTAATTAGAGATGAAATGATTCAAAGAAATGTTCAAACTAAAACTAAAGATGGATAAACATGAATTGTAGAGAAAAAAAAGGGAATCTCAGCACAAAGAATAAGCTAAAGATATGCCTGCAAAAAAATGGTTAAACAATGATAATAGGAATCTAAAAATAAGCTCTACCAAAAAAAAATAGAGAATGTTGTGAGACAGATATTATCTCCAAACAGCTAAATGCAGCCTCTTACATTACAAACAGCACTTCATATCCTTTAAAAATTATGCAATGGCCATTTTTTAATCTACAAACCTTATCAACAACTGCATATGCCATGATCTCTTTTAAGGCAAATGTTATTTATGCTTCCTCCCCAAAAAATGCATAACATAAATAGGACACTTGGATATGCACACTTGAGACCTTTAGGAGCTACTGCTAAAAAGAAACAAACTGGCTACCATGTCAGAAGGTAGCTAAAAAACTGAAGAATCAATCCTTATTTTAGTTTGATGTAGAAGGTAATACGGTCTAAAAAAAATGTTATTGAAAAGTTAAAAATTAATAATTGAGTTCTGAATTGTTAAAAGGTCTTTGCAATGTCAGACGCTTCCTTATGTTAACAATATTTTGTTGCTTCGAATAAGCCAATAAGAGCCGCTTCACATATAAGATGACAAGAGGTAAGAATTATGGTTAAAATCTGTGTTATTTTAACAGAATCACTATTCGGAAAAATCTCTATTTCCCTGTAGATACAAATGTATAGAATTATTGAATATGTTGTACTAGCTAAAGAAAATTTGCATGAGTTACAAGCACAAGATAGAATAGGCATAAGCTAGATTTAGCAAATTAGCTAAAACATAACAGAACATTACAGCTACAAATAATAGAGTTCTGGTACAACCAATTGAAACAGAAGCAAGATTCACTTCGAAGGGCACTGAATACTTTTGAATATAATCTATTTGGATACTAAGTCAAGGATAGAATTCAAGAAAGATTCTTGCTTATAGTATATTAGCAATGGCAGTGTTCATTCCATGCTCACCGCACCAAGTGTGCAGCATTAAAATCCAAAATGCGGTTGAATTTCTTAAGGAAAATGGATTAGACGATGCAACAATATCCACAATGATAACAAAGAGTAGAAGGCTTGAACTTCCCAAAGTGGAGGATAGAATATGAAAACAAATATAGTAAATGGAAAAAATGATAAAATGTTGAGATGCTACTGTGAGAGGAGAAGGTAAAAATAACATTAGAATATTAAACCTACTCTAATAAAAAACCACTGCAATGCAATTTATAATTCTCCTTGAAATATATATATATATATATATATATATATATATATATATATATATATATATATATATATATATATATATATATATGGTAACTTTGCAACTTCACGTCAATAAGGAATAGCTAGAAATGAACATTACAACCCTCTAAAGAAATTCAAATATGAATGCCAATTAAATAGAGGCTGCAAACAGGTATATTGATTATATAGCCAAAGGAGGGAACTTTTAAAAAATAGTTTCTTCTGCCTTTTGGAGGTTGCAAGGTGGTGTGTAGAGATTCACAAATCCCAACGTCTAGCAAAGAGATCTGTGGTAGAGGAGTGAGCTAGACGGAAGCTAGGGGAACAAGACTAATGAAACCTGGATAAATATGAAGCTTTTTATCTAGAATAATGATTTCTATTAAGACAAAGAAGATTTAATGTTAGATAGAGAAAAAAATTGGGATAGGATTAATTTAAACATCAACTTAGAAAAAAGATAACCAATATATGTTGAATAGATTTTATTTAAGACAGCAACAAAAGTTATAGAATTTGATCAAAACTAAAATATGGAGGAAACAAAAAATAAGATCCCTACATGCAAGGGGTTAGAAAACTAAAAAAAGATGAAACCTGCAAGGAATCAAAGATTAGTGATGCAGAAAGAAATTTTGAAATGAAGAAGAGATTAGTTAGATCTATTAAAGAGGAAAAAAAACTTGAAAAGAAGAAAAATGGACTTAGATCTAGCGGCAAACCATCCAAATCTAAGATCTAAGAAATTATATTGCAAGAAAATAAAGAAAAAAAAAACCTACAAAACAATGGTTAGAATCCAAAGAAAATTTTCTCCTTCACAACTGAAATATCCTCCAAATTTCCCTACATGCAACACTCAACAAACAAGGGTTAAACTTGCTCTGATACCATGTTATAAATTATAAAAAATAAGTAGAGCAAAGGAAAGAACCCAAGTGTGAGTGCATGAAAGGAAATTACCAAGATCACCAAGAGAGAGAGAGAGAGAGAGAGAGGAAATGTTCCAAAGAATCAAGCCAAAAGATCACCAAAGTGCTCCAAGAACAACAAGAACTCAAAGATTTTGAAAGGGGAAAGAAACTAAAACCCCTTTTGAATTATGAATGAGGCTCAAAGCCTAAGGAAGAAGAAGGAAATGGAGCACAAAGCTCATTACAATATGGAGAGCAAGAATGAGAGAAGAGAGAATATTATTTTAGTAAGTGTGTGAGAGGCATCTCTTAAGTAGAGATGAGTGGAGGGGTTTTCATGTAGATCCCATCTCAAATGAATGCCAAATTCATATTGTGTGTGTAACAAATGTGAGATTCCTCTTAAGGAGGAATATCTAATTTCCTTATTAAAGAAATTACAAAAAAGTGACATGTCCTCCCACTTGGACTAGAGGACAAATACAATATACGATACTTTGGTTTATCCTTTAATTACATATTTTCACCAAGGAAAGATTAATTTCTAACAGTAAAGTATTAGGAACTTTATAACCATTATCAACTCCAGCCCAACCATAAAATTTAATAGATAACAAGTACATTTGCATCATTACTTCCCAAAAAGTATAATCTGATCCATAAAAAATAGGAACCTTTGAAGAACTATCTCTAGCATTATAGATAAGTATTCCACTGAACCAAAATCTACCCAAAGTTGTTAAAATTGATATAGGGAACCTTTCTTTGATACCACTTGTTGGAATCATTTATTGTTGCACCAAAAGCTCAAATTGTCAATGCCTAATACAAATGTCAGATTTAACCTGACCCACTGGAGGTGATTAAGCCATGTCACGAATCTCCAAGGAGGTGTTAACCACCAATTCAATATTCATATGCATGAGTCCATTAGTTCAAGATGTCATGAAAATACACTACAACAATCTCTCTTATTTTCATTGATTTTAACACCTAATGCATCTATTTCTCCCCTTTGACATAAAAGTAAAAGGGTGAGGAGACTTCATCTAAATATGCAAAAAAAAAAAATGCTCCCCTTGACTGTACCAATATACTACACAATCTCTCTACCCACAAACTTACTACATTCTCCCCCTGTGGTTCAGTCACTGATGGAGGGAACTTTGAGATATTGGTCCAATTCAAGAAACAAGGGTAAACACAACAAAATAACATAAGAGAATATGGAAAGACACTACTACATTTGACCTCATTTTTCTACCAAAATTTTCAACCATCAATTAAAAAGGTTTAGGTTGGTCAGATTGTAGAAGGAAAACTTCCTCTTTTTTTTAATCCATGCTCGTGTTAGTCAAAATTTTGACCAATACAATGTAGGTTAAAATTTTGACCAACACAAGCATAACTTTAAAAAGAAAAAAGATTTTTTATCTCATTTCATTGTTTAGTTTTAACTTGGAGCGTGCAAAGGAGCTAGAGCCTGTGATTGTTTGAACTGTTATTTGGTGAGAGTAAAAGGAGGACTGCCTACCTGTGAGGGTTTCCACTATGATTTGGTGTAAAAGGAGGATTGCCTTCCTACGAGGGTTGCCACTGTGATTTGCTGTAAAAGGAGGACCAGCTGTAAGGATTTCCTTACTCTGCATTTGTTTGGCATTATTTTATTGGCTACCTACTTAGGGCCCGTGAGCAATGTGCTAGGGCATCATGTATTTGGTATTTGCTGGCACAATTTTTATCATTGTTTATATACATTTGATTCAGAGATGAACTCACAAAACCCTAAATTTCTAAATCAGTGCATCATGTTACAGTGTAAATGTACTAGTGTTAGGTTTACAATTGTAAGGTTGAAAGAGGAAATATTGAGAAAACTCTATTTTTAACATTTTTTTTACTGGTATTTGTTTTCTGTCGACTTCGTGTGGATTGGAATGTCAAATCTAACTCCATAGGAAGTCTACCTGGAGTCATAGCTTTCAATTGTGACTGGTCTGAGATCATTTGGTGGAGAAATCTAAAATAAATTGCATGACAGTCATCTATAGACCATTTTTGACATAAAACTAGGGCAGTCGGCTTTCTATAGTCGGCTTTCTATGGACTCTTTTAGACCAAGTGTGACTGTCTACACACTATGGCTTCAGAAGTGCTTAAAAAGACCCCAAATAACAAAAAACCATAGACTCCTACCACTCCCAAGACTCCAAACCTTCACCAATCTTTAATAATGTCTAAAAATGAACAAACCTCAAAGGAATAGGGCTCAATCGATCGAGAATCCCAAAATCCCCAAATTTAGCACTTCTAAACCCTTAATCCAAGGGTTTCTTAAATTTCCTATCTCTTATCACTTCTAGGTCCAATAGGTAATTGTTTCACCATTAGCTGATCATTATAATATGATCCAAATCATAATCTATGTTCCTCCTTCAGACTAAATGGCTATTATTGTAGCATACCAAGAAAATTCATTAAGTTTCCTCTATAAATTATGGTGATCACCCAAACATTCTTCCTTCTCATTACATTAATGGATTAGGGAACTATAGTACATGTTAATACTCAGTCATTCAATGTGTTATAGTGGTCAAAGGTCATGGAATGACCATATTCAATTGGAAACTCACAAAACTGTCAAAGGAATGGCTGAAACTACTCTACTAGTCAGAATTAATTGGGTAAAAATACAAATACAGACCTCACAGATGCATAGATGTGGTCTAGGATCAATATCTAACTATTCCAAATGCATTGAAATGTAAGACAATGAAAAAATGAATCCAAAATCACTCTAAGAACTCAAGGAAATTGCATTTGAAAGAAGTTTATTTATCAAAAACTCAGTACAGTCCATACACCAGGCCTCTTTTGTCATACAATGAAACTTTGGCATATTTGATGGACTCCTAGAAACTACCCCAACCAATCCCAATCAGTTGGATGGATTAGTTTGCACTAAAACATAACAAAATCCAATTCCCTCCATTTTCTAATAACCGTTGCATTTCCAATTTTTGAATTTGCAAGATTACACATTTGGAGTTTTTGAAACTTTTTAAGATAATGAAGCCTGAAGACTTTGAAATGTGACCCAAATGAACTTATTAAGAATTATTAAAATCAAATGTAAACTATTATAAAATTGTAACACCAAATACCATCCTAGGCTCTTATTTTGGTCCTAAGGCCTATTAGGCCTTTTAAGACTTATTACATATTTGCCATTTCCATTGCATGGAATGACCTTGTAGGCCATTATAGGTGTCAATACATTCCAATTGATGTCTTTAGATGTCATTAGGTGCATGGTTGTCAGTATGGACTCCTAGTAATCTTTGGATGTTCTAGGTGCCCTTGCACCATGTTCACCACCTTTGAAAGGATTCTTGTCCCAAGAATCAATCCTGGCATTGGATGTCTGAGTTTGAACCTGTACTTTAGGAATATGGTGCCTTGACAGCTAGTTCTTTCTATCCACTAGAAATCCACATCTAAACATGGTTGTTTACTGGCTACCCTTCAATAGGACATTTGATTGTACCTATTTGAACATAGTTTAAATCCCAAAAGTCTTCATTTCTAGGACTGTACAACATTGTCCTTTTCTTCCCAAACCCGATTTGTCCTTCCTCCTCTTCCCCTCATTGAAGAACCTCCTCTATTGTTTCTATTCTATCTTTCACTTTCCCTCTTCAATTTCTCTTCTATTCTCAAGGCCAACTGGTAACATTCCTTCATACTTCTGGGGTTAGAAGCCACAAATTCATCTTGGATGTTAAATCGTAAACCACCTAAATATCTAGCAACCTTAACAACTTCATCTTCTTCCAATCTTGACCTTATGCTTAGTTTATAGAATTCATTTGTATATGTTTTAACATCTAAATCTCTTTGTTTTAAACTTTGCATTCTTTTATGCATTTGTACATCAAAGTCTTTAGGAAGAAAGTCACCTTTCAGTTTTGCTATCATCATGTCCCAAGAGACAATCTTTGGCTTACCTCTTCTCCTTATGTCTACCTACTCATGATCCCGCCATAGGATTGCATGTCCTTTGATTATTTTTTTTGCCAATCTGACCCTTTGATCTTCTGGTACCTCTTCACCTTCAAAGTATGCAACCATTGATGTAATCCAGTCCAAAATCTCTTCTTCTTTCAAACTTCCATCATACATAGGGATATCTCCCCTCACCTTATGCTGCTCAATCTTCATAGCCTTGAATATCTTGGTTGTCCTCTACTCTTTAGGATCTATTTGTTCCTCTTCTTCCTCTCCTTCCCCTTCCTTATGGGTTTCTTCCTCTTCTTCACTATCAACACCTTCATTTGCTTCTCTTCTTTGATTGGATTCTAGTGCTTTAAGCCTAGCCAAAAGTGCATTGTAAGATTCCTGCAACCTTGTGTTCTTCTCCTTCAACTCCTAGATCTCCCTAGAAGTACCTGCATTCTTTAGAGGCATTTTCACAAACAATAGCCAAACTTCTTTAGCAAAGTGTTTCTCTATCCCTCTAAGGCACCATTTATTTTAGATAATTTAATTTTAACTTTGGTTGTGTTAATAGAACTATGTTGACTTTATTTTGTACTTGTTTAACATGAGAGTTTGTAGATTAATAGGAGTTCATAGATACTAGTGTGCCATAGTTGCCCATCTATAACTAGTGAGATGCACATAACTCATGTACCTCATGCTAGTGTGCTTGGATACCTTGTATACACTATTTTTCATTAGACTATACATTATCCAAATAATGAGTATTTATATAAAGTTCTATAACACACAGACGGTCCTCCTTTTACACCAATTAATAACAGTGACAACCCTCACAAGCAGTTGGCTAATGTCTAGTCTAATCCAAGCACACTAGCATGAGGTATATGAGCTATGTTCATCTCACTAGATATAGATGGGCATTAATGCTCAATTGAATGATACTCTCCCATAAAAATGTGAACTCCTATTAATATAAAAAATCTCATGTTAAACAACTACAAAATAAAGTCAACGTAGTTCCTTTAACACAACCAAAGTTAAAATTAAATTATTTGAAAAAGGGTTTGTGTTTTGAGTTAATTGGTTTATGTAAATCTATTTTAGCAACATGTGATGAACATTCATATTTTCCTAAGTAGTACTTTGAGCATTCCTGCCATACATGTACTATTGTGAAAATCATCACAAGTCCATTTGTTGTAGGAGAGAGAGAGAGAGGGGGGGGGGGGGGAATGACAAGGATATTGATGCTCTGCTTACTAGTCATTACCTTAGAAAAATGAGCAAGAAACCCAAAAAAAAATGATTAGGAAAAAATGTTAATTACAATTATTTATTTTTTGGTTTCTTGCTCATTTTTCTAAGATAATGACTAAGCGGAGCATCAATATCCTCATCATTCCCCTCCTCTCTCTCTCTCTCTCTCCCCTACTAGTCCTTTGGCATGTATTAAATAGAATCTAATTTTTAGAATATTATTATGATTCTATTTCTTTGTTGTAAACATGCCATTGGTTCAGTCTTGTAATTTTTTTTTGTGTTAAAAGCATTTAAAATAAAGGTCTAATTCTGTAGACTGTTGATGTAGAGCCCTCTACTATCACCTTAAATAGGCCAACTCAACTTGATGATTCAACAAGAAACTTAAATGGAATACACCAAGAAGTACCAAATGATGAATTCTCAATTGTTGTAATGGCAAAGCAATATCAGAACCGTCCATTTCTAGAACTTGATTTTTCTATAGTCCTAATTATTTTTCTTATTTCTTGAACATTGTTGACATACTTAAATGGAATAAACAATACCAAATGATGAATTCTCAATTGTTGTAATGGAAAAGCAATATCAGAACCATCCATTTCTAGAACTTGATTTTTCTATAGTCCTAATGATTTTTCTTATTTCTTGAACATTGTTGACATACTTAAATGGAATACACAATACCAAATGATGAATGCTCAATTGTTGTAATGGCAAAGCATCAGAACCATCCATTTCTAAAATTTGATTTTGTATAGTCTTAATTATTTTTCTATAGTCCTAATGATTTTGAAAATTGTTGACAAAGAGTGTTTCTTTTTTTTTTATTATAGTATAAATGATTTTTCTATAGTCGTAATGATTTTTCTTATTTCTTATCTTTTGTCCCTTTTTTATTTCCTATGTCTATGCTTCGTGACAAGATTTTGTCACCTTCTTTTGATGGTATATTTCATTCACTCTATGTGGAATACTATTTTGTTCACTATTTTATTTCAGCTTGATATTTCTTTCATTTTTCATAGACACAGAGACAACACATGTTGATAAAAAAATGAGCTATTCGATTTAGGTTTACTTTTCATTATTGTAAATGGTTAATATTTTTGATGGTACTCCTTGGTATATTCCATATAAAAATAATAAATGTAGTAACAATGGTGCGGTGCATTATTGATATAGGCTCGATGGCTCTTGTCAATGTGCCAAACTATCAATGTGGTGGTGGGAAGTTTGTGTTGAAGACTTCATGAACATAAAGCAACCCTGGACAACAATTTTGATGCTACCCAAATATAAAAAGGGTTGCTAATGTGTATATATTTAATGTTTCTAATGTAAATACTATTCATTATATTATAAGAACTAATGTAGACTGGGCATCATAGGGAAATAATGGTTGGGGATACTTTAGTTGGATCATGGACAACTCATCTGCATCTATCCTCCCATCTCCACTTATCCACAATGAAGGATTTGAGTGCAAAATGTTTCAAGCTAGGGCAAATTCTGAAATTATATTTTTACGATGCCTTCTCTATATTGTAATCGCATATCTTTGTTGCGACCATATGTAGAGATGAACTCGAGAATTAGTTAGTTTAGTATTTTCATATTGTAACTAATATTTTAATATGGATATGACGTAACTTCTCTTTTCCTCAAGTGTGCATATATATGGTTTACATCTTTTTTTAGAATAATTCTTCATGTTTATGGCTCAAGTGAGCCCCAATCTGCTATCAATCGCATGATTTAACATATAGTATTTTCTTGGTTATTCCATTTGTTCCTTTACCTTTGAAGGCCATTTGGTAATTTCAACTACACCAAAGGATCCATCAGTAGTTGTGGAAAATAGGATTCATGCTGCAATGCCCAAGCTGCAAGATGGGAAAGAGAGGCAAGAAGAGTGGAAATAAGATGATATTCCTAAGATCATGGATGGACACAATGTTGCAGACTTTATTGATCCAAATATCTTATAGAGGCTTGAAGAACTGGAGAGGGAAGAAGGGATTTGGATGGCAGCTAAGGGTGATGAGGATGATGAGATGGGGGAAGATGAGATGGGCTTGCCAACATCTGCTAAATACAAGGTATCATAATCATAGGCTATAAGTATCAGAATATAAACTATTGTAAAAGGAAGAAACACATATGTATCATCATTTAATACAAAATATAAAAGTATCCCATAGACACACAGTTTCTATTATAACAACCATCCTCTAATCCCATGGTGTACTAGTCTCAAGGTAAGAACAATTTACTTAAGCCATCATATACGTATCATCCTAAAGTTTAAATAGACATTGACTATGGATTGACTATCATTTTCAAGCTTGAGCGAGGCTTCATACCACGCACCAACCATAGATTTGTACACAACATGGATTTAGGATGGAGGTAAACTACATGTGTCATGTAAACAACATGGTTGAATGCAATCTCTTTTGCGTGTTTTCAAGAGTTTTCCCACCAATACAAGCGTAAATAACGCATTGAACGTAATCTACGAACACTGCATGGTATGAAGTCTTGCTAAAATTTGAAATATATCACTCCTCATGTTATTGTCAAAATTAAATTTAAATATTTCTCAAAACATTTATTCATTCATATTCTTTTGAAATGTCTATGTGGTGGTAGACAGATTTTCTAAAATGAGCCATTTTATTCCATGTAGAACTACCCATGATGCTAGTTACATTGCACATCTTTTCTTTAAGGAGGTTGTAAGGATACATGGACTCCCACTAAGCATTGTATCAGATAGGGATAGTAAGTTCATGAGCCATTTTTGGCAAACCTTATGGAAAAGACTTGGAACTAACCTATCATTTAGCTCGGCTTACCATCCACAAACAGATGAAGAGTGGACATGAAGAGGATTTCACTCAAACTATGAAAGAAGTACAAGAGTAGGTGACATGGATACCCCACATGATAGAGGCCATGGGGATATTCCTCCCACCCATTCATAAGCAACGGAAAACCTTATTGAAATTGTACAAATTAGATAGTTGAAAAATGTTATATTATTATGTTATTTTATTTAGGGTTTTGGAGTTATTATGATAGTTTTATTGATATTCCTGTCACAATTTGATGTTCAGGATAGGGGAAAAGCACCTGCAACAACAAAGGAAATAGTTTTAGATACAGATGAGGATATCCCAAAAATCCCTAATCTAATAAATATGTTGAAGAAAAAACTAAAAAGACTCAATACAAAAATTATTAGTAAAAGAAAATTTTAGAAAATTTTAGAAAAAGCTGCCAAACATCTTAAGACTATGAGGGACTCATATAGAAGGAGTCTCGTCCAGAACCCAAAGTATGAGTTTCCTCCCTTTATTCCAGTGAGGGATTGGAATGAGTTCATTTTGGATGCAAAGGAGAAAGGGGGTACTCAAAGAGGAATTACACCAGCAAATGAGAGAAGAAGGTATGCAATAGTATTAACTACTAGTAGAAGGTAATAATGCACTAATTAGTGATCTTTATATCTATATCATGTAACATATTTCAAACTTTTCATAGGTTGCAGGACACATCAAAGGAAAAAAAGGCTAGACTACAAAAGATTTCACAATAGCTGACAAACATAATTGTAGGCATCATGGTCACATTTTTTTGGAGACAACATAATTGAGTTGTATACTTAGATGATGGAGTGCAACTTTTTCTCCTCCAATTGCAAGTTGACATTGCGGGAAGGAGAACAAGTTGGAACTAGAGGTGCATAAGTTTCTCTCCATCATCTAGGTATACCACTCAATTATGTTGTCTCCAAAAAAATGTGACCATGATGCCTACAATTATGTTTCTCATCAATTGTGTCCCAGGACCCCTTATGACCCTTTACAACCATTTACAATCCCTAAGAATACATCTTAGAGGTCTTAAAATGTCATAAAGGGTCATAAGAGGCTCCTAGGAGGAGCCAGATGACCTTCCAACTTCACGTGGTTGGCTCTGTTAAGTAGAGAACATTAAACTATTCTTGAAACAAAGAGAAGCTCAATAATTTAATAAAGGGATTACGAAGGGATTCCATTTCAATGCGGGAGGTTTATTTAGATAGGGCATCCTAGTGGAAAGATGTCTCACACTAGCATTATACGATGGAGAAGAAGTTGAAGCAACAAAAGAGTTTTTCTCAAGCTATGCATGGTGAGACATCAAATCAAGAAATTGGAAATGCATGTAAAGTGACCAATGTTTAACATGAGAGTTTGTAGATTTGGGGTCATAGTCAGTGATTAGGAGAGCCCTGTTTTGGCACCAGTCATGTAGTACAAGCACTCGAATTGAGTTTTTTGGCATGGGCTGGGGAATTTTTGTATATCAACATGCGATAGAGTTTGGGGATTTTTTAGTATTTAAATACATTTGTGGGATGTATTTCAGAGTTCAGATATATGGGAAGAATGGTTGTGAAAAAGATATTTCTATTTTTCATTCTGAGAAGATCCAAAGTGATTTTGAGTCACAAAGGAAATGCCCTAATCCTTCAAAAAGTGATATTTCGATGAGTTCTGATCACTTGAGGGATAGAAAATTATATGTTGATCACTTGATTTTCTTTTCAACTCAACAGATAATTTTTTTTCCCTCAAGTGATCAGAACTCATCAAAATAGTACTTTTTGAAGGATTAGGGCATTTCCTCTGTGACTCAAAATCACTCTGGATCTTCTCAGAACAAAAAATAGAAATATCTTTTTCATAGCCATTCTTCCCATATATCCAAACTCTGAAATACATCCCACGGATGTATTTAAATACTAAAAAATCCCCAAGCTCTATCACATGTTGATATACAAAAAATTCCCAGCCCGTGCCAAAAAACTCAATTCTAGTGCTTGTACTACATGACTGGTGCCAAAACAAGGCTCTCCCAATCATTGACTGTGACCCACTAGCAACAAGCAACAGAAGGAGTGTGGACAACTAAAGATAAATATCAGATTGGGGAAAAGCACTTGCAACAACAGAGGCAATAGCTATAGATATAGATGAGGATATCCTAGAAATCCCTAATATAATAAATACGGTGAAGAAAAAACTAAAAAGAGTAATGCGGAAATTATTACTATTTTGGAAGATGCAAATCCAACCGAGGAGATGCTGAAGAGGACAGATGAATTAATGGTGTGAGCATGTCATTTTGAAGTAAGAAGTAATGAATCTTTAGTTATAACAAAAGTTCAATAAAGGTTTATATTTTATACTCTTTTATGTCGTGAACTAAAATATGTATGTGTTCTTGTTACAGGATTTTTTGCTTGATCAATTATTTGGTCATGGCCATCACGGTGAGGCCAATAGTAGCATCATGCAAAATAGTAATAATTTCTGCATTGACTCTTTTTAGTTTTATCTTCACCATTTTCACTATTTTTTGTTTTAAGTAATTATCTATGAATGTTGTGTATTAATATTGAATTATATGTCATGTTAATGAATATTGTTATGTGTTAATGAATTCTTGATTAGTGTTGCATATTAATGAATGTTATATAATATTAATGAATGTTATGTGATTGTATTGATTGAATGTTATAGTTCATAAATGGATGAATGAAGTGTGTAATTAGATGTTAATGGGGAATTTAGATTGATGTTAGGGGGGGGGGGGGGTGAGGCCAGATGACCTTCCACCTTCACATGGTTGGCCTTGTTAAGTAGAGAATATTAAAGTATTCTCAAAACCAAGTGAAGCTCAAACTAACATACCTTCATTATTTAATCAATTTCATTCATTCTAGATCTTTTCTCATAAGTGCATTTTTAATGTGTCATTGTCAAGCAACTATCAAATAAAAAACTAGAAGGGCCAATAGTCAACTTCTCATTATCATTGTCTGGCATGATTCAGCTTCATTTTGTGTAAGTATTCTCATATTGAATGCGTCAACCTCTCTTGGCCTAATGTGGATTATTTCATTGGTTTTTGTTTTCAAGTAGGTGAAGTGTTAAAGTAGTTCCTATCTTCTATTCTTAATTCGTTCAAACTGCAGGAGGGCCTGACAGATATACTCAACATAGAATTGACTGCTAGTCTGGGCAATTGAACACACTGAGTCTTTGGCTTGAGAGAAAGAGTTGGGTAATGTTGTTTTTGGAGACCTATGTAATTGTCCTCAGTGCCCTCTTTTTTTTTAATAGGTTATTTTTATATATATGTAGTGTCCATGTTTTTTTTTTTAATACAGATTCTTTTTGTGTATATGCTAGTGCTATGGAACCTAAATAAACAATTATAAATGTAATAGATAATGTCTTTGGTGAAGGAATTGATGTACCACATGTAAACCAAAATCCATGCTTAATGCCATTTTATGTAAAATGAGTTTGTCTATTAACATATCAGATTTTGTTACACCCTTCATGACTATAATGTTTAAGTTAAGTATTGATGCAATTTTCTAAAGTAGCAAGTTCTGTTGTCATTGGTTTTTTTCTAGTGGTTCTGAGGAGATCAAGAATTATCAAGGAAATATATTGAAGTGGAAAGGAAAAGTTTCTGAGAGGCTACAAATATTGAGTCATCGATCAGGTATACTTTTTTTAAGTAATTGCTACAGAAATGGTTAAGTTTTCCTGAATTTTTTATATAAGTCATAATTATTCAGTATCATATTCTTAGCTGCAAGTTGGAGGTCTTCATACCATAAATTTTAGAGTTCAACTCTTACATGGACAAAGTTGTAGGTTATATTGAACCATCTGTTATCTTTTTTGACTCTTTAGTTGTCAAAAAGATTAAATTCACATCCTAGTTGTCATTGTGTTTGGGACATAAAGCTTTATTTAACTAAATTATTTCTTTTAATATTGAGATTAAAAATCTACAAATAAATCCTAGACTAGGGACTACATAGAAAACTATCATATGAAGAACTATTGAAATGGTGGTATCAAAGTTCCTTACAAGAAATCCACGTATCAAAATCTAGTTGTAGGATTGAAAAAAAAGAAAAGATAAAAAATTTCATAGGCCCATACAAGACACCCACCAAAATATAGACCATCAATTTATAGAACCCTTGCAAGATATCCCAAGGAATGATAGGTAGTGAAAACCAGATAGATAGAAAAAAGAACATAACCATATGCTGCCTCACCTATTTGAGGTAAGCCAAACTCGGTCCAATTCTCTTAACAATGGTACATATCCATCCAAGTGCAGCAACCTTCAAATATTTGTAGCGGTAAAGAGAATCCCCATATTTTATCAGCCTAACATAGTCTTTGGCCACTTTGGCAATGAGATTGTGAGAAATATTGATCTGGCCAAGGGCCAACTTGTAGTGATCTTTATCATATAAAAAATTTAGCGGATCTCCATAAAATAGATGCACATCATCTTTGTGGGGGAAATCATCTTAGCAAATACATTCGAAGCAGCAGTAGCAACAAATACATCATTGACACTTTTCAAGCATATTTCACTGACTCCTCAAAATGAGAAGCCTTTATTTCAGCTACCTCATCACTATCATCCTCATCCATTGCCTAAGGGTTCTCACTTCTTTTTCTTTCACATTCAATATCTTGTAAAAGTGCAGAGGAAAAAGAACATGACAAATTGAAATAATAAGATACAAGTTGAGGAAAATTGAATCAAAAAATGTAAAATTATAACAAACTAGTTCAAAAACAAACCATTAAGAAATTCATAACCAAATCCATTTTGCAAAAGCCACCATAATTGAAACTCACCTTCTCAATATTTTCTCTAATAGCATACTTGCAAGCCCACTAACAAATCTCTGTAATATCGGCTCCATTGAATCCCTGGGTATAACAGATCAATGCCATTAGGTATAATTAAAATTGTTTTCTTCATTGTCATACCATCCATCTTCATTAACAACTAGGTAAGGACTCTGTCTGTAGCACCACCAGCATCCCCAACACTGCTTCCACACTACAAACATGCAAACCAATTATGCATCACCAGTCAGAGCCTATCTCTCAAATAGTTCAAAAAAAATGAAAAAACCCATAGTTTCATGCAAAGCAAAGCAGATGGATTGCTAGAGCCCGCTAACAAATCTCTGTAATATCTCATCAATAAATATAATGGATGGGGCATTCTTCTCAAACTCCTCAAATTCCTTCCGAAGATTTCTTTCACTTTCTCCAACCAACTTTGACATGACTCAAGTCCATTGATACAGAAAAAGAAGGCACCGGTTTCATTTTCCACTGCCCTAGCAATTGAAGTTTTCCCAGAACCAGGAGACCCATAGAGTAGAATACCCTTTGGGGGCTTCGCACCAATAGATTTGAAGAGTTGTAGGAATCTAAGAGGAAGCTCTACCAATTCATGGATCACCAGTCAAAATTAGTTGAACTAGACTTCCTTTGTTGTAGAATTGATTTAGTATACAATATTTTCCAACAGGATTTTTTTTTAAAAGCAAGGTTTTCATAGCATTATCTACCACTTGAGTAAACATTTCCATAGCTAAATTTCCTTGCAATAGTTAATATTTCTCTAAAGACTTACAAGTTAGTAAGTCCTCAGCTAAAGGGCTAATAAACTAAATAAAGTTTCAAACATATGAATAGATAAAACTCATACAAGCAAAATCTGGAGCCAAATTAAATAGCATTGGCTATTTGTCTACGGAAGGTCCTTGCTAGAACAAACACATTTGTCACTTCATTGAGATGACAATTGTGTACTAAGTTTCCTAACTATATAAGTCATCATCATCTTTATTATCTATTATAGAAATTACATCCGAAGCACTAGCAGAAGCACTAGGAAATCAAAATTCAGAACCAAAGCCTTGAGATTGTTGTAGTGTTTGTGCAAAGGCTTGATACTTCTGAATATCAACATCATTGACAATTCTTCAAGCATATTTCATTGACTCCTCAAAATGAGTAGCCTTTATTTCAGCTACCTCATCACTATCATCCTCATCCATTGCCTCAGGGTTCTCACTTCATTTTCTTTCACATTCAATATTATCCTATAAAAGTGCAAAGGAAAGAGAACATGACAAATTGAAATAATAAGATACAAGTTGAGGAAAATTGAATCAAAAAATGTAAAATTCTAACAAACCAGTTCAAAAAAACCATTAAGAAATTCATAACCAAATCTAGTTTGCAAAAGCCACCACAATTGAAACTCACCTTCTCAATATTTTCTCTAATAGCATACTTGCAAGCCCGCTGACAAAAATCTGTAATATCTCATTAATAAATATAATGGACAGAGCATTCTTCTCAACCTCCTCAAATGCCTTCTAAAGATTGCTTTCACTTTCTCTAGCCAACTTTGACATGATCTCAGGTCCATTGATATAGAAAAAGAAGGCACCTGTTTCATTTTCCACTGCCCTAGCAATTAAAGTTATCCCAGAACCAGGAGGCCCAGAGAGAAAAATACCTTTAGGGGGCTTCACACCAATAGATATGAAGAGTTGTGGGCATCTAAGATGAAGCTCTACCAATTCACAGATCACCAGTCAGAGCCTATCTCTCAAATAGTTCAAACAAAATGAAAAAACCCACAGTTTCATGCAAAGCAAAGCAAATGGATTGCTAGAGCCCAAAGTAGTCTAGAAAATAGAATGAGCAGGCACCTATTGGCAATAAGCAGTAGAATGAGTGTGGACACCTGAAGATAAATATCAAGACTAATCATTGATCAAGAGGTCATTGGTGATTACTCTGGATATTTATCTTCAATGTTTTTTAAACACTTCGCATTTCATTGAAATTTTGACCCACATTCGTCAAAAGTCTAGTCTAAAATTGACCATTTTGTGTCAAAATGTGGCATCATGGGTTTGGCATCCTGGTCAGAGCTGCTAAATATTTTGACCAAATGTGGTCAAAATGTGACCGTCATGAGTTTGGTATCTTGGTCAGAGCGACCAAATTTTTTGACCAATATTAATTTATATTGATTGAAAGATCGACCAATACACCAACACTTGCCAATGTTATTTTTGGCCTAGATTGCCCTCATTTTTTACCAACATTGGCGTTGATCATTCAATAGTTTCAGAAATGTGTCAATATTTTGACACAAATAATAGCGACGAACCAATTGATCAACACTTTGACCGTATTGGGTAAAAACTTCAACAAATAGTGTGTCAAAAAATGGTGCAAAATGTACTAGTGAGAACAAGTAATACCTATAATTATTTATTGGAAATTAGTTACATTCAATTGGAAACATATTGCAGACACCTAAAAGTGGTTCACATGTATGTTTCACCTTTTAACATGTCTTTTATCTTGTGATATTCCTCATTTGATCAGTTACTAACATTTCTTTCATCTTGTAATCATAACCTTGATCTCTTTGGCTGAATCGATCAAGTCTACATCTCGATCCTAAACATTCCTAAATCGATCCTCGTCAATCCTAATCAATCCAAAACCATGTAAAACTTTCCTAAATCAGTTCAAATCAATCTCAATGATTCTTAATCAATTCAAGACCATTTCAAGAACATTCAATCATTCTTAAATGAATTCTAGGACATTGTCCAAGATCATTGATGTCCAATAAAATCACCATTTAAAAATCTTGTCAAATTATTTCCAATCGTACCCTTATCAATTCAAAATCAATGAAAGGCATTGTCCAAGTTCATTGATGCCTAATCAAGTCTCTTTCAAATCAATCCAATCCCGAGTGCATTGTAAAAGTCCATTGATGCCTCTTTGTCATCATCCTAATCCAAGTCAATTTCAATAGCATTGTCCAAGTTCATCAATGCTACTTCATCACCATCAATCAACCTAATAGTATTGTCAAATTTCATCGATGCTATTTTATCCTCTCATCCTCGATCATGCACATTGTCAAAGTTCATCGATTTTGCATCAGTCCCTAATCAGTTTCTAATCATCAAGATCGGTTCAAACCCTAATCAAATATTTCAAGACCAATCCATTTTTTTATCCTACATCATCAATTTGGTCAATCATTTTACTAATTTGTATTAATCTATTTATTAGATTAATTCCCCCTATCCTAAGTCTCCCACAATTAATAAATTTTGAATTAATTAATTGATCCCCTTTTTGAATTTTTGAATTTTTAATTCCTAATTTATCCTTTTTGAGGGAATAATGAATTTTCAAATATTAAAATGATACTCTTACATATTCCCTTAATTCATCCTTCATAATTTTCCTATTAATTAGCCTCCAAATTCCTTCCACCTTCCCTATCCCTTTTCCACTAATTTGGCCTCCAATTGCCTACTAATTAGCCTCATCTTTATCCTTCTACTTTGTCCTTTATTTTTGCATTGATTTATGCATTCCAAGTGGTGCATTAAATTTATCATAATTATGACAATCTTCCAATTTTCACTCTCATTTCTAAATCTGTATTTTGCTCTCAAATTCCCATAAATTGAGATCAAATTTCTCAATTCCAACTAATCATCTTCTTTAGAATATTCTCATCATCATTATAGTCATATTATCAACATCTTTCTTTCATTGTGTCAATATGGGAGCTACATCAACTCTTTTAGAGAAGCAAAAAAGAGCACAATTGTCAAATTGAGGGAGTTTTGTTTATAGTTTACATTTCTTTGTCTCAATTTCTTTTGTGTTTCGATAGGTTGATTATAAATGCTTTAGAGTTTGATGGTTCCTCTTGTGTGAATTTTTTTGTCATTTTCCTATCCTAGATTTGTTGAACCTGACATGAAACATGTTAATCTAGTTGCTTTCTTTGTTCTTTTGTGCATTTGTGAGTCCTCAAACACTTCCTAACACCTTACAGGTTAAACTGCACAATTGGTTAGAGAAGTTACATAGTTGGTTAGGGAAATTTTTTAATTGGTAGCTTGAATTTTTTAGTTGGTACCCAGACCTATGCAGTTGGTCATGGGAACTACGCAATTGGGGTCCTGAGTTTGCATTTTCAATTTTAGGGTTTCTTTGCATAGTTTGATTATTTTTGGTTGTCTTTCTTTCATTCTAAAAGCTTAAAATCAACCCTAAACACATCAAATCATGTTTTAAAGGACATTAATGAACCTCATACTCTAATTTTGATTTCTTAAAAATAACCTCATGTTTCAATTGGGTTGATAAAATGAATTTCACCTAGGCTAGGTTTCAATCAAGCAATCTTATTCAATTGTTGATTAGTTGTTCCTAATTATTTCAAATCTACAGATTGGTCTAATTAGGGGTTAAAATTAATCAAATATCATTCCTAATTTGCTAAGTGATGGATTCATAAGTTCAAAATTTGTACATTTACATGATTATAGGGTTATATTGTAGTTAGAACTGATCAAAAAGTACTAAAGTTCAATTCTATTTGTCTGATTGCAGAACTATGCAATTGAGGCCCAGAACTACCTAGTTGGCATCTAGAACTACACAATTGGTAAAATAAATTATTTAGTTGGTCAAACTTTGTAGTTGGTTCTCTAAACGGTGTAGTTGGTAAGTTCTCTTCTTTTCTGTTTAGTTGGTAAGTTCTCTTCTTTTCACTTTAAAATCTACTTTATTTGTTGTAAAAGCTTTGTTTCTACATTAAGGGTAGCAAGTTTTCTATTATTGATCATCTATTTCATCTTGTGGAACTCATGGGATGAAGACATAGTGAAAAAATAGTAACACATTGTAATGCAGAATGTTTGTTGAAGACCTTATGTGTTTTCCTAAACCATCATGTGTGTGTCTTAGTAGTTAGAAAACATTTTGTTTGGTTCTTTAAAATGAACTTTTCCTTTTGAGTGTTTGGTGTGTCTTAATTTTTTAATCCCAAAGAATTGTATGGACGTATCCTCTCCCCTTTCCTTTGTGGATATTGTGTGTAAGATAAATCTATACAATTCTTTTAGAGAGGTATGCCTTGGACCAAGGCATTCACTTTGAAAATGCCAAGGAATGACCTCAAGAAGTAACTTGCCAAAGTCAGGTCTCCATCCAAACTGCTATATAAATGTGTGATTGTGACTAATAATCCAATCAACAATGTGGTTGGGTCATAGCTCTCCTCCAGTACTCGTGTGATGTGTAAAAATTTGGTTCTCAAGGTTGGGAGACCTCCTACAAGAGTTTATCACACCACCCATTGAAATGGATGTCTTGTACTAAAATATTTGATTTAGTTTTCCAAGAACCTTCTATTCACTAATGCAAGGGGTCAACCATGCCTATTAAGACATCCCACACTTTTGTGGCTCATATTAGAGATATTAGTTCCTTGGGAAGTGATGCCCCTTGGAATTTGAATCTTGGTGTGCCTGAGAAGTGAGTGCACTTTAAAGGGGATCTCATTCCTCTAAGATTATAGGATATTCTCTATGAGTAGGCATGGATGAAATTTTTTCAAGTGTGAATTTAGTGGATGTTTTCCTTCTAGCCTAGGTTTTGGTGTGCTTGTTTCACTTTTTGCAACAACCATTCTTCCTGATGTTTCTTGTGTGAGTATTCAAACATTTCAAACATTTACAAAATAATTTCAAAACACTCATAATACCTTGTAAAACATTCAAAACCTTTTCAAAAATATTCCAAGACATTCAAGAACATTTCAAAACCCTTTCATAGACTTTGTGAAACATGAAATTTCAAAAAAAAAATCTTGGAGCCTTGTTGCAATCCTAGGGTAATGTTTTGCATGATTAGTCCTCATTTTACATCCTTGTATCATCATCATTTTTTACCCTTTTCATACATTGCATTATCTCCCCTTTCTTTTCATTTGCAATTTTAAGTCCTTACATTAAGTTGTCCCCATTATAGTCCCTTTGCATAAGTCCTTATTTTTCACTTAGAACCTTTTAAAACTTTGCAAAATCCCACTAAAATCTAAATTTTTAGAGTCTCCCCTTATGTTGCTAAAGATAGGATCTTGACTTGGTCCCTTTTGTCCCTCTTATCCAAATTTTCCTTTTGTCCTTTTGTTAAACTCCATCTTTGTCATGTTGGATTTGACCTAATCCCTTTTTATCCAAACATATAATTTGTCCTTTTGATCCTTTTAAGTCAAGATCCCTATTCAATTTCCTAAGATTATACCCTTATATTTGTATTTTTCAAAGCTTTTGTCAGAGTCAAAAACCCTAAAAACATAGTCACATTTTGCACAATCATTCAAAATCCCAAAAATCCCAAAAATTTCCATTTGCATATCTCGCTAAGTGGCATTTTTCACATCCTTCCAAAAAGCCTTTACATACCATAGGTTTCATTCTCATTTCCAAAGTCTCCTAAAAATATAAAACAAATTTTCATCTTTCATACCCTTCATATCCTTAGGTTCATTTAGGCATCATATCGATTGTGACAAGGTAACAAGGTTCTTACCAACCCATGTATGTTTTGAGTGAGAACACATAAATAGCCTTTGATCATAGACAAGGTATACCTTTTCAAACATAAGGTTTTGACCCAAACATCATGTACCCTTCAAGAAAAGAGACCCAAGCACCTTATGACACAAGCACCATGTACCCTCCAAGATAAGAGACCCACGCACATTATGACCCACTACCCATATCATTACCACAAACACTTCCTAATCCAAGACAAATAAAATTATCACATAATCAGTCAGATCAATCTCATACACACTTGACTAAAAAGTTGATAGTTGAATTGGAGAAAGAAATTAAGCTTGTGGAAAAAAAATCAAAAATGATGAAAAGACTAGAAAAGATACGGCTAAACTTTGTAAATGCCCAAAAGAAATTTTGGTTGAAATTAATGATAAAGTTCCCATTGAAAGATCACAAATACCAAAACTCCTTCTACAACTATATGAAGCAAAGGCAAATCTCAACCAAACCCAATGCAATCATGTTCAAGAGAAAAAAAATTCAATCAAGTCCCGGATCATGCTCAATTTAATCAAATTTCAAATCAATTTCCATGTGATCAATTTTCAAATCAATCATTCAACCAAGTTCCAAATCAAACCTTCCAACTGGAGTGTTGCATAATTCTATCAATGTTTATTCCAATGCAACCAAGTGTGTCTCATGAAATCACATAACCTCTTGTACCCATCATGCAATCAAATCAACCAATTACAAGGTCACAAAATTCTTTTCCTTCAAGAATATTACATGTTGAAGAGAATCCTTTTATGTCCTCAAATTCACCACCAAGATTTTCCCAAATAAATACAAGGTCAAATATGTCCTCTTTTAAATATGAACCAAGCATGATAAATGATCAACTCATTATGGTAAATGTTCCATCAACAAATTTTTCAAAACTTGAAAACATTAATGTGGTCTCACCAACAATATCAACCAAGAAGAAAAAATTCAAATCTAATGGTTTAACAAATTTATTTCAAACATTGGATGGTATATATGAAAATAATAATCTACCCATGTCTAGAAATGGCCCATCCCAAAACAATCACATGGATGACACACCTATTTCCTTTCAAGAAACATCCATGTCCCCTTTTATCCCTTTATCCTCTAAATATTCACAAGAGTAATTTCCCCCATCTCCCACTAGTGACATATCTAATAATGAAACCTTCCAAGGCCTATCCATAGAATAAATTCAAGATAATCCATTTTTTGACACAATTGCCTTCCATGCTTCTAAAATTCTAGATCCAATACCACAATGTCCTCCATCTCTACACAATCCTATTCAAGAGAGTCCCATTCAAAATCCATCTCCTTCATGTCCAAACATTGATCCCTTACTAGAGCTTCCCATACATATCCTAATTCATATTTCCACATGTCAAGAGGATGATTCAAAGAAAGAAGAAATAAATCCTAAAATAAATCAAGATCAAGATTTTAATGATGACCAATCCTCTCCATTTTTAATCAAGATCCCATTTCACTTGGTCCTCATGATAATCCCATTATCCTTGATCCCCTATCCAATAAGACCCCTTTCCATGCCAAGAGAAAAATGTCCTTTCAAATCCCATTGACCTTCCCCTCCCTAAGAAAGATCATGATCCCCCTTCTAGTCTTCCTAATGATTCCATTCAAAACCAAGAGAAAAAAACCTTTAGTATGGAATCCCATGATCCTACTCCAAGTCAATATGAAAGTATCCCCTTTCCTTCAGACCCTCCACATGATCCAATCATACCTTCAAATTATACTCAAGATGCCATCATCCCTTTAGATCCTCCTCAAGATCCATCCATGTCTTCATGTCCTTTCTCTTATCTTCCATATCCTTTGTAAGATTATATCTTGCTAAATGATCATGTCATTATTCCATCACAGGATCCCCATATTCCTCTTAATCCCCCTAATGATTTAAACATATTTGTGCAAGATGTTCATGATCCCCTTACACTTCAAATGGGTTCCCCTAGTTCTATCAAGTCTATTTGTCCATCTCATGATCATATCAGTTCTTCTAGACCATGCATACCTCAAAATAAACTCGCATCTTGTAGAAAATATCCTATTGTTCAAAAGAAATATCAAGTCAAAGGGTTAATCATCCATGAGAAATGTTTATTAAAACCCTTTCAATTCAAATAAAATTCTAAAGGTCATGACCTTAGTTCAAAAGCTCACTCTCAAGGAGTTGGTATCCCTTTAAAACCTAAATCCAACCGTATACCTCCTCCTTCTACCCTTCCTTCCTTTTAGTTCCATATACTCCTCCATCCACTAGTTCACAATCCACTTACACTTTCCCATATGCAATTCAGAAAAGGCACACATCTTCGATAACCTTACATCCATCCAAAAGGCCTCCATATAATTCCTATCCATCCATGAATCCCCTTCATCTTCCAAGAAATTTGGATGCCAAGCATAAATTCTAGAAGTTGAGAAATCCACATGCAATCAAGGATCAACATGTCCAGACAAATAGACATGTGAATACAAAGGAAAATATGATCCAAAAAGAAAAATAAGTATTAAAAATGCCACAAAGGCCCATTAAACAAAAATAAAAATCAAAAGCAATATGGGTTCCTAAATCTTGTAAAAGAAATGCATTCCAAGGACCCACAAAAGAATGAAAAATCAAAATGTGTGTGGATTTCCAAGAAGCTTCTTGAAGGACAAAATCCTAAAGAAAAATCCAATTTGGCATCCAAAGCTTATGTCCCTCCATCTAATAGCCTTCCATCTTCAACCCCATTTTGGGTCGTTTATGTCCCAAAATCCATATCCATTCCTCCATCAAATCCATCATCTCCCTTTCCCCCATCACTTCATCACCCCTCAAGGTGTGTACTGATGTTGTTCTTGCATCCATTTCCATCCATTCACAATCAAGCCTTCTTTCACTCCCTCAATTGTCCAAAACCTCTTTTCCAGCCTTTTTCATCCATCATATCCAATCATTTACCTGATCCTTATCATTACCCTACCAACATCTTTGAGAATACTCTCATAGTCATGGTCCATTTTGCATAAATTTCAAGAGCATTATCCAAAACAAGGCGCTTGATTCCTTTGTCTAGGCCATGTCATGCATCCATTGTCTTCTGAAAAATTTCAAAAAATACAAAAAAAATTGAAAATATATTTGAAAAAGTAAAAAAAAATTTAAAAAATAGAAAAAAGTGTCAAAAATGAGAAAAAAATAGTTGCCTTGATGAAAACCTGGCAAATAGGTGTCTTGTAATAGAAAAAAAAAAGAATAAAGAAATAATATTGTCCAAAAGTAAAAACTTGGCAAACAAGAACTTTGGACAAGTACCATGATGAAAACCTCGCAAACATGTGTCATGTGTAATTTATGAACTTTTTGCATTCCATACTTAGGAGAAGATTTTGTCGATATTTCCATTATCCCTATCATCTCCTCCATTATACTATTTCCCTCATATCCCTTATCTTATTGAAGCTTCCATATCCCCTTTTCCCAACTTTTATCTTGAAAAGGTTATGAATCTTCGTAGAGGTATCACATGTCCTATATTCTTTACATATCCTAATCCCTTTGGTCCATTTCACCTATCTTATCCCCACCCCTTTGTTCCATAATGCCTATCTTATCGCATCCATTGGTTCATACTACTTATGGAAACCTCTAGTCCCTATTCCCTCTTGTCCATTCTTGATCTTACATATCCTACCCATATATTGCTTGTCCTATCCATATCTTATCATTTTCCCAATCCCTGTCATGGTCTTGGTATAAAATAAGGACTTAAAGTGCAAAACATATTTCAAAAAACCTCTTCACATGTTCGATCCTCCGCATCACTTGCCATATCCTATCATATCCAATCTTTTCATTGTATAATTTCATTTCCATCTCTTGTCATATACAATCCCTAAGCTTAGGAAAAAATATGTTATCCCCATTCCATGGATAGTCCTTAGAAACCTAAGCAGAGCTTCAATGACATATCAAACAACTATTTTTCCTTCATCCACATACTTGTCTATTTGTCCATTCATAATATCCCTTTTTTTCTAGACACTAGGAGAAATTCAATCATTCTTGCTTGTAAATACCTTAATGTCCTCAAAAAATAACTAAAAAATCAAATATGATCTTGAAAAAAGACCTAAAAATCAAATATGAAGCTGAAAAAATCTCTAAAAATCATAAAAAGTCTAGAAAATCTCTAAAAATCAAATAAAGTCCTAAAAAAAATCTCTAAAAAAATCAAATATGATCCTCAAAAAATAAATAAAAAATCAAATATGAAGCTGAAAAAATCCTAAAAACCATAAAATGTCCTAAAAAATCCTAAAATTTTCAAAATGTCCTAGAAAAAAGCACAAAAAAATTAAATATTTTTAAAATCATAGAAAAATCAAATCCTTAAAAAATGTGCAATAAATTTGTACATAACCATTTCTATGCTTTCAATAAATTTTCCCTTGTGAAAAGACAAATATTTTAGCAAACATAATCTAAAGACTTTTAAACATTGCACTTAATGAAATCACATATTAATAGACAAACTATCCAATGAGGTCATCAATCAATCAGATTAAATGTGTCATATTAATCAATCAACATTAATTTGTCCTTTATCAAACCTATAACTTGTCTTTTACAGCATGTGGTGTTCTTGAAACTAGATGGTATTGTTGGAAAGTCGACTATATTGATGTCTATAACTATGATTTAGTGTTGTCATTATGGCAACAAAGTCATATGGAGTTTTAGAGTCAGCGCATAACTTAGAAGATCAGAACATGGCTAAGTATGGAAGACTGGACAGTCAGTGAAGCACTAGATGTACAGAGCATTAGTGCACATGTGGATGACCGAGTTTTGGTATGCACCCTGGAAGATAAGCTTTTGGTTATGTTAGTAAGCTATGGTTAAGAGCACATGCTCAGATGTGTTAGTATGATGAAGATACAACAAGTTGAAGTGACACAGACAGTGAGCGGCAGAGTAGAACAGAGTATCCAGCTGACTTTTAGTAATTTGGTTAGCACTTATAATATTATTTTGTAAAGGCTATGCACCTATTGTATTTGTGTTATAAACATGTAAATCTAATTGTATGTAAACATGCTTGAGCTAATTCATTTGGAAGCGTTGTATGTAATTAGTTATAGGCCGACTAAGTGAATAGTTTTGTTAGCGTATATAAATAAGACATGTGCCTTTGTATTTGTGCATGGCATGAGATAGAGAGTTGATAGAAGCAGAGCATAAGTATGTGAAGACTAGTTAGAATATTGTAGAGCTTTACAAGAGGCTAAAGCATCAGCACACAAAAGGAACTGATCAGATAAGCAGTGTCACAGCAATAGTTCACCTTGCAAATATATTGTGTATCTGAGATCCAGAAGGTTGTAGCCTTCACCACTTGAGTAGTGAGCTCTAAGATAGTGTGTCCTCACCCCTAATAGGGTTAATTGTAAAAGAATCCTAACAGGGTCTGACCCTTGACAAGGTCATTGTACTTAAGCTTTGTAATGATAGCTTCTAATAGGGCTAAGGAACATTAAGAGGTTCATAATACACAAGTACAATTATTAGTGGGTATTAATTCCCACCAAGGTTTTTCCTTCGGCCAAGGTTTCCTCATAATCATATCTAGTGTTATGTGTTATGTGTTGATTACTTTACATTCTTTAATATTTAGTTCAGCATTTAAGATATTGAGTTAAGTTTCAAGTATCAGAAAGTAATTATATAGAACATTGATTCACCCCCCCCCCCCCCCCCTCTCTCAGTGTTCCCATTCCTAACAATTGGTATTAGAGCTTTGGTCCTCTGAAGACAAGTTTAACCACTTGAGGAGATCATGGGTTCAGAAGAAGTGAAACATCTAAAGAATAATCTTGAAGCAACTCTTGAAGACCTTGACAGATCTGAAAAGGAAATTGAAGAACTGAAACTAAAGGTTAGTGGTATGCACAAAAGATTAAAGGAGATACCTCTGGTAGTGGATTCAATGAAGCAAAAAATCAAATCAATGATATGCGAGGAAGAATGAAAGAACTAGAAGAATCTACAGAAGCCAAGAAGACTAAAGATCATACTGAAGATAAAGTAGAACCATCTAAAGATGAGCGCAAGCCAGTAAACAAAACTTGGTATGCCTGTAACAAGCATGGTCACATAGAAACATATTGTAAAGAGGTAAGACCTTTCAATTGTTACTATTATTCATGCAATAAGTTTGGTCATAGAGATATGAATTGTAGATCAAATCAAAGAAATCAGACTCAGAAAAATCAGAGAAGTCATCCACAGCAGAATGTTAGAAGTCCTTAGAACATTACATGTCAAATATGTAATTACAATGGTCATACAGCTAGACAATGTAGTATGGTAACTCACATCAATGCATTGAGGAATATAAGGCCCCCAGTTATTTGTCACTCTTGTAACAACGTTGGACATATCTCAAAGTTTTTCATATCAAAAGCGCAAACACAAGAAAGCCCTAATAAGTCTCAAGGATTAATTCTGGATGAATCGGGAGAAGTTGTGAAAGCTACAGAAGATGCGAGCTTGATTTGGATAGAAGAAAAGAAGGATAAGGTTGATGAGTATGTACTGGATGCACCCTCTACATCTGGATGAATGACCCTCATGGTCATAGGGGGAGCTACATTAGCTCTAGACCCTTGCATGACTGGTATACTCACCCTGTTATCACTCAAAAAAAATTTCATGGCTTTTGGTCTTTCCCTTTGGTCTCTACAACATTTTTCATGCCTTTGGCCTCAAACCCTAAGCAAAAAATTCATAAACTAGCTATTACTTTGAAAAACCCTTTGTTTTACCTTGGCCCTGTTCTAATTTGTTGTTACTTTTTGGGCCACTTAAGTCCCCTAAAACCCATGTGCCTTATTATTTTATCACCTTGCGGGGTCAGCTGTTAAATTTTCCTAAGTTTCTATCACCTGATGGTTTTTAATTTTTCCTAAGTCCCTGTGCTAATTTTTTCCTATAGTTTCGGCTTTAATATTTTCCTGGGCCCGGTTCTGACACCATCTCAATCTAACGATGGGCGTAAGTTCTCATAGGATTTGTCAGAGGCTTGCAAACTTATGCCAGCCATTGATTCCTTTTCATGACATAGCCTTTCAATGTGAGAAGGTCCACTACCATGTTGGCATAGTTGGCGTTCTCTCATTGGTTGGCATATTGCGTTTCTAGTTGGTCTAGTGGGTGAAACCCTAACCCTAGTCATCTGTAGCTTGCTACATCCTATTTTGGGATTTCAAGATGGGGGGTATATATTGTTGTATTTTTTGACTTAGTGGGGTTCCAAAAATTTATTTTTGGTCCCTGGTTGTTGATGGTATTATACTGAACAAGGAGAGCTTGGATTTTGTGTTTTGTTCCTAGCATTTGTCATTTTGGTAATGTATTGATTTTGAAGTTAATAAGAATACACTTGAATTCCTGTCTCAAATTGATGATTGTCTTCTTGTTTTGATTTTGAACTCATATATGTTAATGTCATAAGGTGGATTAGCATATGGTAAACAAAGAGTATTGTGAGATCAGCTTGGAGTTCCTAACAAAGTTGGGATTAAAGCCTTTAGGGTGATTTCAGTGGGTTCATTGTTGGATTGGAATTTGATGATTAGATTTGGGAGTGAGGGGAGTAATAGGAAAAGCACTTACTCTAAGTTCATGTGTGTTTGAGTTAAGGTTTTAGTTGATATATGTTATCAAGTGACTCTTTGCCCTGGGTTAAGGCACTGATCTATTCTTTGGAAGCAGTCCATCATCATCAATCACACACCCAAATTTAAATGATAATATCTTTCAGTTAGTTAGTAAAGGACATAGCTGTATATCATTTTGAGACTCCTTTGGAGAAGTGAGTCAAAGGTACACCCACCTAAGCATTAAGGCTCAAAGTGTAGGAGGATCTCATTGTTGATCCTTGTTATTTGGCCCTCTTCCTTGTAGACTTTGGAGTGGTGATAGAGTCAAAGTATCATTAAAAGTTATCCATCAAAGTATAAATCTACAAGTTGAAACTAAGGACAACCAACAAAATGGTGACTCTACTAGGGAGAGTCTAGAGATAAAGGTTTTCAAAGTGTACTCTTGTTTTCCCATTGTATTCAGTTAAAGATTTCCCACTTTGGTGGGTGGCGACTCAAAAAGGTTAGAACTAGTGTTATAGACTGCAAATCATGGACAAAAGAAGGAATACTAGATCCTTTGTCAGAAAAAATCTAGAGGTCACTCTGGAACAATTACTTAGATAGGAGAAGAAGAGTTGGATCAGGAGGAATGCTGAGTCTACTAGTGCTCCCATAAGAGAACAAAGAAATACCAGTGGTAGAGCACCACATGTTTCCTCAAATGAGGAAGGTTCACAAGACAAAGTTTCTAGATTAGATGGTGGTCGCTCTGAAAATAAATTTTATGATACCCCAGAGGCTGTATTTCAAGACAAGGGATCATTGCCTACAGGTTAGGATGAACAAGCTAGAGAGATGGTTTTTGAGATTGATTTAGATCTTGATGAGGATAATTTCAAAAGGGAGCCCATGAGACCAAGGCAAGTCCATTTCCCATATCAAAATCTCACTGATATGGATGTGTCATCAGGTTTTGATGACATTATGATAGACCAAGATGATTTGAATGCACTAAGGTTATAGTTGGTAGAGCAGGATGCCATACATAAGAGGTTACAAAGGAGAGAGAAGCTAAAAAGGTGAATGCTCTAATAGAAAGACAGTCTCTCCTTAGAAAGATTAATGAAATGAAGGAGAGAAACAAGATGCTTGCTTCTTCTCCTAGGACTTTGCAACATGATGTCTTTGGTGATCTTGATGCTTTGAGGAGTGAGTAGGCATGCTTACTACAAGATCATGAATTTGATAAGGAGGGCCCTGTGGTTAGATAGGTTCAAAGTTATGCTTCCCTCCCTAAAGATAAAGATGGGCATGAGATCACTAGGCCTATTGTTGCTGCGGGTGAGAAAGGAAAGCAAAAGATGGTGGGACATCAAACAAGCAGATCATTGACAATACTAGGGGTCCCACCACCCATTTCAAATAAGGACACAGAGATAGAAAGAAGAAGAAAAGAAGATGAGGACCTTGCAAGAGAATTAGAGAAGGCTAAAATTGAAGCCTCCATTGCAAAAAAGAGAAGAAAGATCTAGTTCTTGAAGGCTTCATATGCAAATGCTCTTGGTCCATCTACTACTAAACTAGGTATGCCATCTATGACTACTACTATTCCACTTAGTAATGCTACTACTAGTTCATTTCCTTCTTCATCTACTAGGATAGGTGTTGATCCTAGACAACAGTCAAATTCACAAGTAGATGGAAATGCAAATGTAAATGCTGATCCTAGGGTTAACACTAGTTCAAGTTTTCAAAGAAGACCTATGCAATTAGAAGGCTATAGGCAAATTAGTTTTGATGGGATTCCTGTCTACCCAAATGCTTTTCTAAATGATATAAGAGATAAGGTACCTAAGTTTTCTAGTAACGATGCTATTATTTGTGAGGAACATCTTAGGTTATTTGTTGATATGCTTAATGATTATGAGGTAGAGCATGAGGATGTAGTCATGAAATTATTTGTTCAATCTTTGGTGGAGGATGCTAGAGATTGGTTTAAGAGACTTCCTGATAAATGTATTGATACTTGGGATTCTTTTGAGAGATGTTTTAAAGAGCAGTATGGTGACAGGCCTAATGCTAGTTTCATGTTGAATGAGTTCAATACCATAAGGAAAAATCAGAATGAATCTGCAGTTGAGTTCAATATGAGATTTCAGAAGGGTATGCATAAGTTGTTTCAAGTTATGCGGTTCGATGAAAATGTCTATCTGACCACATACTTCAATGCATTTGATGGAAAGATGGGATACTTGTTAAGGGAAAAAAAACCAAGAACCCTTAGAGATGCTTTTAGGATTTCTGTCAATATTGAGAACAATATGAAGATATCAAGGAAGTTGGGTGGGAAAAGAGATGATCCAAAGTTGTTTGGAGATAAGAAATATAAAAAAGAAAATAATAGGAATGTTGGAACTAGGAGGCAAGAAGAAGATAATTTGGATAAGGTGCTTAATGCATTGAAGGATTTGAAGGCACCTACAAATAGGAACATCAGTGCTCCTATCAGTGAAAGGCCTTAGTTCAACAACAATTTCAATAAGCAGAATAGATTGCAAAATTACCCCTACAACACCCAATGGAAGGATGGCAAGCTTGTGGTCCCTGTTGCAAGAGGAAACAATGATAGAGGTGTCCCTGACCCTCTACAAAAAGCTTCAATAAATTTCATGGAGGACATACCTTGGTGTGTTGCATGCCAGTCCCCTCATTCTATAGAGCATTGTGTGGTTGCACATTCTATGGCTACAAATCAAGATTGTGGAAATGAGGAGGTAGATCAAGAAGAAGATCAAGATGATGTTGGATGCAACATGGCTACTTCATATCTATGATATGAAGATGATTCTGATTTTGATGAAGAAGTAGATGTAAATGTGAAGAGGCACACTCAAGCCCTTTTTCATCAAGAGGTTTTTTTTTGATAGTGAAGACATTGATAAGAAGACATGTAACATGAACTCTTCTCTTGAGCCAGTAAATTTAAGAAGACCTTCTAGAGAAGAGATGGATAGGATTACTACAGAAATGATTGCCCAAGTGCAAACTAGGGGCATGGTGGCAAGGGATACAAATGGAAAAGTTGCAGGAATGTTTATAAAGAGTACCAACCCTGGAGAGCCTAATGAGAACAAATCAAAAGGTGATCACATGGTGAAATTCAAGAATGTAAAAGGTAATAATTGTGAGCCTAAGGGAGTTGGAGTTGAAAGATTTTCTAGTGAGATTGAGAAGCCAGTTAACACAATGGCTAAGAATGAAAAAATGAGGATGGCCAATACACCTAATGTATCAAATAAGCAAAGGGATACTAAGGCAATGCAGATTGAGGTTCCTCCCACTACTCCTATTGATATGTTATATGTATTGTCCCAAATTAGGGTTAAGGTTCCACTGTCAGAATTGTTGAGAATCCCTAAACATAAATACAGAGCTATTGTATGGGTAGATAATGTTCATAACAATGATGTTGCATGCAATGGATCTCAGGATAAAGCTTTGAAAGGTGTTGCTACTCAGGGAATTGTATCTCAAATTCCTCCTATATATTTGGATAGTTCTATCAATGCTAGCCTTGAAAACATTGATCCATTCCTTTTAAGTGTCCTTGTGAATGGAATGAAATTAAGAAATTGTATGATTGATAGTGGTGCCTCTAATACTGTTATGCCTTTTAAGATTATGGAAAAATTGGGCCTTAAAGTTGATACAGTTCAAGGTAGATGTTGTGCAATGGATCAAAGGGAGGTACCAGTCATTGGAACTATCAATGCAATGCCATATAGGCTAGCAGCATATCCAGAGAAAGAGTTAACAATGAGTGTTTTGGTGGTGGACATCCCTCCTCATTATGGAATGCTACTATCTAGAAGGTGGAGTGCTGCCATGGGTGGAAGTTTACAATGTGATCTATCCTATGCCACTTTCAAGAATGATGATCAGTTTGTCAAGATTGAGCGAGAACCAAGAGTATGCCACATGATTGAGAGAAGTATTGATAATGAAATTACATGTTTTGTGGATACTAATATTAATGATTTTAGGGCAGAGATCCCTATACTTGAGAAGGAACCTATTTTGTCAACTATCTCTATTGAGGTAAGTGTTAATTCTATGAAGGGTGATTTGTGGGTAATGTACTTTGATGGTGCAAATTGCAAAGATGGAGCAGGAGCAGGTATTTTACTCATTTCTCCTAATGGAAACACCTACAAATTTTCTTTCACATTGAATTTTTTTTGTACCAACAATATAGAAGAATATGAGGCATTGTTGTTAGGAATGAGCTTGGAAAAAAAACATGGTATTAAGTGCTTAAGTGTTGTTGGTGATTCTGAGTTGGTGTTGTCCCAAGTCAGGTCAGTATATGCTTCCAAGAACAAAAGGTTAAAACAATATAGGAATGCAGTTTGGGATTTGATTAAACATTTTGATGCCTTCAATATTGAGTGGAAGGATAGGAGTAACAATAAGATGGATGACTTGTTAGCCAATATAGCAATCAATCCCAGTGATATTACATTTACTGGTATCTCTAAAGTTGAAATCTAGGCTAGGCCTAGTATACCAAACAATATTGAAAATTGGAAAGTTTTTGATGATGATAATGATATCTTGAAGTTTATGAGTTGTGAAGATCAGTATCATGGTCAGGAATTTGATTTCTCAACTTTGGTTGAGTCAATAGAAGGAAAGGAGGTTGTCTTTGGTAATGAAGTTATTCAACTTAAAACTAACAAGGTGCCCAAGGGGCTTGTTGTTCTAGAAATTGTCTTTGATAACCAGGATAGAGTTCAAAAGAATATCAAAAGAGAAGATCATGCTGATCTAGAGGAGATAAATCTTGGAACACATGATGCACCTAAGAGGGTATACATTGGTAGGGACATGTCTCACAATGTGAGAAAATCTTTGATTGAGTTATTGAGAAAATTCAGGCATGTTTTTGCATGGTCATATGATGACCTAAAGGTTTATAGAGAAGACTTGTTTCAGCACATCATTCCTTTGAGGGGAGATGCTAAACCTTTCTAGCAAAAGAAAAGGCCTATTAATCCCACTTTGGCACCTAAGATGCAAGAATATTTGATGAAGTTAAGAGATGCTAGCACTATCAAGCCCATTAGGCACTCTTCTTGGGTTTCAAATCTTGTCCCTATTAGAAAGAAGAATGGTGACATCAAACTTTGTGTGGACTTTAGGAATTTGAACATCAGCTCATTAAAAGATAACTATTGTCTACCCAATATGGAAGCTATGTTGCAGAGAGTGACCAGATCAAAATTGATGTCTATGATGGATGGTTTCTCTGGTTATAACTAGGTAATTGTCAAAGAGTCAGAGCAGTTTAAGATAGCTTTTACAACACCTAGGGGGACATATGTTTATGTGAGAATGCTTTTTGGTCTTACAAATGTTGGTGCTACTTTTCAGAGGGCTATGGATGTTGCCTTTTTAGATTTTATTGATAATTTCCTTGTTGTTTATCAAGATGATTTAACTGCCTATTCCAAGAAGGAAGAAGACCACTGTACTCATTTAGAGAAAATATTTGTGAGGGCCTTGGAATTTGGCATTTCATTAAACCCAAGGAAATGTGCATTTGGTGTCACTGAGGGTAAGTTTCTTGGCCATTTGGTTGGCAAGCAAGGAGTTAGGATTGATCTTGAAAGGGTGGCAGCCATTGATAAGATTCAGAGGCCAAAGAATATTAAGGGAATTTAGTCCTTCTTTGGTTAGGTAAATTTCTTGAGAAGATTTGTAACAAACTTTGTTGAGGTCACTAGACCTATATCCAAGATGTTAAAGAAGGGATTTTCTATTACATAGGAGGGTGAGCCTGATGAAGCTTTCAAGAATATCAAGCAAGCTATTAAAGATGTACCTATGCTTAAGGCACCTGATTACAGTATTCCAATGCATATCTTTTCTTTTGCATCTTGTCATACTATTGCTACAGTGTTGTTGTAGAAAAATAAGGATGGTTATGAGTAGCCTATTGCATTTTTTAGTAAATCTTTGCCGGTTGCTGAATTGAAATATGACATAAATGAAAAACAAGCCTACGCATTGGTCAAGGTTGTGAAGGCTTTTAGATGTTATCTGATGGGAGTAGTTGTGATTGCTTTTGTGCCAAGTGCAGTAGCAAAAGATATTTTATCATAGCAAGAGGTTTCTGGGAGAAGATGCAGATGGATCAATAGGATCCAAGAATTCAACATTGACATCCAAATTACTAAATTGGTTAGAGGACAAGGATTGGCAAAACTGATGGCTCAATCCAATCTTGATGCAAATCAGATAAATCAAGCTGAAATTGATTATACATGTGACATGGATGATTGTATCTGGTATCAAGATATCATCTATTACTTGAGGAACATGAAATTTCTAGTAGACATGGATGACAATAAGAAGAGGACATTGAAATTATAGGCCATCACGTATGTAATTGTGAAATGTAAATTGTATAGAAAGAATTTAGATTGCATACTTTTTAAGTGTGTTGATGAGGATCAGGCTAACAAGTTTTTAAATGAAATGCATGAGGGAGTTTGTGGTGGGCATTATATGGGTAAAACAACTACTCATAAAATCCTAAGAGTAGGATTCTGGTGGCCCACAATCTTCAAGGATGCAGAACAGTTGGTAAGGAGGTGTGATGCTTGTCAAAGATTCTCTGGTAAGCTTAAATTTTTAGGCAACATGCCCTTAAGGCTAGTAGAAGTACAAGCTCCTTTCCAACAATGGGGAATTGATTTCATTGGGGAGATACCAAACAAGTCAAGTGGAGGACACTCATGGATACTAGTTGCCACAGATTATTTTACAAAGTGGGTAGAGGCTATACCTACAAGAAATGCAACTAGTAAGGTGGTCACTGATTTTCTTTTGAATAATATTGTTACAAGGTTTGGTTTCCCTGAGAGAATAGTAAGTGACAATGCCATGTGCTTCAAGTCTGCTAAATCTAAGGACTTTTGCAAAGGTTTGGGAATTCAAATTTCTTATTCCTCACCTTATCATCCGCAAGGAAATGGACAGGAAAAATCTAATAATAAGAGTTTGATTAGGATCCTCAAGAGGATTCTTGAAAAGAATAAGAGGGCATGGAATTCAAAACTTCCATTAGCTGTATGGGTTGATAGGGTAACTGTGAAGAAGGCAATTGGTTGTGCACCATTTGACCTAGTATATGGAATACATGCAAGAATTCCTCAAAACAATTTATTGGAAATGTACAAGTTTGTTCAATTATATGATGATGATATAGATAATGAAATGTAGTTGAGGATTGAGGACCTCATTAGGTTGGATGAGACTAGAAGAGAATCAGTTGCAAGAAATGCCAAATTGCAGTTGCAGGTTAAAAATTTATATGACAAGAAGGCTATTGAGAGGAAGTTTGAACTTGGTGATTTGGTGTTAATTTGGAATGCCAAATTGGAGGATAAAGGAAAACATGGTAAGTTTGATCCAATCTAGCTAGAGCCATATCTAATTCATGAGAAATGGAGCCGAGATTCATACATTATGAAAGAGTTAAATGGTGAAGTTCAAGAATTGCCAGTTCATGGACAATTCTTGAAGAAATACTTCAATTGAAGATATTTTATTTCCATGAACAGTAGTTAGGTCTATAAATTCTATAAATTTTGTAAAGTTGCTTAATCCTATCCTGTTTTGTCCTGGTCTATTGGGTTTTGGTCCTGTTACTCTCTATTGTCAGTTTTTCCAGTGGGATGGTCTGCTTTAACCAGTGATTCTAGATCCTTGCTATGCCTGTAGGAGGCATACATCCCCAGACAGAGCCACTATTATCACTCAAAAAAAATTTCATGGCTTCTGGTCTTTCCCTTTGGTCTCTGCAACATTTTTCATGCCTTTGGCCTCAAACCCTAAGCAAAAAATTCATAAACTAGTCGTTACTTTGAAAAACCCTTTGTTTTACCTTGGCCCTATTCTAATTTTTTGTTACTTTTTGGGCCACTTAAGTTCCCTAAAACCCATGTACCTTATTATTTTATCACCTTGCAGGGTCAACTGTTAAATTTTCCTAAGTTTCTATCACCTAGCGGTTTTTAATTTTTCCTAAGTCCCTGCACTAAATTTTTCCTATAGTTTTGGCTTTAATATTTTTTTGGGCTTGACTCTGACACCATCTCAATCTAATGGTGGGTGTAAGTTCTCATAGGATTTGTTAGAGGCTGGCAAACTTATGCTAGCCATTGATTCCTTTTCATGATGTAGCCTTTCAATGCAAGTGGATCCACTACCATGTTGGCACAGTTGGCATTCTCTCATTGGTCGGCGTATTGCTGAGAAGGATCCTATTAGTGGGGCCTACAGTGAAGGCTTTTCAATCTACAGTCGGTGCATGATCTCAAGGAATATTCCTACCCCATGAGATCATGCACCATCCATTGATTTCAAATCTAACTTGGACGTGTCAGTGGAACCTAGTTACTGGCGTATCTGTCAGTGGGACCTGATATCTATAGAAGATCTTACGCCAGCCGTCAATTCTACTTTTCTCAGATGGCTGACAAGGGTGGATCCTCTGATAGATAGTGTTGACATGTGATGTTTTCATTGGTTGATCAGAGAGGTGACTAGGACTTGTCAATGAGCCCAAATCTTTCAAAGGGGCTGGTAGATGCAGGATCTATGGGTGTTGCGTGATCGCATAGAATCTTTTCAGGCCATGCGATCATGTGACAGCCATTCGATTAAAGGCTTATACTTTATGGGTCCTGTCTACTATGTGGAGCTGACATGCATGATTCTTATTGGTTGCGGTATGTTTATTGGGCCGAAGACTTTTCAAAAGGGTTCGTGATTGTTGTGAGATTAAATGTAAATCACTTGATCTACCGAGAAATGAACAAAATTAACGGTCACATTTTAAACCTTGTTGGGGTAGCCATTGTAATTCAAATTCAAATTTCTTAGAGGGTTTTCCATGATAGAAAGGACCAAAATTGAATTCTTTTATAGCCAGATCTGGTAGAATTGGTTTTTTTGACTATTGCAGTGTGGTCCAGGGTGTTCCATGATCATTTTTAGGGGTCTGTACTGTGTTCTTTATGCTCGAGGTGCGTTGTAGGTGGCTGAATAGGTTGACAATTTTGGAATTTTCATGATTCTCAGTACTTTCTCAGGGAATTTGTCATGATTGAGGATCACTCCAGGATCTTTCTTCTCCTGGTTGCCTAGGTTTCTTCCCCTGTAATAAATTTTTGACTATTTCTAGTTGGTCTAGTGGGTGAAACCCTAACCCTAGTCATTTGTAGCTTGCTGCATCCTATTTTGGGATTTCAAGATGACTAGGGGGGTATATATTATTGTATTTTTTGACTTAATGGGGTTCAAAAACTTTCTTTTTGGTCCTTGGTTGTTTGTGGTATTATACTGAACAAGGCGAGCTTGGATATTGTGTTTTGTTCCTAGCATTTGTCATTTTGGTAATGTATTGATTTTGAAGTTAATAAGAATACACCTGAATTCCTATCTCAAATTGATGATTTTCTTCTTGTTTTGATTGTGAACTCATATATGTTAATTTCATAAGGTGGATTAGCATATGGTAAACAAAGAGTATTGTGAGATTAGCTTGGAGTTCCTAACAAAGTTGGGATTAAAGCCTTTGGGGTGATTTCAGTGGGTTCATTGTTGGATTGGAATTTGATGATCAAGTTTGGGAGTGAGGGGAGTAATAGGAAAAGCACTTACTCTGAGTTCATGTGTGTTTGATTTAAGGTTTTAGTTGATATATGTTATCAAGTGACTCTTTTCCCTAGGTTAAGGCACTAATATATTCTTTGGAAGTAGTCCATCATCATCAATCACACACCCAAATTTAAATGATAATATCTTTCAGTTAGTTAGTAAAGGACATAGTTTTCATTTTGAGACTCCTTTGGAGAAGTGAGTCAAGGGTACACCCACCTAACCATTAAGGCTCAAAGTGTAGGAGGATCTCATTATTGATCCTTGTTATTTGGCCCTCTTCCTTGTAGACTTTGGAGTGGTGATAGAGTCAAAGTATCATTAAAAGTTATCCATCAAAGTATAAATCTACAAGTTGAAACTAAGGACAACCAACACACCCTCTGAGTATGCACACTTGGTTATAACTATTTAGAGATTAGTTGATGCTATATGTAAGAGTGCACTTCCTAATTGATAGCATAAATGGAGATTGAAATTATCTATTGCATTATGTGTTTATGCAGGAAGCATTAATGGTGGAAAGTTGATTTAAAGTCACTGAAGATCCATTATTCACACATTTTCATTCAAGTTCAAGCCTTAGGAGAGAACAAGAGATCAAAGCAATTTGTGTTGAGAGATTGCAGTTGATTTCTTCAGTGAAAGGAAGTTAAGTTTTTTGTGAAGCCCTAGTTCAGACGCGATGGTCCAAAAACCCTTGGAAACCTATTTGAAGTAATTAACCAAGTAATTTATGGATACTCTAGTTGTTTTTTATGTTTCTTAAAGAAAGAGATACATTTTTAAGAAGCACCCTTTCAAGTCAGTCCTAGATGACCTAGAAGGAGCTTTCTCTAGGACTTTGATGGGAGTTATGCATGTAGAGGACATACGCACATACATGTATTTCAAAAAGGAACCAGTAGGTCTGGATAGAATAAGGTCACACCTAGAGATAGTGATTAATCCTAACAAAACATTCCTAGATGAGTTCTCACAATTGGAAAACAACCCTATTATTGAGTATGCAATGGCATATGAATTCTATGAATCCAAATGGATCAAGATTAGACTAAGTAGAATTCATGATGACCTATTCTGGATAGGAGAATTCCCTATTAGAATAACTATTGATCTCATTCATGAGATGACAGGACTACCTAAGACTAGCACCATCCTTCCCACTAGCAAGGATATAAGGAAACTAGTGGAACAGGCTTGTAAGTCATGCAGTGATAAGCATGGGATGAAAATTCAACCAATTGAAGAAAAATATATCAAACTAATGTCTATGATACTAGGTTATAGGTTTCAACATGCAAACAAGGTAAATAGTGTGTCCGCAGCCACTATTTTGATAGCTATCAGATTAGTGAAGGAAAATATAGACTTCAACTTGTGTGAGATCTTGCACGCATAGTTGATGGATAATATTAGGGCTATCAAACATGATAAGAGTAAGATATTCAGGTTTGGATCACTCATCATCTATATGTACTTTCATATAGTTAGAAAGGTCTCTGATATATACCTTGACAAGAGTCTACCCATAATGCCCCAAATATCATTCAAGGCATCATCAAACAGTACCTTAAGGGACTTCACAGACTTAGAAATAAAGACATTCAGAATCAGAATGTAGAGAAGGTTTAGGATACCTAAGAGCATTATAGAGAAGTACAAGGATACCATATGTTTTATGGTGGAGACAGATATTACTTGCATGGAAGCTATAGAGCCAAGGACTAAGTGGATCCATCCACTTGGTTATGAAGTGGAAGAACATATTCTAGAAGCATATACACAAGTTCTACTATCAACACCCAAGGATCCTAATGAGCCAAGATGGGGCACTTATGAGGAGAAGACAAGACAAGTAGATGCAGTCTTGAATAGTGTCATGACCAAGAGGAAAACATCTAAAATCACCTTTGAGATACTAAAGATTCATGGTGTCACTTAAGCTGGCCTAGATAAAGCAAGGGAAGCCAAGATTGCAATGCAACTTGAGAGTGCACCCTCTTCTAAAGTAAAAATTGAAAAAATGGATGATCCCAAGGAAAAGAAGAACAAGACTATTGATAGCACTTCAACACCTACTCCTACTATTGATTTGGAGTCCACACCACCTCCTAAATATAGTAGGATTCCTAAGAGGAAGAAGAAGACCAACACAATCCATCCATCCTCTAGGACAACAAGAAGTCAAAGGAAGAACACTCAAGAACCTCCTGAGGTAGGATTCAGACCGAATCTACAAGTGTTGAGGACCAGGATAATTGATGAAGGAAGAATTGATCAGATATCTAAGTTCTATGATAAATATAGTGAGATTGAAAAATCTGAGATCCATTCCATGATAATCAAACATATGATTAAGTTCAAGAAGACAGTCTTGGAACTTAAGATAGTTATTCCAGATAGTGTATGGAACATCTTAGATTTTTTGAAGAGACGGGCTATTGAGGAAGACTTTAGCATAAGGGAGAAGATACTGGATGAAAGTCTCCCTATATTCTAAATTGAGGAGAAAATAATATTTTTGGATTTGGTGAAGCCACACCTTAGAAAAAAGCTAAGAACTCTATAGATCATGAACAAATAATATGATTTGGTTTCTAAGGAAATAGAAAAGGCATTTGAGAAGGTATTCCTAGATAGACACATGTATCCTCCCATTGCACCTACAACCCAAGCTCCATCTAAGGAAGAAAAATCATTTGAGGTCCCTAATGTACCTATAACAGGTTCGTAAGATTTAGCACCCACAGTGATAGTGTCTACTGATGCAATGGAGTTTGTGCCCATGCCTAGAACAAAAGATGATATAATTATGATTGATGATGTGGAAATATCAATGGTGGCCATAGATAAAGACTTGGATAAGTTTGAGGAAGTCTTTGTAAGTACAGAAGAGGTTGAAATACTAAGTGGTGATAATTCACCTAAGCAGCAAGAAGATGTGCAGATTGAGGATCTAACAAGACAGGAAGAAGAAGAGGAGAAGGAAAAAGAAAAGGAGAAAAAGGATGAAGAGAAGAAACATAAACCTACAAATGTGCCCTCTATTGAAATTCTAGTGATTGTAAAGACTAAGGTAATGGATATTAGTCAAAGTTCACTCCTTACCCCTAAGCCCTCAATTTTATTGTTGTCAAGTTTGACCCCTGACACAACAAGTCTAGATTCATGGGGAGAAGAAGACCTGATTAAGATCAGTGTGCTAGCAATGGAGAAGGCCAGGGAAAAACAAGTAATGAGGAACCCTTTGTTTGTTGAATCTTTCAACATCCTAAATAGCTTACTTCCTAAGGACAAGAAAGTATCTAGTGTACAATCAGTGGATGATGTCAACACCATCATGACATGCTTCAAAAAAAAATTCTCAATTCTTGAGGAATCGGCATCCAAAGTTGTAGAGGATAAATATCTTAAGAAGAGATTGCATGAATTGATAGATAACTTTGCACTTGACCTTAGTTCTTTAAAGTTTGGTCAAGCTTTTTTGAAAGACTTAGTAGCTAAAGGAAGAAAAATAATAGTTGACTATATGGTTAAGGACAAACTAACTGGAGATCTCTCAAAGAAGATTCAAGAAGCTAAATCAATGATGGAAATAGTAAGGAAATGAGTGGAAGATCCCTCCTCAAATGTAAACATGTGTAACAATGTCTATCAAGGTCAGTTAGACAAAATTTAGTAGGTAGAGAAAGAAATGGCCAAGATAAGGGCTAGGAAAGCACAGTTAAGACATGCACTTGCACCCTCTTTAGATGTGCTAAATGATAATATCAAGAAGATAGATGCCACTATGGTGACATATGATCAAGGTTCAATTTTAGATTTGGAGAAGATGAAGAATTTGACTTATTCTTTGTGTGCCCATCTCCAAACAATAAATGTATTGAAGGCATTTTGGCAGCAAGAAATTGCAAACCTTCAGATTGCATATCCGGATGTAATCTCAGTGTAAGTACTTGGAGTTGTATTTTTTTTAGCACCTTTTTCATTAATGTCAAAGGGGGAGTAAAATATATAGTAGAAAGGGATAATATGGAGTAGTGTATATAATGTAAAAAGGGAGATATAAGATGGAGTATATGTTAGAAAGTTTTTGTAAGATTCAGTTTAGTAACTTCACCATATTCCTTTTTTTCCATTAATGACAAAGGGGGAGATTGTTTTCAAGTTGACTATACTAATGTATATGACTATGATTTAGTGTTTTCATTATGGAAACAAATTCATATGGAGTTTTGGAGTCAGCGCATAACTTAGAAGATCAGAATATGGCTAAGTATGGAAGACTGGATAGTCAGTGAAGCACTAGATGTACAGAGCATCAGCACATGTGTGTATGACCAATTTTTGGTATGCACCTTGGAAGATAAGCTTTTCATTATGTTAGTAAGCTATGGTTAAGAGTGCATGATCAGATGTGTTAGTGTAATGAAGATACAGCAAGTTGAAGTGACACAAACAGTGAGTGGTAGAGCAGAATAGAATATGTAGCTGACTATTAGTAATTTGGTCAACGCTTATAATATTTTTTTGTAAAGGCTATGTGCCTATTGTATTTGTGTTATAAACATTTAAATCTAATTGTATGTAAACACGCTTGAGCCAATTCATTTGGAAGCATTGTATGTAATTAGTTATAGGTTGATTAAGTGAATACTTTTGTTAGCATGTATAAATAAGACATGCACCTTTGTGTTTGTGCATGGCATGAGACAAAGAGTTGATAGAAGAAAAGAAAAATTATGTGAAGAGAGTTATAATTTTGTAGAGATTTACAAGAGACTAAAGCATCAGTGCACAAAAGGAACTGATCAAACAAGCAGTGTCACAGCAACAGTTCACCTTGCAGATATAGTGTGTATTTGAGATCCAGAAGGTTGTAGCCTTCACCACTTGAGAAATGAGCTTGAGGATAGTGTGTCCTCACCCCTAACATGTTTAATTGTAAAAGACTTCTAACAAGGTCCAACCCTTGACAAGGTCATTGTACTTAAGATTTGTAATGATAACTCCTAACAGGGCTAAGGAACATTAACAAGTTCATAATACACAAGTATAATTATTAGTGGGTATTAATTCCCACTGGGGTTTTTCCCTTGGACAAGGTTTCCCCATAATCATATTTGGTGTTATGTGTTATGTGTTGATTACTTTACATGCTTTAATATTCAGTTCAACATTTAAGATATTGATTTAAGTTTCAAGTATCAGAAAGTAATTATATAGAACACTGATTCACCCCCCCCCCCCTCTCAGTGTTCCCATTCCTAATAGGTATCTTGATGCAAGGGCCTAGAGAAAGAGGGTCCAAAGGGTGGCACACCCTAATGATCCAAGCCTACAACACACATGCGGAAGCAACAAACAACAAGAGTGAGAGAGATAATGCCAAATCTTTCATTAACTTTCATCAATTTGAATTAAACATGTCAGGCTGTAAGGCCTTCTTGGTTAGGGCCTAATATTACAATGAATTACAAAAGTCCTCAAACATGTGAGGATCTGCTACCAATCTGTAATCTACTGCCTTCTATCTTCTATCAAAAACTACCTCCTAAAACTACCACCAAACATCTACATTTATATGAGAAGATACTGAGCTGAGTCGACCTTCAGATCCATAATTAATGAAAGTAACGGTCAAATTTGGGACCACATGCTTCCCAATGATAGATACCAATGTTAATTTCATGATCCAATATAAATGCACAAGTCGGCCACAATAGGAAACAAAACTAGACCCAACGGTAAGCAAGATAACTGAGCAACAGATAGACAATGCCAAGCGCCAATGAAATAACTGACCACCCAAGAGAGAATAGATGATACTTGATAACCAAAGGAAACCAACCAACTACTGACCAACTTAGTCAAAGAAGAAACTGAGCAACATAGACAAACTCCAAATTCTTTTTGGTGACATAGGATTGCCAAGGACCCGAGATGCTCCTACATCAGACACCTAGGGTTATTTTGAAATGATTCTCCAAATCATTTGGTAGGCTTGGTTTGAGCTGCATCCAACTTAGACTATGAAATCCATGAACTATCTTCCATCGGTCGATTCTTTCACTTAACTAGATATTCCATATATTGTTTTCATCTTGTGCTCTTTCCAGCTCTTTCCTTTAGAATCTGTTCAACTTAATCATTCTTCTTCTTAGGATATTATGTCAGTACTATCATTTTTTCATCAGGTTCATGATACTCATATAAATTAGCAATATTGAAAATCGGTGATATGTCCATGTCATTAGGTAACTCTATCTCATATGCATTTCCACTGTCAAATTTTCTCAAAATCTTGCAAGGTCCAAACTTCTTCATTTTCAGTTTTCCATATGTGCCAACAGGACATTGGACTTTCTTTAAATGAACCATCACTTCATCACCAATATCAAAATTCTTTTGTCTTCTTGATCTATTAGCTCTATCTTTGTATTTTTTATTACTGTCTTCCAGCTTCAGCTTCACATCTTCATGCAATGTCCTCATGTATTCAAAAAACTTTACTCCTTCATCACTTCTCTTATTCTCATCAGCAATGTCTCTCAAGTCAAATATTCCTCTCGGTTGTGTGCCATTCACAATCTCAAATGGTGTCTTTCTAGTACTCCTATTCATTGAATTATTATATGTAAACTCTGCTTGTGCTAACACAGAATCCCAATTACTTGGTGTGTCCCCAACTAAACATCTCAAAAGATTTCCCAAACTTTTGTTCACAACTTCAGCCTGTCCATTGGTTTGTGGGTGAAATGTAGAACTATATTTCAATTCAGTGCCAAATTTCTTCCAAAGTGTTTTCCAAAAATATCCAACAAATTTACTATCTCAGTCAGAGATAATACTCCTTGATAATCCATGCAATCTAGCAATTTCCTTAAAGAAAAGATTGGCTATATGTACTACATCTGATGTCTTTCTACAAGGTCTGAAATGTGCCATCTTAGAAAATCTATCCACAACAACAAATATTGAATCATTACCTCTTACTGTCTTCAGTAAGCCAAGAATAAAAGCCATACTGATATTAATCCAAAGTTTCTCAAGTACAACAATCAGTGTATACAATCTAGTATTCTGACTTACTCATTTTGCCACTTGACAAATACCACAACTTTTCACAAATTTCTAAACATCTCTATACAACTGCAGCCAAAAGTACTTTTCCTTCAAAAAATTCCATGTTTTATCAATGCCAAAGTGTCTAGCCAAACCACTACTATGTTTCTCCTTTATCAAATTAGATCTCATTACTCCTCTCAGTATACATAACTGAATACCTTTAAACAACATACCTTCCTGAATGAAATATTCATCCCATTTAGTATCTTGTTGATCTTGAATAGATGCTCTGCACTTTCTCCATGGCTCAAAAAAATAGGGTCATTTTCATACAAACCTCTCATCTCATCAAAACCAAGAACTTCAATTTTCATCTTGGTCATCAAAGATCTTCTTCTACTCAATGCATTAGCAACTTGGTTAGTGACTCCACTCTTATGCTTTATCACAAATGTATAACTCTACAAATACTCAACCCAATTCATGTGTCTCTGATTCAACTTATTCTGACTACCCAAATATTATAAAGCCTTATGATCAGTATACAACTCAAATTCACTCGGTATCAAATAATGTCTCCATTTCTTCAGTGCTTGAACAATAGTATAGAATTCTTGATCATACACAGAATATTTCTGTAGACATCAAAAAATCCTTCAAAAAATAAATTATTTTTGTTTTTTGAAAATCCTTGATGACATCATCATTTATTAATTAATTATTTATTTAATTAATTAATTTATTTTTATGCCATTAAATCCCTCTCTCTTAATTAAAAATCTTTAATTAAAGAATCTAGCCTAAAAATGTCATTTGGACATTATCCCTAATTTATTAATTATTTAATTAATAAATTGACCAAAAAACTTCAAAAATAAATTAATTTATTTTTAATTTATTTTTTATCCCAAAGTTGGCCAAAATTCTAAAGAGCACTAAACTCTTCTAGAAAGTCCTAAACCTTCCTCTAAATGGGTCAAATCCCTAAACTAGTCCCTTCAAACCCTAAGCCTAGATATTTAATATTTATTAAATTTACCTTTAATAAATATCTAAATCTCACCAAAAGCCACTTGCCCATCCCTTTCTCCTAATCCTAATCCTAATCCCCTTTCTAATCTTGTCACATTCCATTAGCAAAAGGTTTACCAAAACTTATGCTAACCTCCTCTTAGTCATCCTCCTTAGTCAACAAGGATTGACACCTCTTGGCCACCTCTTGCAAATGCATTTAAGGATGCATTTAAGCCTTCCTTATCTTTCTTACATGCATTCATTATGCATTTAAGACCTTCTTATCCCTTCCTTGCCACCTCTTAGCCTTGGGCACATTTACCAAATTGTGCACATGCCCTCAAACTTTCAACTCAATCCTCCCTTGACACTTGTCAGGACACTTGTCCTTGACTCAACCCTAACCTTAGCCCTAACTCTGACTCATCCTTTTAAACCAAGCCCTTCCCTTTTCCTATAAATACCCTCACTTCCTAAGGTAAATCATCTTTCAACTCTTAAACTCAATAGCAAAGTTATAATGCCATTTTCATTCTAGCATAAGCATAAACTCATCATTTTAGATCATTTCCAAGCTTAAATCACATCTAAATTAGCTTAATTGGATTAACATAGATTCATTTCTTATTTAATCAATCTTAGTTCATCTTTTAGCTTTGCATATTTGTGTGTTCTTGAGGCCTTTGAGGCAAAATAGGTTCCTCATACCTATTTTGTGTCATTTTGGATCTTCTTGATCCTCAAATCATCCTAATTTGCATGCTCCAAGTGCTTGAGTTTGCACACCCACATCCATCTATATCCAAGCATATCAAACGGTGCATGGACGCATCTATTTTAGGCTTAAACTGAGGTGGCTTTGATTTTAGTTTGTTTACCATTAAATTTGATTTGATTATATGCTATGACGTTTGTTTGTCTTTGGCCTTCAAAACAGGTTTAGGTGCACACTCAAATCCTAGTCTACATTCTGGCACACCCGGTGGGAGTAAAACCACAATCATTTTGATGAGATTATACTTTATATGCTTGTATTTGTAGGAAAAAAATTAAATGTCACCTTCAAGCAATTAAATGTCACCTACAGCAATTAAATGTCACCTTCAAGCAAAGAAATGTTGCCTTCATGAAAAGAAATGTCACCTACATACAATCCAGTCACGCCTTCTTGCAATGAAATCACACCTTTGAGGAAAGAAATGATGCCTATGAGCTCTATTTTCATGCCTGCATAACTAAGATTTTCCTGTGATTGATAACTTCTGTTCCGTCCCAGAATTCTCTTCTGTCGCCTGCATGTAAAGAAATCATGCCTTTGACGAAAGAAATCATGCCTCTGCATATTTATCTGTCGCCTTTAGAGTTACAGAATGTCACCTGTAAAAATGAAATGTCACCTCTGCACTTTCCAGCATCGCCTATAAGCTGGACAGTGTCACTTTTTGGTTTTTTGTCTTGAGTTGCTTGGGACTGGTTTTTTCATTTCTTTTATTACAGCAAAGGTCAAAACAAAATCTTGAATGACATTAAGGAAATGAACTTACGTCCTAAGTGTCATTGTCAATTTGAAAATCAAACCAAATCTTGAATGCACTAAAAGGAACGAACAACTCTATTCCCTCTCTCGTTTCAAATTCCAAAGCAAGCAAACAAATTCAATCTTGAGTGATCTAAGGATAAAACAAAGCTTTTTTAAAGTTCTTAAATCAACTCGCTAATCAAATCTTGAATGCACAAAAGGAAAGAACTTGCAACCGTTCAAATCATTTACATTTTGGAGAAAAGAACAAATCAAAATCTAATCACGAGTGTCTTCATTTCAAAGTTCAAACATCACTTAATCAAATTTGGGAAAATGAACAAAATCTACTTGATGTGCATGTAGGAGTTTTTCAATTCTTGCATAATCCCTGTTAGAGTAAGCAACATGAAACATTTGAACTTGGACAAGTTCACCTATTCTGCTTTTAGCAAGGCTTGTCCAAGGAGAAGCGCTTCCTCCTTGAAGAATGAACTCAAACCAATATCCCCTCCAGTCGGTATACAAATAAGTGAAGTCCAAAAGAATCACTTATATCTCCTAATCGCCAGGCGTTCGTGCCAAACATGTGTCTGGGGATGGTAAACATTCCTCTCCCCCAGCATTATTGGCAAGGCTCTTAAGTGAGTCACGGATGATCAGCAAAATTAGGTATGGAGACACCACGGAATCATTAGTAACCTGATAAAATAGAGGCTACCCTATCTACATCCGAAAGTATCAAAATCCTTGTGCAAGGACCGATTCCAAGGGGTTTACCGGGTCACCTCAAGATTACTCACCATTTGTATTCCCTTATGGGGGATACCAAGCTGTGGGCAAGCGATTTTGATACTCACCTTCCTTAGGTAGATCTGTTTGAAGTGCTTGACAGTCAAAGACTCCGTGAAAACACTTGTTGAAACATACACTTTCAAAACTTTATCAGAGTCAGTTGTCTTTGTTTGTATCCCACAGGGTTGCTTTGTCCCTTGCGGAGATTGCTTTGACTTTAACTTTTGCCATTGGAAACCTTTGTCTCAAAATCAGAAACCTCTTTTCCAAGCGATGCCCAGCAAGAACAAACATCCTAAAGTGAAGTTGCCTAAATCCCAAGCCTATCAAGAGTGAAAAGTTGCCAAGAAGAACACCAAGACCTATCAATCCACTATCCAAGCAACCCAAGCAGAGGAGAAGTCCCAAACTAGACTTGAGAACATTGCCCATAATGCCCACATCAAACAATTCACCTTCTGTTTCCGAGTTAACCATCACTTTGTCAACCTTGAGCCAGAAGATTAGCCAAATCCTTGTTCATGTCTTGTTCCATCTTCAGATCTTGAAATCTTGTCTCAAACAGCCTTGCATCTTAGTTTCATCCTAGTTTCACCCTTTGCATCAGAATCAAAACCCTAGTTGCATCTCAAGAACATCATAAAAGTTGCATTTGCATTCATCTTCCTACCAGCATTCTAGAATCAATCCTTGTCATTTGCATTATCCCTTTAGATAGAGCATTGTCCCTTCACCCTTCAATACCTTTTCCACCAGCATCCCCCCATCAGCTTTCCATATCTTTCTGGCAGATCCATCATCCCTTGTTCCAAATCCAGAGATCCACCAACACTTAGTGTTTACCCTTTTGAGTTGTTCCTATCCCATATCCAAGATCAGAGACCATCATCCTTTTTTTGACACAACGTATTGTCATAAAGAAATCAAACCTTGTCCTTGCATAGCCATCATCTCGAGAAAAGAGATTGGAGTGTATTGATAAGAAACTTGTTGACCGAAGATCATCAGTCTATCTTAGGTTGACCCCATCATATCTCTGATCCTCCATTTGGGAAAAACAATAACTCATTTGTTGACCACTCAGTAATCTTTCACCAGCTTTCCACCAGCAACCTATCTTTCCTCCACCGTCTTGATCCATATCTGTTCCATCCAGCTTCCATCATCACCATCTTGATCCCTGTCTTTGCATTTGCATCTTAGAAGTCATCATCTTTAGAAGTTCATCAACTTTGCATCCATCAACATCTTTTAGCCAAACATCTTGCATCCATTTAGCACTTGCATCTCCATGCCTGTTGAGACTAGATCTCAGAAAAGAAGAAGCATGAATCCTTATCCACCAACAACCTCATCCGATCCCAACCTTTTCACCAATGCCATGATGACCTACAATCCCCAGATCCAAGCCAGTAACCCATGTGAAGATCCAAACATCCCTTCATCCCCGTTAGCAATCCAAGCATTTGCAAATCCTCCAGAAAGCCCACCAGTGACCAATGCCCTTGTACCGCAACATCAAAAAAGCACGTTTGCCCACTATTTTCTAGAAAGTACCTCCATCCCACCATCTCTCTATCCACGCATCCCCATCAATACTATCCAAGTTCCAACACAAGCATATTCTCCGTTTGACCAAGCATTCCCTGATCCTATCATGCAAACACCCCAAGAGCTTTCCACCATTCCCCTTCTCTTGCAAGGAAGCCTCGCCAGTCCAGTAACACAAGCTACAGTGCCATTCACTCCATCTCCTACCCCTTTTGCTTCATCATCTACTATGGCTTCCCAAGCCCAAATCCAATGCTTAAACCAAAGTCAGCTTCCACCTCTCACGTAAGCTTTTACACCAAAAGCTTCGCCACCATCCGCAAGTCAAGCAACACCTTTCACCATCAAAAGAGCACCGTCACCCTTCACCCCCCAAGCACCCGTACCTTCTTCTTTGGGGTTAGCGCAATCACTTCTCATTCCAACCTCATCTTTCTCTTGGGTGTTTCCTTCATTTTCCTCCTCACAAGCATCTGCTCAACCACAACCTCAACAAGCTCCTTTCTCTCAACCATCATTCATGTCCCAAGCTCCCATTGCTCCTACCATTCCATCATCTACTGTAGTGCACCCTAACACAAGCTCTCAGTGGGGCCTTACACAAGAAGAAATGAAGGCATGGGGGATCCCATCTCAATCCCCTACATCTATGGTTGCAAGTCAACAAACTGCCTTCGCCCAAGCAGCACAGTAGCAACTACCCCAACCACCACCGGCTTCAAGCTATTCATCCCAAATCCCAAATACCTTCCAGCAAGTTCCACCACCTCAACAGCTAACTTTCCCCAGCTATCTTACCCCATCACCCTTTGCTTCTAGCTTCCCCACACCTGTTCCACCTCTAAGTAACGCAGGCATGCACCTAGCTTATATCAGCCAAACCCAAAGCCAACCTCAGCAACTACCACCATCATACCTACAAGCAGCATCATTCCAACAGCCTCCCCCACAGCAACCACATGTCCCCTTTCAGCAAACACCCATCATTCCTCAACAACAGCAAGTCCCTTTCTATCAGCCCTAGCAACAAATCCCTATCATCCCACAGCAACAACAAGTTCCCACCCATCGGTTACAGAAGCAAGTTCCAAATGTCCAATATCAACAAGTAGTCCCACAAAAACCACCAGTTCAACAACAGCAAGCAGCCCAACAACATCAAGTGATTCCATATCATTTACCACAATATCCCCCTATGCCACACCAGCAATATCCCCAGCAACCATTGCCCCAAAATTAGTTCCAACCCATTTATCCACAGCAAGCGCCATATCCAGTTCCACAGCTTCCATCACAAGCAGAAGTCTCAGTTCCCTCACCACTCAATGCTGAGTGGAAAGCAATGAAAAATGCTCTAAAGGAGCTACAAAGTGGAACAGAGAATAAAACATACAAGTTCGAAGAGGTGTGCTCATATCCCTTCGATCGGTCCATAGCAACTATCCCTTTCCCCAAGTATTTTGAGATGCCCAAGTTCGATAAGTATCGAGGGAAAGGAGATCCAGTAAACCATATCAAAGAGTTCTACATGGCGTGCCAAGAAGTGGCTTACAGTGATAATTATCTCTTGCGCCTGTTTCTCAAAAGCTTGGGAGGAACTGCTGTTGAGTGGTTTTACAAAATACCCCATGGGACAATAAAAACCTTTGCTGAACTCTCTGAGAAGTTCATCACACACTATGCCCATAATGTGGAGAATGAGTTCTCCTTGCTAGACCTATGCAACTCAAAGTAGAAAGATGGAGAAAGCCTTGTAGAATACTTGCAAAGATGGCAGAATCTTACAACCAGGTTATCATATCAGCCACCAGAGAAGCATCTAACAAAGATCTTCATTGATAACTTGCATCCAAAGCTATCCCATCACATGCAAATGAATTGTCTCCAGACATACCAAGACATCAAGAGCAAAGGCATAGGCATTGAGAAAGCTCTCCTAGACGAAGGCACTATTCGTCACTTCAAGGATGATTCCAAGAACAAACCCAACAATGATAAATCTCATTACTGGAATCGTAACAAGAATGTTGTTACAGATGGAGCCACTGACACTAAGAATGTACAATTCATTGTGGCTAGTCCTACACCAGCTCAAACATATCAACCACCACAAGCGCCCATCTATCAGCAACCACCAGCTCCCGCATATCAAGCACCTATTTATCAGCAGCCTCCTCAAGCTCATCAACTACCTATGCAACAGTATCAGCAGCAATAGCCAGCACGTCAAGGCAATCCTATTAACGCAGTTAACATTTCCCCAAGGCAGAACAAACCCAACAATCAGAACAATCCAAAGAGGACTTTCACACCTTTGGGTGAGCCTCTGGATCAGATCTTTTATCGGCTAGCCAAGGCAAATATGATCACATATCCACCCATCCCACAGAAGGATGACAACGCACCAAAGTCTGATTGGTATAAAGAACATGAATACTGTGATTACCATCGTGTGAAGGGGCACACAACATTGAAGTGCATGCGGCTCAAGAACTACATCCAGGATCTCATTGATCGCAAGGAGATCCAGGTCGATGCACCAGCTCAAGCTTCACCCAATGCCAGTTTGCAAATATATCAAAATGTGTTCCCTCAACACAATACCGGGAAGAATCAAGCCAATGCCAATCAGCCCCAAACTCATGGAAAAGGCAAGCAAGAAGATCACACAGCGGCCTACATCAACTATGACAAGTATGTCAGATGCATAACTCAAGTTGAGCCCATCCAAGATGAGCCCACCATCAATACCATCCACGTCAGAGGGCCGGATCGATAATGTGCTGCAACTACCCGCAGTGGTAGGATAACTATTGCCGGTGCTCCTCCAAGGTCAGCTACTCCTCCAAGGCCAACGTCTACTGCATCTACAGCACATTCTAACACCAGGCCAGCATCAAATGCACGTGCAACATAGCATAATGCACCAAGTGCACAATACAATATCATAGAGCATCTTGGGAACATGCCAGCCCAAATATCTATCTTGGATTTGCTCCGCACATCACCCATCCATCAGGAGATCCTGGAAAAAGCTTTAAAAGAAGGCCATGTCCCCACGAACATTAACACAACTCAGTTTGAAACTCTTGTGGGACACCTATCAGCAGCATGTGCCTTATCCTTCAAAGAATCTAATATACCAGATGTCACTCCTGACCATACTCTCCCTCTTCGCATTGCTGTCATGGTCAGAGATTTCACCATCAAATGAGCTCTGGTGGATAATGGCTCAGCCCTCAACTTGTGCACATTAAAATTCATCAAGAAGATTGGGTTCACAGAGGCTGACATATAACATGAGATGATCACTATCAAAGTATATGACAACTTGGAGCGTACCTTCAAAGGTACTATCACCTTGCCTATCTAGCTAGGCCCAGCAATGCAAGATACTATCTGCCACATTGTTGATCTTGACCTACCATTTAATATTCTTCTCGGCCGCCCATAGATCCATTCCATTAAGGCTGTACCATATACTTACCATCAGTGCATCAAGTTTCCACATCAAGGCACTGAGGTTACCATCCACGCTAATCCTAACCCCTTTGCATACTGTCATGCGATGGAAGCATCTTTCCCTCATTCTACTCATTGTCCTGGAATTGATATTGGTACTTCTATTGCTAGCTCATCCCGATCCCATCACGATCCAGAGACCATCCTCTCTTCCACCTTATCATCCATCAAGATCAACAACCAGGGTTGTGGCGAATACAGCCTCAGTGATGCATTTGCTGTAGGGGCTCTTCCATGTGATCCACATACTCAAGGGTGCCCAAGTTGTCAAAACAAGCTTGTTGAGGAACATTATAAGCTCAAGAAAATTGGAAATATGACTTTTGAGTCTCATGGTACCATCAACAGCAAAGAAATGGATCCAGATATTAACAAATGGTTATACAAAGATCCCCCATCATGTGACACACAACTTCTTGAGTACTTCAAAGAGAAATACCCAATCCCCTACAAAAATGTCACAAAACACTATAACTATCAAGGTGGTGGTCTAGGACCACAAGAGGACGGAAATTTGTTTCCTATCACACCATCACAAAATCTTGAACATCAAGGACTTGGCTTTAATATCCCTCACCTGCCCAAACAAGAGCCCAATACCACAACTGCGGGCACTAACATGACCAACGTGAACTTTTCGAATAGCCAGGATGACCTTGTGGAAATCGAAGACATCCCCGAAGAGAAAGACATCCGATCCTACGATGATATCTTTGCTGACGACACCCTCCTGGGGACTTCTGTCCTCCAACAACTATCCATCAACCTCATAGACCTTCCCCTCACACACCCTGAACTCATAACTTGGGACCAACCAAGCATCGCACACATAGATGAGTTCCAAAGTGCACAAGCACTCCTAGAATTCATGGGGGCATCAGGTCTAGCAAGCAATCAAGATCCAACATCAACCTCTATCTATCAGCTTCACCCAGAAGGATATTTTGGGGAAGAGGCAAGCTTTAGTCACAAAAATGATAAAGCAAAAGAACATCATGAGTCTTTATGTGAAAACCCTTTTGGAGCACATTCTGATTCCAAAATAGTAAAAACAAAGGGCGTATCTTCTAGCGAAAACCTGGCAATTCAAGTGCTAGAAGATGAAGCCTTTCCTCTTCCCCCTATCCAAGATTATAGACCAGAGTAGTCGCCGATCATCATAGAGGAAATCAAGCCAATCAACTAGGGAACAGAAGAATGTCTAAGGATCACCTACATTACAGTCAACCTAACAGAAGGAGAAGAAATCGCTCTCAGTGCCTTGCTCAAGGAATCCATCATCAACTTTGCATGGTCATACGCCCACATGCCTGGGCTTGATCCAAACTTGGTTGTTCATCATCTATCAGTAGATCCAAACGTCAAGCTAGTGAAGCAGAAGCTAAGGAAAATGCATCCAAAGGTAGCATTGCTCATCAAAGTAGAGCTTGAGAAGCTCCTCCAAGCTAAGATCATCAGAGCAATAGATTATTCAGAGTGGATCTCTAACATGGTGCCAGTCACAAAGCCTTCTGGTGACATCAGAATCTGTACTGATTTCAGGGACTTGAACAAGGCATGCCCTAAGGATGACTTCCCATTGCCAAACATAGACATGCTTGTAGACCTCACAGCGGGTCACGAAATGCTATCACTCATGGATGGCTTTTCCAGCTACAACCAGATTCATATAGTAGAAGCAGATCAACATAAAATAGCATTCAAAACCCCATGGGGTACCTTCTGCTACAATATGATGCCCTTTGGGCTAAAGAATGTAGGAGCAACATATCAGCGAGCAATGACAACGATCTTCCATGACATGATCCACAAGATCCTTGAAGACTATGTGGATGATATCCTTGCAAAATCCAAAACAAGGGATGAACACCTCAACATCTTAGAGCATGTATTTGATCATCTGAATCATTATGGCTTAAAGCTTAATCCTAAGAAATGTGTCTTTGGTGTTACATCTAGCAAGCTTCTAGGCTTCATCATCTCTAGACAAGGCATAGAGATCGATCCTAAAAAGGTAAAAGAAATAATGGAGATGCCTCCACCAAGAAATCTCAAATAGCTCAGAAGCCTAAAGGGCAAGCTTCAATCAGTTCGGTGGTTCATCTCGCAACTAGCAGACAAGTGCCAACCCTTCTCACATCTCTTATGCAAAGACACCAACTTCAAGTGGGATCCCATATGTCAAAGAAGCTTTGATAAGCTCAAGGAGTATCTAGCTAACACTCCGATCCTTGTACCACCAGTTCCAGGATGCCCACTCATCCTTTACATCTCAACAATAGCTACAGCACTAGGGGCACTCCTAGCACAGCATGATGATGAAAATAGAGAACAAGCTATCTACTACATCAGTCGCACTCTTGTGGGCTATGAGCTTAACTATTCACCCATGGAGAAAGCATGCCTAGCAGTGGTCTTTGCCACTCAAAAACTTAGACATTACATGCTTAGCCACACAATCAAGCTCATATCAAAGGTGGACCCTCTTAAGTATCTGTTATCAAGGACAACCCTCACAGGCTGTATGGCAAAATGGGTCATGTTACTCAGCAAATTTGACATCAAGTATGTAGATCGCAAAGCAATCAAAGGGCAAGTCATTGCTGATCAACTAGCAGAAGCACCACTGGTGGATGCCTATCCACTAATCATGGAATTCCCCGATGAACATCTATGTATGATCAAAGAACAATCCATGTGGCACCTATACTTTGATGGTTCCAACACATCCCATAGCTCTGGGGCAGCAATCCTATTCGTCACACCTCAAGGTGACTATATTCCAAAATCATTCAAGTTGGGATTCCCCTATACCAACAATATTATAAAATATGAGGCACTCATCTTAGGTCTCAAAACAACTATCCAATGGAACATCACAGAACTACAAGTCTTTGGAGATTCATAGCTCATTATCAAGCAAGTCCTTGATGAGTATCAGACAAAGGATGACAAATTGCTACCCTATAAGCAACTGGTGGATAAACTAAAAGAGCATTTCCTACATCTACAATTCAATCAGATCCCAAGGCTTCAGAACAAAGCAGCAGATGTAATGGCAACCATCGGATCCTTATTGGAAATCCCACGTGACGCAACACAATATGAATTTCTAGTCGAGCAGCTACACTTGCCAGCTTATGAGAACACCGATGCAAACATGGTGTGTGTCTTGGTTGGTCCCCAATCCCCATGGTACCATGACATCCATGCATATCTAAAAAATGGTATCATATCTCCCCATCTCACCAATAACCAATGCCAAAACCTTATTCGTAGAGCTTCCTGCTACACTCTTGTAGCCAACACCCTATATCATCGCGGGTATCACAATGTCCTATCTAGATGTTTAGACTCAAACGAGGTCGTCCTGGCCTTACAAGAAGTTCACACTGGAATTTGTGGTGCCCACATGAGTGGCATGGTTCTAGCAAAGCAGCTGCTTAGAGTTGGATATTATTGGCCAACAATGGAACATGATGCATGTGAATTTGTCAAGAAATGTCTCCCATGTCAACAGCATGCCAATTTGATACATGCACCATCACAGGATCTACAGCCTATTGCACCACCATGGCCTTTTTCATGTTGGGGCCTCGACCTCATTGGCTTGATCACCCCCCTCTCTTTGGATGGACACAAGTATATCATAACAGCCACAGAGTACTTTACCAAATGGGTTGAAGCGATTCCGCTCACGCTTACTACTGGCATCCAAATATCCAAGTTCATCCTCTATCATATCATTTGTCACTTCGGCATACCATCTACCATCTTCACAGACCATGGCACACCTTTTGAAAACCAGCATGTGGATGATCTATGTGCCAGACTCCACATCCATCACCATTTCTCCAGTCCATATTTCCCTCAAGGAAATGGCCAAGCTGAAGCAACTAACAAAACACTTTTGAAGCTTCTCAAGAAGATTTTCAATGATTCTGGTTGTGACTGGCATCTCCAAATTAATCCTGCCCTCTGGGCTTATCGCACTTCTTATCGCACTCCCACAGGCACCACCCCATACTCCCTTGTATATGGTGCCGAAGCTATTCTACCGATCGAGGTTGAGCTCCCATCCTTGCGTGTCTCCATGAAGAACTATACAACTGATGAAGACTATCATGTGGCCCGGCTCACACAGCTAGATCTGCTAGATGAAAAGAGACAGCAAGCCTACGATCACTTGGTTGCATACCAGAATCGACTCAAAAGGAGTTATAAAAAAAAGGTCCATCCTAGACAATTCCAGGTCGGTGACATGGTCCTTAAAGAAAATCAGAAGGTCCTAGCAAATAGAGAAAAGAAAGGCAAGTTTGAGCCTACTTGGTTGGGCCCCTATGTTGTCACTGCATCCTTTGGCTCGGGAGCCTATCAACTATCAACACTAGAAGGTGAGCCCTTGAATGATCCTATCAACATCATCCATCTGAAGAGGTTCTATGCCTGAACCTAATCCTGCATATATCAGAAAATCTAAAAACATTCAAAAAAGCAAAAAAGAAAAAGAAAAAGAAAAAAGAAAAGAGAAAGAGAAAATAATCGTCCAACGGTGAAAACTTGGCAATTCAAGCACCTTGGACAAGTATGTTGGTAAAAACCTGGCAAACAGGTGCCAACATAGTAAACTGAGCTATTTATCTATTCAATTGTCCTTTCAGCTACCGCCCTCTTCCTCCATCCATAATCTCTTAATAGATCTCCCAGCAGTTCCATCTCCCCTATCCTCCAAACATTCAGCTTCCATCTTCCTCCAACCCATCTACAATCCATATCCTATTCCAAAGCTTTGTACCATATCTTGTACCCTATCCTTATCCCTTTCCTGTACAACGCAATCCTCCCTGTATTTATCCTTCTTGTCTCCATCCTAGTGAGAGTCCCGCCGAGTGTGATCTTCCTATCCCCAATCCTGAGCTTCTGTACATATCCCTTGTGCATATCATTCCTCCTTGTTGTGCATAACCTTTGTCCGTCCTGTAGTAGCATTTGATCAAATATCTTGTCCCATCCCCAACCTCAGAAAACTTTTAGTCCCACTCGGGCCTTGTGCTTCAGCAACATCAATTGTCGACTTATCCTTGCTCATCCTGATTATTCCTTGAACTTCAGCTTTTGCCAGTGAACAACTACACTTATTCTCTCACCAACCCATGGGTCTTTGAGGATATATCGTTCCTCCTGTCTGACCTAATCTTCCATCCTGGTCCTTGAGGATATATCATTCCTCCTGTCTGACCAATCTTCCCACCATCAATCAAACCTAATCTCTCTCCTTGGCAAAGGATGTTTTTTTGGAGTTATCATTTTGATCTTGGATTTTTTTCCTTTGGGTCTTGTTAATCTTTTTGGCTTCTCTTTATCCCACTAGGGTCACCATGATTCTTTATATCACGGTGTGCTACATGTGTGAATAATCTGGGGCAAGGTCTTTTGATCTTTCGCTTCTACCTGTGAGTCAGTTGTGTGTTTGTAGTTCCTTCAGCATCGGTTCCGCCATGTCACCTCTGTACTTCATGTGTGATGTTGGGGCAACCCTATGTGTTTGTTTAGCATCAGTCCTCATCAGTCCTCTACGACGTTGTTGACAGGCCTCGTGATCCCAGTATCCTTGGTAGGTCTCTAACATAGCTATATTAAATCTAGGTTGTGCACTCCCATTTGCACTTGGAGCTATCTGGTCCCTTGCATTTATCATATAGATTAATCTTGCATCTTTGCATACAGCTGCATCTTGCATCTTGCATTTCCATCTCATCTTGCATATCATCCAACTTTTGGTTATAAAAGTGAGGTTATTTATCTCCCCTTTCTTCCTAGGCCCTTCCTTCCTCATCCCGTCGGGCACACTCTGTCCTAGGGCGTAATCCCTCTTTCTCCTTGTCCCACTGGGTGCATCTTCCATGATTTTGTCCCACCGGGGCATGTATCCTCTTTCTTCCAATCCCCCCGCGCGTCATACCCTCTTCTTCTGATTCTAGCCTTGGCATCTTGTTTTCTTTTCTTTGACGCCATGCCACTTGCGGCATCGCATCAAAGAGGGGCAAAATGTAGACACCGAAAAATCCTTCAGAAAATAAATTATTTTTGTTTTCTGAAAATCTTTGATGACATCATCATTTATTAATTAATTATTTATTTAATTAATTAATTTATTTTTATGCCATTAAATCCCTCTCTCTTAATTAAAAATCTTTAATTAAGGAATCTAGCCTAAAAATGTCATTTGGACATTATCCCTAATTTATTAATTATTTAATTAATAAATTGACCAAAAAACTTCAAAAATAAATTAATTTATTTTTAATTTATTTTTTATCCCAAAGTTGGCCAAAATTCTAAAGAGCACTAAACTCTTCTAGAAAGTCCTAAACCTTCCTCTAAATGGGTCAAATCCCTAAACTAGTCCCTTCAAACCCTAAGCCTAGATATTTAATATTTATTAAATTTACCTTTAATAAATATTTAAATCTCACCAAAAGCCACTTGCCCATCCCTTTCTCCTAATCCTAATCCTAATCCCCTTTCTAATCTTGTCACATTCCATTAGCAAAAGGTTTACCAAAACTTATGCTAACCTCCTCTTAGTCATCCTCCTTAGTCAACAAGGATTGACACCTCTTGGCCACCTCTTGCAAATGCATTTAAGGATGCATTTAAGCCTTCCTTATTTTTCTTACATGCATTCATTATGCATTTAAGACCTTCTTATCCCTTCCTTGCCACCTCTTAGCCTTGGGCACATTTACCAAATTGTGCACATGCCCTCAAACTTTCAACTCAATTCTCCCTTGACACTTGTCAGGACACTTGTCCTTGACTCAACCCTAACCTTAGCCCTAACTCTGACTCATCCTTTTAAACCAAGCCCTTCCCTTTTCCTATAAATACCCTCACTTCCTAAGGCAAATCATCTTTCAACTCTTAAACTCAATAGCAAAGTTATAATGCCATTTTCATTCTAGCATAAGCATAAACTCATCATTTTAGATCATTTCCAAGCTTAAATCACATCTAAATTAGCTTAATTGGATTAACATAGATTCATTTCTTGTTTAATCAATCTTAGTTCATCTTTTAGCTTTGCATATTTATGTGTTCTTGAGGCCTTTGAGGCAAAATAGGTTCCTCATACCTATTTTGTGTCATTTTGGGTCTTCTTGATCCTCAAATCATCCTAATTTGCATGCTCCAAGTGCTTGAGTTTGCACACCCACATCCATCTATATCCAAGCATATCAAACGGTGCATGGGTGCATCCGTTTTAGGCTTAAACTGAGGTGGCTTTGATTTTAGTTTGTTTACCATTAAATTTGATTTGATTATATGCTATGACGTTTGTTTGTCTTTGGCCTTCAAAACAGGTTTAGGTGCACACTCAAATCCTAGTCTACAATTTCCTTCTAGCATCATTCAAATTTTCACTAAAGAAGCAATAGGTTTATCTTCTTGACTCAACACAGCTCCAATTACACTTCCACTTGCATCACATTCTACTTGAAATACTTTACTGAAATCAGGTAATGCCAAAATAGGTAATTCAGCAACCTTCTGCTTTAGGGTCTCAAAACTTTTATCAGCTCCATGTGTCCACTTGAATTCTCTTTTGTCTCCTCTCATAGTCTTAGTCATAGCATTACAAATTGAACTAAAATTCCTTATGAACTTTTGGTAAAAACTTGCCAAACCATGAAATTATCTTACCTTAGTAGCATTCACAGGTGTAGGCCAATTTAGAATAGCTTCAACCTTTTCAAGATCCATCATCAAACCATTAGTTGAAATAACAAATCCCAAATACACAATCTCTTCTTGCATGAATGAACACTTTTTCAGATTTATCAACAACTTTTCTTCTTTCAGTCTCTGCAAAACTTGTCTTACATGCAACAAATGTTCTTCGTTGGTCTTACTGAATATCAAAACATCATCAAGATATACAATCACAAACTTACCCAAGAATTTCTTCAAAACTTCATTCATCAACCTCATAAAAGTACTTGGTGCATTAGTTAAACCAAAAGGCATAACCAACCACTCATAAAAACCTTCCTTTGTCTTGAAATCAGTCTTCCATTCATCACCTTCTCTAATGATACCCACTTTTCAAATCAATCTTTTTGAAATACTTTGCTCCAGTCAAACTGTCCATTATGTCATCCATTCTCAGTACTGCACAAGGACTCAAACTTTCTCTAATCAAACCTTTCTCCAACAACTCTTGAATCTGTCAGTTCAATTCCTATTCTCAGTAGGTGTCAACTGATGAGGTGCCTTATTCGGTAAACTAGCTCCAAAGATTAGATCCATACAATGATCAATACTTCTTTTCAGTGGCAAACCATCAAGTACATTATCATAAATGATATCACTATACTCAGTGAGTAACTTATCAATCTCCTCAGGGACATTATCTTCTATTTTCTTACTCAGTTTATTAGGAATCACAACAAAACATACATCATCCCTCTTCAAAGAGTTAACAAACTTCCTTCCATCCATCAAGAAAACTTTCACAAATGTGCAAACATTACTAACAAGTTCTTCCATCAATGGTAACAAGATTTGTTTCTTTCCATCAGCCACAATAGTATACTTATGCAATCTCCCATCATATATAGCATGTCTATCATATTACCAAGGTCTACCCAACAAAATATGACAACAATCCATAGGCATGATATCACATAACACCTTATCATATTATTTTCCAATCTTCAAATTCACATAACATTGTTCACTTACTAGGAGTGTCTGCTCATCCTTGATCCATGAAATCTGATAGGGCTTCAAATGTATTAACCTTTTCAACTACAAATTTGTGACCATCTCTTTAGATGTCAGGTTCTCTGAGCTACCACTATCAATGATTACCTTCCAAACTTTGTTAGAAACTCTACATCTGGTCTTGAACAAACTTTTCCTTATCAAATCTTCCTTATTGCTTTCATTCAACAGTGCTCTTCTTACCATCAAGTTATTTTCATTCTCACGCTCATTCAGTGACTCTTCTTGCACCAAAGCATTTCTACTGCTACTAGCCTTCTTACTAGCTTGTGCACATTCAAAAGATCTATGTCCTTCTTCTCCACAATTATAAAAAGATCTATGTCCTTCTTCTCCACATTACTGCCTCTACCTCTAGAACTTTCACCTTTCCACTCGGTCTTGCCTTTGTCCAGATTTGTCTTTTCTGGTTTAGATCTACCATTTTCACCATTAGATCTACCTCTTCCTCTACGGAATCTACCACCTCAACCTCTCTATCTTTTCTCATGTCTTTTTTTCAATTTCTCCTCAGCTTTCAAAGCAAATTGATAAGCCTCCTCAATGTTCTCCAACTTGACCATGCTAATCTCCTCTTGGATGGAAACCCTCAAACAATTTAGGTATCTACCAATTCTTTCCACATCATCTTCATCATGTCTAGATCTGATATCTAATCTATAGAATTCCTTAGTATACTCCTTTACCGAGCTTTCCTTCTATCTCAGACTTTGCATTCACTGAACTAGGCTAATTTGATAATCATAGGGTAAGAACTTTCCTTTCAACTTATTGACCATTTTACTCCATACCTTGATTTTGTCTTTGCCTTTCATCTTCTAATCCAATTGCAGATGTTCCCACCATAGGGATGAATGACTTTTCAACTTTGTGCTTGCAATCTTCACCTTCTTATCCTCAGGGATACTCTCATATTCAAAATACTTTTCCATCTCGGTGATCCAGTCCACCAATTCATCAAAATCCAGCTTTCCATCATACTCAAGGGGATTGAAATGTGGTGTTGACTTCAGATTTGTCAAATCCTTCAAAAATATTTCTTCACCTTGATCCATAACAGGAGCAGGTTTTGCATTCACCCGTTCTTCTTCAATTTCATCATCAGTAACATCTTCAAGATGTCTGCCTCTTCTTTGGGGTATTTCCACTGCTTCTAATCTAGCAGCAATCTACCTTAGCATATCTACCAATCCTGGATCTACATCTCACCTCCCATGAACCATCTTGACAACCTTCTACAATTGTAGGTCAGATTGCAATCTGCTACCCCACAACAATTCAACCAAGGCTTCAAGAGGAACCTGCAAACCTAGATCCACAGACCTAGATCAAGATCTCACCTCACTTTGATACCACCTGACACAAGGGCCTAGAGTAAGAGGGGCCAAAGTTTGGAATACCACAATGATCCAAGCCTACAACACATATGTAGAAGTAACAAACAACAAGAGTAAGAGAGAGAATGCCAGATCTTTCATTAACTTTCATCAATTTGAATTAAACATGCCAGGCTATAAGGCCTTCCTGGTTAGGGCCTGATATTAAAATGAATTACAAAAGTCCTCAAACATGTGAGGATCTACTGTCAATCTCTAATCTAATGCCTTTTATCTTCTATCAAAAACTACCACCAAACATCTACATTTATACAAGAAGCTACTGAGCTGAGTCGGCATTCAGATCCACAATTAATGGAAGTAATGGTCAAATCTAGGACCACATGCTTCCCAATGATGGATACCAACATTAATTCCATGATCCAATATAAATGCACAAGTCGGCCACAATAGGAAACAAAACTAGACTTGACGGTAAGCAAGATAACTGAGCAACAGACAGACAATGCCGAGCGCCAGTGAAATAACTGACCACCTAGGAGAGAACCGACCATACTCGGTAACCAAAGGAAAGTGACCAACTACTGACCAACTCGATCAAAGAAGAAACTAAGCAACATGGACAAACTCCAAATTCTTTTTGGTGACACAGGATTGCCAAGGACCCGAGATGCTCCTGCATCATATCTGTCTTAGATGGGGTACTTCATTCTTGAAACTAGATACTCACCATCATCAAACAAAAAAAACTATTAATTTTGATGACTAGATTAGAATGATTGTTGGCTTTCTTAGTTTAGTGAGTATTATCTTTTATTGATTTATCATTTGATCATGTTCCTATGCTACTCTAGGATATCACTGAGTGATGAGAATGGTCAGGATGGTTCATGGTCATTTATTTTTGTTTTGTCTTTTTCTTATTGGATGATCTCATGAGATTCTGAGGCATTTCATTCATATGCGTCAGGAAAGATGAGATCATTCTATGTCTGCATTATATTTTTTTCATGCAAATGGATTGCATTATCATCCTATATTTCATAGCCATGGTGTGATGGATCCAATTTTTCCATATTAAATAAACCTCTCGTGACATAAAATGCACTTATGAAATCAATTTTCATCATTACTTATTTTTCTCCATCTAATTTTATTTGTTTACTAACATTTATTTTGTTGGTCCTTCTAATCATTCTTTTTTCAAAAAATTGTCCTCAAATAAATTTTCGCCCAATTTTTTGAGGGGGCATCCTACCTCCCTTCTGTCAATCCACTGGTGCATGATCTTTTAACATTTTTTTGAGCCAACACTCATAATCGTAACATCTCAAAGAGGGTCAAAATGTAGACACCTAAGAATGGTTCACACCTATGTGACCCCTTTTAACTTGTCTTTTATGGTGTGATATTCCTCATTTGATCAGTTACTAAAATTTCTTGCATCTTGAAATCATAATCTCGATCTCTTTGGTCGAATTAATCAAGTTTGCATCTCAATCCTAAATGTTCCTAAACTAATCCTCATCAATCCTAATCAATCCTAAACCATGTCAAACTTTCCTAAATTAGTTCAAATCAGTCCAGATCAGTCTTATCTAGTTCAAGACCATTTCAAGAACATTCGATCATTCTCAAATAAATTCTAGGACATTGTCCAAGGTCATCAATGTCTGATCAAATGTCCTTTCAAAAATCTTGTCAATTGTACCCTTATCAATTCAAAATCAATCCAAGGTATTGTCCAAGTTCAATGCCTAATCAAGTCTCTTTCAAATCAATCCAATCCCAAGTGCATTGTCAAAGTTCATCAATGCCTCATTGTCATCATCCTAATCCAAGTCAATTTTAATAGCATTCTCCAATTTCATCAATGCTACTTATGTTGGAAAAATGGTCAGTGCTCCCCTCGGGATTTATGACATAGATTAATCAGCTCTTGTATCTCCTATAAGTCTAGTCATTGTATCAGGCATTAATAGGTTGATATTTTGGTGCAACATCAACCAATACTTGTAAAAAGTGGTATCAAAGCTTGGTCATAGGTTTTCATCCCCTTGGGTAACGCTAAGGGGGAGATTATTGGAAAAATGGTCAGTGCTCCCCTCGAGATTTGTGACATGGCTTAACCGCCTCTTGTGTCTCCTATAAGTCTAGTGGTTGTATCGAGCATTAAAAAGTCAATCTTTTGTTTCAATGGAAACCACTACTTGTAACAATGTCATCACCATCAGTCATCCTAATAGCATTGTCAAAGTTCATTAATGCTATTTTATTATCTCATCCTCAATCATGTACATTGTTAAAGTTCATCAATATTGCATTGGTCCCTAATCTATTTTTAATCATCAAAATCAGTTCAAACCCTAATCAAATCTTTCAAGACCAATCCATTTTTTATCCTACATCATCAATGTAGTCAATTGTTTTACCAATTTTTCCCCTTGGGATAGATAACCCATATTTTGTCCCTTTTTATTAATCTATTTATTAGATTAATTCCCCCTATCCTAAGTCTCCCACAATTAATTAATTTTGAATTAATTAATTGATCTCCTTTTTGAATTTTGAATTTCTAATTCCTAATTTATCCTTTTGAGGGAATAATAAATTTTTAAATATTAAAACGATACTCTTACACATTCTCTTAATTCATGCTTCATGATTTTACTATTAATTAGCCTCCAAGTTTGTTCCACCTTCCCTATCCCTTTTTCCACTAATTTGGCCTCTAATTGCCTACTAATTAGCCTCATATTTATCCTTCTACTTTTTCCTTGATTTATGCATTCCAAATTGTGCATTCAATTTGTCATAATTAAGACAATCTTCCAATTTACACTCTCATTTCCAAATCTACATTTTGGTCTCCAATTCCTTTAAATTGAGATCAAATTTCTCAATTCCAACTAACCATCTTCTTTTGAATCTTCTCATCATCATTATAGTCATATTATCAACATCTTGCTTTCATTGTGTCAATATGGGAGATACATTAACTCTTTTAGAGAAGCAAGAAAGAGCACAATTGTCAAATTGAGGGAGTTTTGTTTATAGTTTACATTTCTTCATCTCAAATTATTTTGTGTTTGGATAGGTTGATTGTGCATGCTTTAGAGTTTGATGGTTCCTCTTGTGTGCATTTTTTTCCTCATTTTCCTATCCTACACATACATGCCTTCATACATGTCATGCTACAACTGGCGCGCTTCATTATAGTCTTCAATCAGTGACCTTAAATCCCTATTCTAAAGATTATCCTTAATTCCTAACTGAGACATACTTTCTAGAGAATTATTACATTACATAAATAGGTATCAAGATATGCATGTTAGTCCAAGAAATAGAATAATCCCCAAAATATGGAAATGTGTTAAAGAAAATAGGCTAGGTCCTAAATCATAAGGAACTCGATCCATAAACTGTGCAAGGCCTAGCAAACTAAGTTTAGGTCCACACACGATCAAAGAAAAAATATGTATGCACCATTGAGCTTCGCAAGCCATATATTTTCATTGAAAGATCAAAATTCACCAACAAGTCACAAACTGGCAAGAACACACCACCCAAGAGAGAACAAATCATAACTCAAATAAAAATGAGCCAAATGAGTTGTGAACCTATGAACATGGTAAAATATAGGTCCTTGATAGAATCTGGTCATAGCATAAGCTAACTCGAACATATGATGAATCACCAACTTGATCTCTTAGACTTGAAAATAGGAACAATACTAAACAAAAATATTTTTGGTTGATGCCAGATTTATCTTAACCCAAAATGCTCTTGCATCACCCTGAGAGGTATCCTTCATTAGTCTAGGATAAATATTTATATTGCATCACTCCCTCTGGATAGATATGCTAGCTATGTATCTAATGAAAGAATGAGGGACAACAACCCCTAGCTTCTATTTGAGATACTCATATGTATCCTTTGAAATATCCTTTGTAAAAATATCTACAAACTAATACTTAATAGAAATATATCCAATATTCACTTCTTGATACATAACTTTCTCTCTTAGAAAGTGATAACATATAGATATATGCTTTCTCTTGAATTCATCAATAGATTCTTTGATATATTGATATCACTTTTAGTATCACACAAAACAAGAATGACTTCATCAAATATTACCTTAGTGGATTTCAAGATATGCTTCATCCATAACACCTTATTGTAACTAGATGCTACTTTAATATAAACTAATGCTATTGTTGATAAGGACATTAATCCCTACATCTTACTCATCCAATAGACTAGTATGCTTGACGCAGTGCAAGGTAGGAGGATCCCCAATGGAGATGTCCTAGCCCCCAGCAAATAACCACACAATAGAATATAATAACAATACAAAGATTTAGATCCACACAATGCCAAAACTCATAATAGAATCATCATATTTTCATCCAACATGCCCGGCTGTAAGGCCTTTCGGGTTATGGCCAAATACAATGCAATTACAATAGAAACTCCACAAGATCTCACAAGATCCAAACCAAAACCCTAGCTAGCCCAGATCCACACACTGGTAGGAACCCCCAAGGAAGATCTAAACTTGTGCTCGCAAGCCCACCAAGCAATCTCCTTGTTTCCCAAGCCGCAGCTACTAGCTCTCCTCAAAACTCACTCCACATCCACCTCCTCCTCTCCCAAGTGGATGAATGAATCCCTAAAGACTTCCCCCACAACCTCTACTTATACCAATCTAAGCCACAGGTCGGCCCTGAATATAAATTAAATACAAATACCGAAATTAAATGCCACAAGTCGGCCAACAATAATAATTAAATTCCCAAAATTGATGTCTTAGTAAAACCACAATATCTCCTCGCTTTGGATGAATTAGAACTCATGATTCAAACCAGTGGTAGAAATATAGGCCCTCTTCAATCCTTGAAATTTTCAGCCTCTAACTCTTTGTGGAAAATTACTTATAAGACCTGAAATAGGCACCAAATTCCTAAGCAAGGCCGAGCTCCCCTAGGCCATGCTGAGCAACCAAGACCATACCAAGTTCCATTAAATACATCAAAACCAATTACCCAAGACCCAAGTGGGTTTATCCAACTCTACCAAACCCATCACATATGAAAATAAGTCCACACAACTCCATCAAATCTCCCAAACATGCAGGATAGCCAACTACCTTGGGATGCTCCTGCATCAGACTCCCCAGGTGCGAAAAGAAGTATGCCTCATACTTTGATGCTAGATGAAATATCTACAACCATCTTCATCTTCACCAAAGGCTTCCACTCCAACTGGGACAATAGAACCAACATGCAAATCATCCAAATCTGCATCCATCTGTCAACCACTAGAATCTCAACCATCCAATCAACATGCTCACTCCCAGGAACAAATTGAACATAGTGCCTCACCAATATTCTTTGTAGTGGATCACTACCAACAACAACAATATCCTCAAACATGAAATCCATGTCACCAACATGTAAGCTCAAATCCACAATAGGAGCAACATGTAAATCCTCAACCATGTCAACCACCAATAGGTTCACATCAGGAACATACAGATCTGTAGTATCATGTAGATCCTCAACCACATCAAAAACTAGTGAATCCACACCAGCAACATTCATATCAACAACATCCATATCACCAACATATGGATCATCACCCTTAGCAACCTGATTATCCACGACCAAGTGCTCCACAATTTCCATGTCAGACTCAACCAACTGATCATGAAAACCAATCTCAATCACAACATCAACAGGTTTAGGAAGCTCCATAGAAACATCCACAAGTTTCTCCATAGGTTCTGCATCAACCTCCACACACTGATCAACAAAACCAACTTCCATATCAACCTTGCTATGCCCTCTTTTCTCTTGAACAAGTCTTCTAACCAGCCAGACAACTCGCTTCCTGATCGGTAGACTCCAGCTCCATGGATTCAAGATCTCTCGAACTCTCTTATGAAATTTATCTAGAGATGGATCACTCTCAACCATCCTTTCCTTAACTTGATTAGTCAATCTAGCTTCCAATCGAGCAAAAGTCTTTGAAATATTCTTCTCCACCACATCATGGAGTTTTGCAATCATCTCAGGGTCCAATCTTCTTAGAGCCATCTTCTAAGATCTTCACAAACCCTCTGTAACTAGATCCAACCTTCAACCAGGTGCTAGTGCAAACTGCCTCACATTCGGTGCTCTGTCCACACACTCAGGAACAACCTTCACTCTGAAAAACTCCACCCAAGGTCCTGGTGTAAACTGCCTCACATTTGGCGCTCTGTCCACACACTCAGGAACAACTGTGCTCTGATACCACTTGATGTAGTGCAAGGTAGGAGGATCCCCAATGGAGATGTCCTAGCCCCCAGCAAATAACCACATAATAGAATATAATAACAATACAAAGATTTAGATCCACACAATGCCAAAACTCATAATAGAATCATCATATTTTCATCCAACATGCCCGGCTGTAAGGCCTTTCGGGTTATGGCCAAATACAATGCAATTATAATAGAAACTCCACAAGATCTCACAAGATCCAAACCAAAACCATAGCTAGCCCAGATCCTCACACTGGTAGGAACCCCCAAGGAAGATCTAAACTTGTGCTCGCAAGCCCACCAAGCAATCTCCTTGTTTCCCAAGCCGCAGCTACTAGCTCTCCTCAAAACTCGCTCCACATCCACCTCCTCCTCTCCCAAGTGGATGAATGAATCCCTAAAGACTTCCCCCACAACCTCTACTTATACCAATCTAAGCCACAGGTCGGCCCTGAATATAAATTAAATACAAATACCGAAATTAAATGCCACAAGTCGGCCAACAACAATAATTAAATTCCCAAAATTGATGTCTTAGTAAAATCATGATATCTCCTAGTTCCGGATGAATTAGAACTCATGCTTTGAACCGGTGGTAGAAATATAGGCCCTCTTCAATCCTTGAAATTTTCAGCCTCTAACTCTTTGTGGAAAATTACATATAAGACCTGAAATAGGTACCAAATTCCTAAGCAAGGCCGAGCTCCCCTAGGCCATGCTGAGCAACCAAGACCATGCCAAGTTCCATTAAATACATCAAAACCAATTACCCAAGACCCAAGTGGGTTTATCCAACTCTACCAAACCCATCACATATGAAAATAAGTCCACACAACTCCATCAAATCTCCCAAACATGCAGGATAGCCAACTACCTTGGGATGCTCCTGCATCAATGCTTCCTAGAAGAATACATCTTCACTTGTGCTTCTTCTATCATCTACACAACCTACTCAATCAACATTAGTTTATAGACTCATGGAAGAATCATTATCCTTTAGATACCATAGACCATAGTCTAGATTTTTTTTCAAATATCTAAATATCCCTTTAACTTCACATGATTTCTTTTGGATTGGCTTGAAATCTTGCAATCAAACATACCACATGCAAGATATCAAGTCTGGATGAAATTATATATAGTATTCATCCAATCATGGATCTCTATCAAGTATGACCAGATTGAGGTGTTTCATCATCCTTTCTCAAATGACAACTAGATTTTGTAGGAGTACTCAGTGGTTTGTGTTCCTCCTTACTAATCTTCTTCAATCCTCCTTACTAATCTTCTTCAACATCTCCTTAACATATTTATCTCAAGAAATAAATATACCATCATTTAATTGATCAATGTTAAGTCCAAGAAAGAATAAGAAATCACCTTGCATAGACATTTCAAATTATTTTTTCTTATCTTTAGAAACTTTCTTACACATTTCATCATCTCCACCAAATTTTATATCATTAGCATACACAACAACAATAAAAATTCTTCCATATTAAACTTTGATATAAATATTTGTCTGCGGTACTTTTTTTGAATCCTTGTTGAAGTAAATACTTGTCCAATATTTCATACTAAGATCTATGAGATTATTTAAGCCCATATAATGTCTTATTAAGTTTACAAACCATTGTGGGCTCTTTTGATAACTAAAATCCATCAAGCTTATCAATGTAGAATTCTTCCTTCAACTAAATATTTAGGAAGGTGGACATGAAAGCTATTTGGTATACCTTGAACTTCTTATGGATAGACAAATCAAGAAAAAAACTAATTTCTTCCACTCTAGCTACCAAAGAAAAGGTCTCTTCAAAATCAAGCCCTTATAAACCAACCTTTAATTGTTTCTTACACCTCCATTGTATTCATTTATATTATTTCTAAATATCCAATTTTTTCCTATCACATGCTTATCAATAGGTCTTGCAACCAATTCCTAAATTTAGTTCTTTCCAATTTGATTAATTTATTCTTCCATTTTATTATTCCAATTTTCATAGTTGATGGCATCATTGACAATCATTGGTTCTATTTTTGACAACAAACACAAGTTTTCTTGTTCATTTTTCCTTTCAACTCTTTTCCTAGTCTACACTTCATCAATTTTGTCTCCAATTATCTAATCTTTTGAATAATTCTTATGAGAATACTTTGAAAGAGTCTTAGGGTTCTTTTCCATATAGATATTTTTTCTTTGATTTCTTCTTCTTCATCTATGCATGAGGGTTCATCTAATTCATAGCTTTCTCATTCACCTATGTTTTGGTATAGGTCATCATCAATTTTGATATTTTCACTTTCAACCATCTTTTTCATTCTTTTATTATAGAACCTATAAGTTTCAATTCTTATAGAAAATCCAAGAAAGATACCTTCATCAGATTTGGAGTTGAAATTTCCCAAATCTTCCTCATGTCTTCTAAGTTAAAATTTTCTACCCAAAAATCTAAAATATTTGATAGTAGCAGGTCTTCCATAAAATATCTCATGAGGGATCCTAGTAGTATTCACTCTTGGTTGACCTCTATTTAGAATTTAGGTAGTAATTTGAACTATTTCTCTCTAATATACAACAAATAAATTAGATACCTTAAACACAGTTCTAGCCATCTCTTAAACATCTTTTATTTTTTATTTCCACAACTCAATTTTTTTGAAGAGCTTCGGAAGAAATTAGATTTTTATTTCATTCTCTTCACAAAATTTATCAAAATAATTTGAAATGAACTCACCTCCTCTATCAAACAGTAGACACTCAATTTTTAAATTCATTTCATTCTCAATCATTGACTTAAAGGCCTTAAACATGTCAAAATATTTTAGTTTTTCTTTAATGAATGTAACCCATTCCATCCTAGTAAAGTACTCAATAAGAAACATAAAATACCTATCACCTTGGAGATTCCTTGTTCTAGTGGGCATAGAGAAATATGAATAGCTCCAAAGGCCTTGAATTTCAATACTTCTTGGTCTTGAATCTAGTGTTTGTCTACTTTCCAAATTAGAATTCCTTGAATAATATTTGTGGGTTTAGCAATTTTTTCCATGTCTCACTACATGTGTAAAACTAATCTTCAAAAGGATAGAAAAATTTGTGTCCCATTCTCCTATTTCATAGCCAGCTATAATATGACTGTGATAAAATATACCTTCCCCATTAGCTTACTTTAGGTGGTATATATTTCCATTAGTCCTAGGTACTTCTACCAGTAATTTTCTAGATTCTTCTATTGTGATTTCACAATTACCATCATGAAATGTAAGGTTGTATCATTTGTTAAACTTTTTCATACACTGAGAAGATTATATTTGAGACCTTTGACTTAGAGAAAATCATGTGTCTTATGATTCCCATCAATGTTTATTGTTAAATTATCATCACCAAACTTGACTATTCTCTCATCCCATTTTGCAAGATTGATGAATTTTCTCTCATCACCAATCAAATTATTTGGACATCCATCATCAATCACCCAAGAATTTATCTCCTCTTTTGCATGAAGACAATTTGAACGTAGACCTATCAATGTTATAACTATTGAACAGGTCGAATAACTAAGCGGGTGTAAATCACTTATTCATAGACAACTTCTAAACATTTTACTGAATTGGTAAACTTATAAACCATTCAAAATAAATATATATGTGTTAACTTATGTTCTACTAGTAAGTACTTAAAACATTCTAAAACTTAAAACATGAAAGCACAAAAACCATCAACACAATGAACACTAGAATTTACATAGAAACCCAAACTGGTAAAAACCAGAGAGAAGCTAATTATCATGAAATGAACACCTGTTAAGGTGATTTTTTCAAGGTCTCACTACCAATTTTCTCACTACAATTGGCTCATTTTTTGATTGGGCTAACTACCCTGAAATGTGAAAATTGCTAACTTCCTATACAAAAGATATTTACTGACAAAATATGAAATAATATAATTGCATATGATTGTGCATGAAATAATTCTAATTGATACCACATGTATTATCAATCACATAATTATGATATAGACCCTCTTCCAGCATATGCCAATCCTCTACAACACAATATATGAGGCCTACTTTCTTTACAACTCAACTTCTGGCACACTACTGCTAAATATACTGAAACAAACTTGCAATATATTATGTTCAGTCATTTGTCTCCATCTTGTACATAATTTTATACATCTATTCACTTTCTCTCACTCTACTTCATTCATTAGTTACAAAATTTTTTTCTTTATTTATACAAGTATCTGACCATATACACACCGGCCACACCAAAAGAAGATTTCAACCACAATTCAAAATATATTAAAAATATATTTAATGCACTACTACTAATCCTTAATCTAGGTCACACTTAATATATTTTTACAACATGTTACCATAGGACCTAAATATAGGTCATACTTAAGATGTATACAATGCATATTACATTCACCAAAATATAGGAAAAATTTGGAACCATAAGAATCCCACAACGAAGACCATGTCTTGATCAATAAAATGTCTAAACCCGCTGATAGATGAAACTAGATAGAACTTATCCATAATATGAGGTAACTTTTATATTAAAACCATTTGATGAACAATAAGAAATTCTAAATATTAGAAACACCTGGAACAACATTGTAGGCATAGCAGTCAACACATACTGACCAAAACATTTCATGCAACTCCAACCACCAAAAGTATACAAGTATACCAAAAGATGTAAACCATAAGAAAAATCAAGTACACTTGTCACCAAGCATTAAAATTATATTTCTAAACCTATTCTATGTATAACTAAAACCACTAATACTTAACCAAAAACATATTAATAACTAGAACTATCCAATTGACAATTCCAACAACCAACTAATACCATCAGGTAGTCAGTATGAGGGTTTTCACATCAACGACAATAATTGTTACCCTAATTTTCTTGTGCATGCAAATTTGGCTAATATCTATCCCCAGGTCCCTATTTTAACCCTACCAAGCACTCTGCAAAATTTCATGGCTTCATTGCAAACCCTTTGGCCTCTGCAATCCTTTAAACTCTCTAGTTTGCAAGTAAAAAATTCATAAAACTAGCCGTTGGACCCTTAAAACCCTAAAGAGCCCTAGGCCAATTTCTATTTTCATGTTACTTTATCTCAGCCACTTAAGTCCCTTCATTTCACATGTACATTTTAAAATCCTTTAGTCACCAAATCTCTGATTCCCGGTGGTTAACCCCTTAACACCTTGCGATTCGGTGAGCAGTTACCATTTCGGTTGGTGGTCTTGGTTCAACAGCCAACTCAAGATTCTAAGATCTAAAGTTGTTGCATGATCTCATGGCCTCGAAAGATTCCATGAGATCTTGCAATGATCATCGATCTTCCTTTTCCTCCAATGCAGTATCTTGTTAGTGGGACTGATGCCACCTCATCCAATTTGGTGGCACTTGATTGGCAGTGATGTGGAGATAGGTCAGCAAGGGCCCAGTAAGCTACCTTTCCTTTCAATCCAAAGGTGGTCACATGATCGCAAGGGCCCAGAATATTCCTTGTGATCATGTGACAACCATTGATCATGCTTTATCTCTGGGCTCTATCAGGTGGGTCCTCCATTTCTGACGTGCTCATTCATTATTGGTTGACCAGATGACAGCTGGGATGTGTCAAAAAGGAAAAAATCTATGGTGGTCATATGATCTCATAGAATCTTCTGACCCTATGAGATCATGCGACAACTGTCTGATGAGAATCTCTAGGTTGTGGGTCCGATGTGTTACCTGGCACTGATGTGCTCGCATATGATTGGCTATTGTTTGATGATAGGGGCTCATCTGTTAGTCTGATGTGTCGTGGGGTCCCAGTTCTAAGAGCATCTACGGCTGGCACATGATATGAAAGAATATTTGGGGGCCATGATATCATGTGCCCACTATTAGATTGGAATCTGGTTCTCTATGGGTCTGTTGTCAGAGCCTACGAGGTGTTTGATGACAAAGCAGTAAAGATTTCCAGGTGACAAATGGGCCCAGGGTTAGCAGAGGTTCCATGAATCAGCGACTAGGGGTTTTCTCTTGTTCGCTAGATTTAACTAGGGTTAGCTGAAAGACTTAAAAATTCAGCAACCACTTTGTTCGCGTAGTCACTTAACTAGACCAAGGTTATAAGAGGTTCTTTGTGACTTAGAGAAAAGGTCTTCGGTCATGTAGTCACCAAATGACTTAAGAAGGAAAAGCTCAAAGTGGGGTCAAAATGAAAGGTGTGCCGACGTGCTTGTTTCTAATTGGTCGCTAACTTCCACGGTGGTTTTGACTTGTCAAAAGGGTTTTAAAGCTATTTTCTAGTGCATCATAGCTATTCATCTGCCGGGAAGGGTTTCTCATCGACAGTTACATTTTAAAAATTTTCCACTAGCCATTATAATTTGAATTTGAATATATCTACGAGGGTTTTACTATTTTTCTGCTCTTTCAACCATGCACAACATCAGGTAGCTCAGGAAATAAACTCTCAGGACAGTTGTGGTTGTGAAGATGATAGAAGTGACTATTGGCTGGCATTGTAGGGTCCTTTGCTGCATTTTCATGATAGGAGGTGCTAGAAAGAGTTGACGCCACCTTTTGAACAGTATCGCTCCTAGGGAAATATAATCAGATTTGGAGCCTTCAGGCTTAGTGGAGTTGTAGGTGGGTTGGTACGTCAAGGTTGTTGTGTCTATAGGTGTTTTCAGTTTAGAAGGATCAACATGCAAAGAAAGATATGATTGGATCACTGGTGTTCTCAGATATTTTCATAATATGTGATCAGTACCCTAGGGTTTGATATCATTTTAAAATCTATAACCCTAGTTAGGTTAGTTTTGACTCATGCCTGTGTGTAGTGAGAGGTATATAGTTCTTTTTTGAGCCTTAGTGAAAGGATTTGGACAATTGTAAAAGTTTTTCACTTTTCTTAAAGGTCATCTATGGTATCATTTCTACCCTTTGGCTTATACAATTTTTAATATTTCATTGATGATTCAGATATTGCAGAGGTATTTTGTGACATCTTTTCTATCCCTATGCTTCCTTGTCTAAATTATCTCTTATTGAATCAAAGTATATGATGTTCTCAGTGACAACTTAGGGTTCCTGATCCCTCTTACTTTTTGTAATTGTGTGTGTTACTATGTTTGATTTGATTTAGATGTTTTTTTGGGTATACTTCAGCCCCCTAACAGTCTTGTCTCAATCCTACACCGAGCGGCAGAAGTGAATGTCTGCTTGCAGGTCATAGGTTGTGTCTTATGTTCAAACCCTCCTATGAAACACTTATGCAAGCCTATTCAATAAGTTGTGACCTACTAGACCTAAGTCTTTCATTGATTCCATTCCTCTATACTGAGATCCAAACCCTAATTTTGGTGTATCACCTAGTAGGTAGTTTGCTTTCAGTCATTTCCCTTTACAAGCATTCCTTCTATCCCTTTCCCTCAAAAGATTTACTTTTCATGTCTTGAAGCAAATTGAGGTGATTATCCAAGAGGAACCAGCCTAGAACCTAGAGGTCTCATCTAAGTTACCATAGGTCCCACACCTAGATATGATTCCCATGTTATACTACGTTATCAAGACTATGAGAGCTTGAGACAAGGGTGCAAACTTAGTGTATAACAATTCTGGCATGCCCGGTGGGACTACATAAGAAGTTCATTGTTTGAAAGATATGTTATCTCTGATATACAGATTGCATAAAATAGGATTGTAGAAGTCATTCTATCAAGTATATCTAGTGACTCCATTGATTTTAAGGATCAGAGCTAACCTTGTTCAAGGTTTATGAGAAAGATTGAGACTAGGAGCTCAAAGCACACTAAATTTTCAGAGTTGCCCTCAAGAAGAAATCACAAAGGCAGGTCAACTCAAAGAGCATCCCCTACAAGGAGAGTTCAATAAAAACCTCCTAATACTTTAGAAAGGAGACCTTTTCCCTTTCATTCCAGAAGAAGAGGCAAATCTCTAACCAGAGATCTAGAGGAGGATTCAAATCCAGCAGCAAATACAGCTCATATAGTTGTTAATCTTCAGATTCCAACTCCTGCAATGCCTAGACAGTTTGCCTTTGCACCTTTCAACCAAGGGAGTCCATTATCCTTTTTGTAACATCATGATGTGCCCTTGGTGGCACTAAAGAGTATACCTAATTTCACGGGTGAAGGGAAAACAACTGCATTTGAGCACATAAGAGATGTGACCACCATCTATAGCATACACAACATAACTCAAGGATGTGGCCACAAAATTATTAGCAGCCTCTCTAAAAGGTAAGGCTCTTGAATGGTTTAGAACTCTAACCATTGGTTCTATTACTTCATGTGATGAGTTAGGGGATGCATGAAGTAAGCATTTTTAGGATAAATCTGATAACTTGTCTCTAGTTGAGCAGTTAACAACTATTAAGAGAGACCCTCAAGAGAAAATGATAGATTACAATAGTAGATTCCTCAAGACATGGAATACAATTCTAGTCTCTATAAGACCATTAGCTGACCATGCTTTCCTTTATTACTTAAAAAGTCTAAATGGTCAAATTTCTGTCATGATCCAGTCTATGGGTGGTACTTCTTTACCCCAAGCCTTTGACATAGCTGTCAAGGCTGAAAATTGTTTAATCCAAGCAGACATGATTGCTAGAAGGCCACCAATGCCCATCTTTCCTAGCCTTCAACCCATTGCACCTACCCAAGTACCCCCATTTACCCCTATTCCCACCATATTAGCACATCAAGCTAGTACCAGTGGTCAAGAGCTAATAGCTAGTTTCTCTCAAGAGCTACAAGAAATAAAGAATAGCCAATAGAGTAGTCAGCAAGAGATGATAAATTTGTTGTAGACCTTGACTAAGGAGGTCACAAATATAAAGAAACAAGGTCAAGGAATCAAACCACCCTTCTAGCCACAAGGCCAAAGTCCTAGTTAGCAATATCAGAATCAAGGACAGCCTTATCAGCAAAATAGGCCACCATACCAAGGAGGCTATCAAGGACAAAGACAAAGTTTTAATCAAAGACCATTCCAACCATATAACCCTACACCTCTAAATTCTACAAATCCAGTGAGGGATATGGTTCCTAGTCAAAATAATATGGCTATGGATAATGAATGGTGTTTTCCTTGTAATCAACCTCATAATCAGGCTACATGTTCAAATGGATGGATGAACCAAGCTCTAATGGTTCAAAATTCCTCCCAAGCCCAATTAAAGGCTTCATCCAGTGGATCAGTCCCTCAATAAGAATCACAAGAAAGTGAGACTGCTCTTTTCAATTGGGAGAAACCAGACTTCAATGGAGTTAATGATGAAGTTGCTTTTGTTGCCTATACAAGAGCAAAGAGAAGAGCTCAAGACATGGAGCAAGTAGATTCCAATGCCAAAGCCACTACATCAGTAGAACCAATGCAACAAGCTACTCCCATCACACCTAAGGAGACTCCTATGATTACAAGTAAAGAGGTCTAGACTTTCAAAGAAGTGGAGCCCATCATAGTGAAAGCACAATAAAGAGTACACACTGTGACACCTTTTAATATCATAGACAACATGAAGAAGGTGAATGTCACCATGTCTATGTGGGACTCTTTGGCTCTTCCAGGACAACCTAAAATTTTGAAGAAGGCCATGATAGAAGTAACAACTCCTCAACCTACAAAAGAAGCTACAAAGCCAATGTTGGTCAACACTGATCAAGAAAAGGGGCCTCTAAGTAGCAACTCCAAGGCCAATGCCGTGCAAGGTAGGAACTCAAAGCCACATCCCTTTTATATATCTTTAATCATTGGAAAATATTTAGTACATAATTGTATGGTAGATAGTGGAGCTACTAGCACTGTAATGCCCAAGAAAGTGGCTGACCAATTAGGACTAAAATATGAGCCCTTTCAAAAGATGGTTACCCAACTTGATGGATCCTCAGTCAATACTATAGGTGTTGTCAAGGATACTAGTCTAATCCTACATGCTAGCCCTAATTTTTCCATCCTCCTTGATATATATATCATAGATCTCCCTACATTATTTGCTATATGTCTTTCAAGGGAGTTTATAGCCAAGATAGGAGGCTATCTATCTTTTGACTGGTCTCACATGTTATTTCATACAAGGTATGGGACCCAGGTCACTATTAAATCAGAACCATTAGCAGCACACCATATAGAACCTTATGTGTCTAATACCATCAATGTAAGCTGCCCCATATTTGATGACAATGACTTCCAAACCATTAGTGAAGCAACCACAAAGATAGAAAGTATCCCTGATATTTTACTAGATGAAAGAGCTTCAGAGGCCCAAGAAAATCTTATTTGGGATTTTGGTTTGGGAAGTTATTTAATACAAGAAAGTGGATCCATAGAGCCAAGCCTTCTCAAAGAAGACATTGATTTAGAAGATCAAAACAATCAGGTTTGGGAACTATTTTTTGATGGAGCTAGAAATAGACATGGTTCTAGTGGCAGTGCTATGTTAGTGTCCCCAAAAGGAGAAAGGTATTATACTACCTTTAGATTCAGTTTCTCCTGCACTAGCAACACTGCAAAGTATGAAAGTCTAGTCAATGGACTAGAGTGGGCTAGAAAAAGAGGGCTTAAGGCCCTAAAAGTTTATGGTGACAGTGAGTTAGTTGTTAGCCAAGTAAGAAGGATAAGTGCAACCAAAAATGACACCATGAAAGCATACAAACATAGATTTTGGGATGCAATTGAAGATTTTTGTGCTTTCAACATTGTTGCTATCCCTAGGAAGCTAAATCAAAATGCAGATAGGTTAGTTGATGTCAGATCTCAATATGATATTCCAAATAGCATTTCAAAGGAGATAGATCAATAGCATATCAAAGTGACTGTTAGACCCTCTATTCCTAATAATGATGTCAATTGGCAAGTGTTTGACAATGATGAATAAATTCTACAATTCTTGTTTGAAGAAGATACTTTTTCAGAGTACAATCAAGATAGGCTATCACAAAACTATGGTGATCAAGTGATAAAACTCAAGTCTAATAAGATGCCTAGAGGTCTTCTCACCTTAGAGATAGTCTTCAACAAGGATGATGAAGTTAAGAAGAATAAAGCTGGCTTGGTAGTTTGACAAGAACATTGTGTTGAATTAGAGTTGGAGCCAGGTAAGAGCTTACAATTTGGAAAAGTGAACACTGAATTGGAAAAGCAAGCTTACACCCAATTATTCAAAGAATTCAGTGATTTACTTGCATGGAAATATGAAGACCTTAAAGGTTTTAATCCATCCCTTGCTCAGCACACTATTGAATTATAACCTAATGCCAAACTAGTGAGGCAAAAGCAAAGGCCTGTTAATCCCAAGCTTGAGCCACTCATGCATAAAGAGGTGCTCAAATTAATAGAAAGTGGTATCATCTACCCCATTAAGCATACTAGCTAGGTTTCTAACCTTGTTCCTGTCAAGAAGAAGAATGGAGAATTGAGGTTATGTGTTGACTTCAGGGATCTTAATAGGGCCTCTTTAAAGGACCACCATCCATTACCCTCAATGGAATAAATTTTACAATGTGTCTCTAGATCTGAGAGATTTTCATTATTGGATGGTTATTCAAGATACAATCAAATTTTTGTGAATGAAGAGGATCAATACAAGACTACATTTACAACCAAGTGGGGAACCATGGCTTATCAAAAGATGCCCTTTGGTTTGTCAAATGTAGGTGCTACATTTCAAAAGGCAATGGATATGGCCTTTAAGAGCCTCATGTACAAGTTTATATTGGTCTACTTGGATGACATAACTATCTATTCTAAACATGCAGTAGATCACATCAAACATTTGAGGAAGATTTTTGAAAGGTGTAGAGAATTTAGGATATCTCTTAATCCCAAGAAGTGTGTGTTTGTAGTCCATGAAGGAAAATTGTTGGGATATGTAGTATCCAAAGAAGGGATCATAGTAGATCCTAAGAGAATTGCAGCCATCCTAGAGCTACCCTTACCACACCATAAGAAAAGTCTCCAATCTTTCATAGGAAAGATTAATTTTGTTAGGAGGTCCTTGCCTAACATGGCAGATTTACTAAAGCCTTTGATAGCCATGTTAAAGAAGAGTTCAGCTTTTAGTTGGACCAAAGAAGGGAGAGTTAATTTCCAATCTATCAAAGAGGCCTTAACGAAGCCCCTGCCTTCCTAAACCCAAATTTCAGTAAGGATTTTATCCTTTATGCTTATGGAGGTCATGGTGCTATATCTACAATGTTGACCCAAGAAAATTCAAATGCATTGGAGTAGCCTACTACTTTCTTTAGTAAAGGTTTAGAAGAATATGAACAGAGATACTCTTTTGTAGAGAAACATGTACTTGTTGTGGTAAAGATCCTTAAAAAGTTTAGATATTTGTTGACTCATAGAAAGGTACACTTGAAGGTTACTCATCCAAGTGTCAAAGAGTTTTTGCTTTCCAAAGACCTAAATGAGAAAAGAGCTGGTTGGATCACCAAGGTGATAGAATATGACATAGATATTCAAACTACCAAGCTGGTTAGAGGAAGAGGTCTTTGTGAGCATTTGGCATTAGATGAGAGTTCAAAGAAATCAGAGAAAATAGATGCATCTCTAGTGGTGCATTCTATAGAAGAACAAGCCAAGGCAACAAGTTGGTTACCTAATATGATCAATTATTTGAAGACAAGACAATGTCCTGCAGGCCTAGATTCAGCAAAAAGAAGGTATTATAGGTTACAATCTATTCCTTTTGTGCTGATTGATGAAGTTCTTTTCAGAAAGGATCACAATGGTGTCCTTTTAAGATGCATAGATTCAGAAAAGATAGCTGATGTCCTATTTGAGTTTCATGATGGACCTTCTAAAGGTCACTTTTCCCCTAGGACTATTGCTTTTAAAATCATGAGGGCCGGATACTATTAGCCATCTATCTTTAAGGATAGCCATGAGTGTGTGAGGAAATGCATCAAGTGTGCTATGTTTGCAGGAAAAGAGAGGCTTGCAGCCTTGCCCCTATAGCCAGTCAGAACAGAGAAACCTTTCATGAAATGGGGTATAGACTTCATTGGCATGATCAATCCTCCATCTAGTGTATGACCTAAATGGATAATCACTGCAACAGATTATTTCACTAGGTGGACAGAGGCAGTTGCATTAAAAGAGGCCAATGAGAATGTTGTGTTGAGTTTTTATGATGACATGATTCATAGATTTGGCATTCCAGATTCAATAATATCAGATAATGCATTAGCATTCATAGGCCTCAAAGTTTCAAAGTGGGCAGTCAAGAATGGCATCTATCTGAATACCAGTTCCAATTACTACCCCCAAGATAATGGCTTAGCTGAATCGACAAATAAGAACTTGATTAGGATAATCAAGAAGACTCTGTAAGACAACCAAAGTGATTGGCATACCAAACTGAAATCTACCTTGTGGTTAGATAGAATTACCCCAAAGAAGATCATTGGGAACTCTCCTTATGTGTTAGTGTATGGAAAAGAGGCTAAGATGTCCATTTCAACTGAGTTACCAACCCTGAACTTAGCCACTCAATATGCCCTCTTTGAAGAAGGGGATCCCTTACAAATTAGGTATGTTCAGCTCATGGAGTTAAAGGAAATCAAAGACAAGTCAATGTAGGATATGGAATTCCATTAGATCCAAACAAAGAAGAACTTTGATAAAAGAGCCAAGATTAGAGATTTCAAAGTTGGGGATGTAGTCCTTAAGTGGGATGAGTTCAGATCTAGGCCTGGCAAACATATCAAATTTGATTCATTTTGGGGTGGACCATTTGTTATAATAGAGTGCAAGGGATCCAATGCTTTCCAGCTATCAAATCTTGAAGGAGTTGCCTTGCCAATCTCAGTCAATAGATTCCACTTGAAGCCCTGCTTTGAGGTTAATCCCTCTCTGTAAATTCTTGTAAATATGTTTTCCCCTGCTTTCTTTCCCTATTCTCTAGGTTAGTTTCCTACTTTTCAAGAAGTGCCTATGCAAAAGTTTTGCCTCCCTATGAGAATTTTGATTTTTGATGACCCCATGCCCAATGGATTGTTTATAGGCCACTGATCTATGTCTAGCAGGCTCACATCTAGTAGAAATTGCCAAAATGTTACCCTAATTTTCCTGTGGATGCAAATTTGGCTAATATCTATCCTTAGGTCCCTATTTTAACCCTGCCAAGCACTCTAAAAAATTTCATGGCTTCATTGAAAACCCTCTAGCCTCTGCAATCCTTTAAACTCTCTAGTCTGTAGGTAAAAAATTCATAAAACTAGTCGTTGGACCCTTAAAACCCTAAAGAGCCCTAGGCCAGTTTCTATTTTCATGTTACTTTATCTCGGCCACTTAAGTCCCTTCATTTTGTATGTGCATTTTAAAATCCTTTAGTCACCAAATCTCTGATTCTCGATGGTTAACCCCTTAACACTTTGTGATTTGGTGAGCAGTTACCATTTTGGTTGGCGGTCTTGGTTCAGCGGCCAACTCAAGATTCTAAGATCTATGATTGTCGCATGATCTCATGGCCTTGAAAGATTCCATGAGATCTTGCGACAATCCTCAATCTTCCTTTTCCTCAGTGCAGTATATTGTCAGTGGGACCAGTGCCACCTCATCCAATTTGGTGGTGTTTGATTGGTGGTGATGTGGAGATAGGTCAACAGGGGCCCAGTAGGCTGCCTTTCCTTTCAATCCAACAGTGGTCGCATGATCGCAAGGGCCCAGAATATTCCTTGTGATCATGCGACAACCATTGATCCTAATTTATCTCTGGGCTCTGTTAGGTGGGTCCTCCATTTCTAACATGCTCATTCATTATTGGTTGACCAGACGATAGCTGGGATGTGTCAGAAAGGAAAAGATCTATGGTGGTTGTATGATCTCATAGAATCTTCTGACCCTATGAGATCATGCAACAACCATCCGATGAGAATCTCTAGGTCATGGGTCCAATGTGTTACCTAGCACTGATGTGCTTGCATATGATTGGCTATTATTTGATGATAGGGGCTCATCTATTAGTCCAATGTGTCATGGGGTCCCAGTTCTAAGAGGATCTATGGCCGGTGCATGATCTGAAAGAATATTCGGGGGCCATGAGATCATGCGCCCACCGTTAGATTGGAATCCGGTTCTTTGTGGGTCCATTGTCAGAGCCTGCCAAGGTGTTTGCTGACAAAGCATTCAGGGTGAATGAAAGATTGCTAGGTGACAAATGGGGCCAGGGTTAGTAGAGGTTCCATGAATTAGTGACTAGGGGTTCTCTCTTGTTCGCTGGATTTAACCAGGGTTAGCCGAAAGACTTAAAAATTCAGCGACCACTTTGTTCGCATAGTCGCTTAACCAGACCAGGGTTATAAGAGGTTCTTCGAGACTTAGAGAAAAGATCTTCATTTGCATAGTCACTAAATGACTTAAGAAGGAAAAGCTTGAAGTGGGGTCAAAATGACAAGTGTGCCGACGTGCTCGTTTCTCATTGGCCACTGACTTCCATGGTGGTTTTGACTTGTTAGAAGGGTTTTAAAGATATTTTCTAGTGCATCGTAGCTGTTCATCTACCGGAAAGGGTTTCTCATCGACAGTTACATTTTAAAAATTTGCCGCTAGCTGTTATAATTTGAATTTGAATATATCTACGAGGGTTTTGCTATTTTTCTGCTCTTTTAGCCATGCACGATGTTGGGTAGCTCAAGAAATAAAGTCTTAGGATAGTTGTGGTTGTGAAGATGATAGAAGTGACTATTGGCTGGCGTTGCAGGGTCCTTTGCCATGTTTTCATGACAGGAGGTGCTAGAAAGAGTTGGCACCACCTTTTGAATAGTACCGCTCCTAGGGAAATATAATCAGATTTGGAGCCTTCGTGGCTTAGTGGAGTTGCAGGTGGGTTGGTAGGTCAAGGTTGTTATGTCTACAGGAATTTTTAGTTTAGAAGGATCGACATGCAAAGAAAGATATGATTGGATCACTGGTGTTCTCAAAGATTTTCATAATAGGTGATCAGTACCCTAGGTTTTGATATCATTGTAAAATCTATAACCCTAGTTAGGTTAGTTTTGACTCTTGCCTGCATGCAGTGAGAGGTATATAGTGTGTGTGTGAAAATTATACCTGATCTGTAGACACAACACTTCAGTAAAACATTAGAGGTTAGCAAAAATCAAAATCATGCAAAATTAAAATTTAATTTAACCAAGTGATTTACTGCCTTCTAGTAGGTGTGAGATTAATGTTCTCAGATTGTTATCGAGATCAGTGACCTAGACGACACCTAAATGAAGGATTTGAATGCAATTGATCTAGATATGAATTGAATGCAATTAATCTATATTTTTGAATTTTCTATGCAATAAGAATGATAAAAACTGATATGAATCTATGCTAATATGAAAATTGATCTGTTAAAATGATCTAACAATGATATGAAAAAGAATCTAAATGAATGTAAAAAAAAAAATTGATCTCACAATAGCCTTGATTCGCAATAAGCTTTGATTCTCCAAATTCCAATTCTTCAAAATAGTTGTGCAATTCATAGACGACTTTGGAAAAGTAAGCTTGCAAAATTATGAGATGATTTGAGATGAGCTAAAGTCTTGATTTTATAGAAATCCAGGGCTTTGGAGGTGCATGGGAAAAAAAGCCATAAATCACTCAAATAACTCAGGTTGATTTTTGAGTTATTTTTAAATAAAAGATAATTAACTCACAAAAACATGCAAAAGCTAAGTTTTAACTCAAAATAGAGTTTAGCTTTAATTGATAATTGATAGTTGTCTGCTTTTATGATTGTGCATGTTTTATTTATGAATTAATTTAATAATAAAGTGATTTATTTCCAACTTAACTGCTTTTAAAAATAAAACAATTGATTGGTGGGTTAATCAATTATTTAATCAAACTTTTATTAAAAACTATATTATTAAATAATGACAACTTGCTTTAATTAATTAAAAAAGAATTTAATCAATTATTCATAAGATTTTGGATTTATTGTCAAAATTTAAATAATATAATTAATAATAGATAAAATTAAATTCAATTAAACAATTAAGTGGCAAGATATTAAATCTAATTAATTAAATATGCAAAATATTCAATTAATCAAACTTTAGGATAAATATGATTTATCGCCAAATAATTATAAAATTAAAGATAATTATGATGATTAAGAATATTACTAGGAATATTCTCTGATGCAAAATTTAAGATAATCAATTATAATTCGATGATGTTTAGATGTGCCTTAGATTAGGACTTTGATGTTGATTTCATTCGAATTGAAGATGTAGGAGATTAATGAACTTATAGCCCATTTTTGGGGTATTACATTTTGCCCCTCTTTGAATTACTGTGTGAAGCGCAGTGGTTCAAAGAAAGTCTGTGTTTGATAGAGATATGAAACTGATGTTTGAAATTGATAATTGATATGAGACAGAAGCTGATTGATATTGAATTGATATGGAGATAATAGGTCCTGAATGACCAAAGATAATGTTCACTATAGCAGCAAATGAAACTATGATTGCAAAAAAGTGTCAAAACGCCCAATTCCAAACCTTAGGATTGCTAAGAAGTGAGTGACCAGTTCTAGACTCAATTGTCTTAGCAGAACTAGCAAGTATCACATCTGAATCCTTTAGTTACCGAAGAACCAAGGAAAGAACACTATGATCCGATGGTTGCAAAAACTGATACAATTTACAAGATTAGGAGAATACCAGATTGATATGGATCTTGATGAATCTGATATGCCCCAAGTGATGATAGATTTACCCCGAGTGATGAGATCTTTTGATGAATTAGTAACTAGACGTGGTTGTTGTCTTGATTACTAAGGAAAGATTAATAGAATTTGATTTACAGACTTTGAATGATGTGCAATACCATGCCCCCTTTGGGATTAAAATTGAAATCTAACAAGAGAAGTCAACGTTAAAAGTTCAGAAGCATGTTAATTGATTTGAGAAGTAGTTAAACATGTCCAGGAATGTATTCTACATCATTTAGAGGTCTAGATGACCAAGTTTGACTTAGTTTGACCATGAGTTGACCATGGCTGACCAAGTTGAAATTTCAATAGTTTGATGTTAGATAATCAGTTAAGTTGACTACTGGATTTTTGTGATGATAGAAGGTCAAATATGCAAGCAGTTAATAATATGAATGATCTCAGATTTGAATTTTGATCTCGAAGAAGGATTCTACTTGCTATTTCATTGGAGGAACCTTCATGTGGGATTCAACTCTTGTTAGATTTGAAAATTTGATATGAAGAATTGTTTAAGCTTTGAAGTTCCTTTAGTCATTGTGAGATCATGCAAAGATGAAAAATGCAAAGAAGCATGCAATATGAAATGCAACCTAAGACCTAGGACCTAGTCACTAATCATGTGTCGATTTGTTATCATCATTGAACTTTTAGGTAACTGGATAAATCAATACAATGCCCACTAGCTAAAAAAAAACCATAGACATATGAATATTGATTTGTATGCGCAAGAATCAATACAACCCCCACTGGTCAAACAACCATGGATATATGAATATTGATTTTATTTTTGGAATGTTGGATTAGATATAAGTACCAAGGCATAAATGCCAAGATGACCTGAATATCATGTCTATTTTGATATAGCAATTTGTATAAGCATCAAAACATAAACATCGTGATGACCGGAATACTCCTTGCATTGCAAACACATCAAATAGTCAAGAGATCATTCTAAATCCAATGTGAATTACCCATAGTGACCCTTTATCATTCACATCCTTAGGTAAGATCATGTTTCATAGTAGGAGAAAGAACATACTCAAAAGGACAATAGTTAGATCAATACTTCTTTGAATCATCCAGGTATCAATGGTCGAGGTATGCATGGCCATCCAATTCGAGATAGAGGCTCTTATAGTCAGACACCATTTCAATCCAAAATTTCCAAAGTTTTTAGATTTTCACATACAAGAAGAAGATAAAGAAAAGATTATGCCCCTAGTCATCACTCTCTAAATCCTGTAAAGGACATCATCGAAGAGCTCGAAGGGACACAATATGCAAAAATCTCAATGTGAATCAATAAGCATACAAGGAGATAAAAGCATGTAAAAAGCACAAATTGTTTTCAGTTTGTTGTTTGATGTTGATTGCATTGTTGTAGATGCAAAATCCTTTCTGGAGACAAGACTGACTGACTGACTCACATGAAGCTTCAAAGGACTCTGACTAGATGTGATCCATCTAAGATACATGGGAGACCATAGGATATGACATTGATTGCCCCCAAGTGTTAAACATTGATAGGATATAGACGCTTGAGCTGATTGGTGTACAGACCGACTTATTAGAAATTGAAAATGCAGAAACAAACCGGGAGATATGTACAAACTAAAGCAAGACTGAAAGCTAGGAAAGACCAAGATTGCATTGATAGATGGAGCATTTGGAACAAGTGGCACCCGTTTGCTGGGTTTTCACCATCTTGGCAGAGATTCTATTTTTGCTACCAAGGCGCCTGTTTACAGGTTTTCACCAAGGCACTTTTTTTTTTCCCCTTTTTTTTTTCAATTTTTTTGAATTTTTGATATTTTTTTATTTTTTTGAATTTTTGATATTTTTTTATTTTTTAGGATTTTTTCAGGATATTTAACCATAGACTGAATGCCTTAGGCATAGAATTTCTTCAGATGGAGAATGTTGATTGGTTCTCGAAGCTGTTCTCCTTCAGTCATTGAGAGTTGATAGGCACCAAAGCCAAAAGTAGCAGTGATGACAAAGGGACCCAGCCAGTTGGGTTCAAACTTCCCCTTGCATTCTCGATGTGATTGATTTTTAGGATTTTCTCTCAAGACTAGATCACCAACCTAAAATTCTTTGTGTCTGACTTTCTTGTTGTAGCCTCTAGACATTCTCTTCTGATATACTCTGAGATGATCATACGCTACTTCTCTGCTCTCATCTAGTAGTTCCAGTTCTTGTAACCTAGACGCTCTGTAGTCATCATCAGTTACGAGACCATGCATTCTAATTCTGAGTGATGGGATTTCAACCTCAATAGGTAGTACTACTTCAGACCCATAAACTAAAGCAAAAGGTGTAGCCCCAGTAGGAGTTCTGATACTTGATCTGATACTTTTTCTAATACTTGTTCTGATACTTGTTCTGATACTTGTTCTGATATTTGTTCTAATAGTGGTTTTGATACTTATTCTGATACTTGGTATACTTGATACTTATTCTGATACTTGGTATACTTGATAGCATCTTTTTCCATTACAAACTCCCAAGCAAGATCATATCATGTAGTCCCAATGTCTAGCAAGGTGGAGAACAAGAGGGATTGGCAAGTTGGTGGAAGAGATGGAAGACAAGAGAATGAAGGAGAATGAAGGGAAGAAATCCTCAAGGGCAAACTCCTCAAGAATAATCAAGCTAGGAAAAATTGTCATGTAAAGCATATTTGGACAAGCAATGAAAGGCTAGCATAGGATAAGTCACAAAAGTGTAATGCCAAAGAAGGACAGGATGTATTCCAAAGAAGTAGACATGTCAAGAGGCTTCATAGCATCGTGTTTTACTCTTTCTTTCTTTTTTTCTTAGATCAAGACCAAAGGGGAAAAGGATAGTGATAGGTGAAAATGAATGGAGGAAGATGGATAGGAAGGCTAAATAGGAAGGGAATGAAAACAAGATCATCGTAAGATAGCTCACAAAATAGCCAAATGTTCGTGTATAGATCAACATTGTCAAGATCAAAGAGAGAAGATGAAATGGATGAAATATGTAGAAGAACTACGCATGATGCCTGATTGCTAGGTTTTCATCATGGTACTTATCCAAGGTGCCACAAGGGAGTGGTTTTCACTATAGGATAAATTTATTTCTCTTTAATTTTGCTACCAAGGCGCCTATTTCCAGGTTTTCACCAAGGCACATTTTCAATTTTATTTTATTTTTTTCTTTTTTTGGAAGAAGGCAAGCTTTTTAGATAATACTCCTTGAAAGGATAAACCATGATATGCCAAAGATTCAAAATGATATGCTCAAAGATGCTAATAGGGAAAGGGAGATGGAAGAGAAAAATGGAGGATAAGGTTTTATGTAAAGTGAGTGAGGTTGGAAGATAGGAGGAATAGGCAAATAAGGAAAAATGATAGAAAGTATAAGGATAATGAATGGAAAGATTGTGAAAGGGGAGATAGAAAGGAAGGAAAGATCAACATCAACACACACCTTGAAGGGTGGCGAGAGGGTGGAGGAAATGTGAATGAAGGAATACATAAAGGAATATGGTGAATGGATAACAGAGGTTGCGGTTTAGGCACATGGAATGGAAGAATATTTTTGGAGGGAGATGAAGTGGAAGCCTTTGGAAGCTTGAATGTCAATTTCACTTTTTGCTCAACACCAGACTCTTTCAAGAGAGACTTTGGAATCCATATAGCCATAGGCTTTTTATTTCCTTTTGATGATCTAGAGAGAATATCTTCAATGATGAATTTTGGAACCCATACTTGTCTTGTAGTTTTTTTCTTAGATATCTCTTTTGACTTTATGTTTCCATGTCTATTAGAGGAGACATAGTGATCTTCTTTTTTTGATGGATTCTTGTATTGCTTCATTTTCTTGTATTGAACATTCAAGTTACTTCCAAAAGACTTGGGACTTGTGGAGGAAGGAGGAGGATATGACTGGTTTAGATGGGTGTGTGGATGAAAAGGATTCAGGGGTATGCATCTATGTTGATCTTGAGGAAAGATAGGAGATGGAGGGACGTAGGGACCCAAGATGGATGGAAAATTAAGAGAGTTGGGAGGGGAAAGTGAAGGGACATAAGGACCCAAGATGGAAGGTAGACGTGAAGCTCTTAGTAGTGGTGGAAGAGGTCCAAGGATGGAAGTGGAAGATGCAAAAGGATAATCAATAAGTTCATCAACATCTATATGACAACCAAAGATATCAGCATCTTTAGAGTGAGCATTAGAATTTTTAATAGAATCATGGACATCTTGAATATGAGCACCTTCTTTAATAGGATTGTTCAAAGCTTGAAAAGACTTAGGAAGAGTAGAAAGTGGAAACGAACATGGAGTGGTAGAATAAGAAGATGGAAGACTTTGATCTTAACAAGGATCTTTGGATAGCATAAGCACATAATTTTTCTCTTGATTTTCAATAGGCTTAACATTGGAAGGAACAACACCATTTTTACCAACCTTAATGGAAGTATCATCTTTGGAAAGTGAAAGTGTAGTAAGGCTATTTTGATTGTCAATAAGCTCAGTAGTGTAAGTAGTAGCTTGATCTTGCTTAGGAGAAGACTTAAGACATGGTGGAATGCATGAAAAAAGGTGTGTAGGATCAAAAGAACCATGGAACAGATAAGAGACATCGTGAAAAGGAGTGGATGACATGGAAGGTTCTTAATCTTGATCTTTCTTTATGTTCTTTTCTTTATCATTTCTAGAGTCCTCTTAACATGGAGCCACTTATAAGGACAAAGAAGCATGTTGGGATTGTATGGATGACTTTGGAAGAGATGGTGGAGGACTAGCTGAAGTAGGAATTATAGCATATGAAGTCTTAAGCTCTTTAGGTTTATCATTATTGAAAGTATTTACAGCCAAGTGAAGGTTAGCTTGAGTTTCTTTAAGAGGTAGCCCTGGAGGATAACTATAGGGAACCGCATGAAAAGTATCAAGGCTTGTGTCGGATGAAGATTCTGTGAAAGATTTGAAAGACTCGAAAGCTTTAAGAAATGTATGGGTATTAGAGGAAGTAGGGGATGGAAGGGAACCATCACTAGACAAAGGTTCAACATTAACATGACCTTTCTTGAGAAGATAATCTTTATTTTCAGTAGGAGAGTCTTTAGGAGAAGGATTCTTATAATATTGATGCTTCAAGCTAGCACGATGTATTTTATAGTCCTCAGCAGTAGTAGATGAATCATAATCAAGGTATTGTCCACAAAAGCCATCAAAATCTCTTTCAAAATCAGAATCATATGGATCACCATCACGATCTATCTAATGTGATGGCCCATTTGTAGTAAGTAGGAACACACGATGAGGAGGACTCTTAGGAACAGAGGTCTCATAGGTATCATTACATTGTTTGTCATCATAGTCATCATAGTCTCCAAAGCTGGATGTGTCACTCTCTATGGAAGAGGTATCATAAGGGTTATCACATTGCTCAAATTCTTTTCAGGGGCATGGTGACATGTAGAAGTCTTTATCCAATGGAAAATAGTATAGAGATTCCATGGAGAACTCTTTAGATTCATTTTCTTTCTTAAGATTGTTAAGTTCAACTTGCATAGCTTGTAGTTGCTTCATCATAGCTGTGATTAGAATGTCTTCCTCATGTGTACTAATTCTTTGAGACATGTGTACTGATTTTCAATAGCTACTGCTCTGTTCTTGACACAGTGATTTGTATGACAGATTCTGGAAATAGGCTGAAAAAGCTAAATATCTGGCAATTCTGACAATTTTTTCACAACTTTTAAAAATTTTCCAAATGACACTCTGCAGACTCATATGACAGTTGGGTAGCAATGAAATGATAGTTGAAAAACTCATATGACAATTAGGTAGCAATGAAATGACAGTTGAAAATCTCATACGACAGTTGTAAGATTTTGACTTGGAGAATTTGCTGGCATGGAAACTCATACGACACTGGGTACTCAATCATACAATAGATGGGTTGTAATGAAACGACACTTGAAAAAAACTCATATGACTTTCTGACTTCCTAAAATAATTTTTGACTCTAGAAAAGGATTTTACTTCAGATTTTGCAAATTTTGAATTTTCAGATTTAAATTGTTTGCAAATTTCAATGTCCAGATTTGAGGATTGTAATAGATTTGTTCTTTTTTAGTAACCAGATAGATAAACAAGCATGAAAAATAGCAAGCATGTGATTTCAAGCATGTCTAAAAACAATGAACAAGGGCAAAAGCAACCTTGCGCATGAACAATCAAGTGACTTATTCATTCTAATCCTCAGAAGTGTTAATTGTGTATGTTCTAAAATGTTTTGCAATAATGCACATATACCCTATAAAATGAAATTTTGGCCTCACTAGGGTTTTTAGTAATTGTTTGACTCTGCAACTTTTATGATCCAAAGGGGTGAACTCTAATCTCGGTGCACCAGGGTTTTGTCACAGTTCGAGAACTTAATCTTCAGGAGCTGCTAGGGAGATCTGAAAACCCAACAATGAACCATACCCATGGAGATTTCTTCCACAAGGACATTTATATAGCAACTGTCACTACCACGGCAAAAATGGCTATTACCGCTTGAGATTCTGTCAACACAGTTTTCCCTATGAAGGGATTGTCTGCTACGATTAACCCTCTCCAAAAATGACTCACAATAGTATACCACAAGGGGACTTGGCTTCAGATCCAAGGTTTTTGACACCTTTTCACTTTTAACCCAAACAAAGCAAGCAGATTAATCCGACACGCTAAGACAAAGTTTTGCTTCACCAAGGTCTATGATGCCAACTCCACATGATTTATCAACCTCTCCAGGGAGAGAATGTATCAATCAATAAGAGAAGGTGCACTAACCAATTTTGATTCACCAAAGCTCGTGATGTCAACCCCACGTGATCTATCAACCTCTCCTGGGAGAGAATGTATCGATCAATAAGAGAAGACACATTAACCAAGTTGAATGTGAAACGCACTAAGTATCCTCCCTACCTATAAGGATTCTGTCATCAAGAAAGATTTTTCTAGGAATCCAATCTCTCAAGAATCATGAATAGTATTCATAGGGCCTAATTACTATGTGAGCACAGATATATTTCCGAAAGCAAATCTACCAAAAGTACCCAAAAAGAAGAAAAAGGAACACTTAACGCTTAAAGAGAATATGAGATGAGTCCACAAGGTCACTTAACACCTCACACAAGCTGAAAATGAGTCCCCAACTTAGAAAACAAGTGAGTTCCTAAAAGCACAAAAGGGTTGCCAAGTGGAACACTTAACGCTTCTGTCCTATTGACCCCTCCCCTTTATGGTGCTGAGATTGCAACCACGGGGTGGAAATGAGGGGCTGGCAAATTAGCGAGTCCAATAACCCAAGATAGCAATCAAGATTAATCACAAGTATCTAAGACTACTTAATGAATCTTGAAGGGGTCACAACCTAGTATCAATTATGCAAGTGTGTAAAACAAAAGCATGAAAAGAATCACCCAAGCTAGACACACGAGAGATTTATTTTAAGTCCCAAATTGAAATGTCATTAAATGAAGGAGAATACCTGGGATCCTTGCAACGTGCTTAGTAGATTTTACCTAATTTTTAACAATTTTGGTTGAGCTTTTGATGAAGGGTGCTCCCCTTAATACCACAAACACATAACAGAAATAGAGAAACAACAACAATATGCAAGAACAGAAAATTGGCTTCTTGTTATCTCCACAAATGTGGAATTACAAACTTTGAGAATTACAATATGCAAAGCCACATGGGCATTCCCTTACAATATTCTGTAGGACAAAGCCTCAAATCAATACCCAGATCTACTACCTAGAACTATTCTGAACTGCCTAAGACAATAATACAGCCTTCCTTATATAGGCAATTTTTCCACCGCCTGGGAAGGTTCCAAAATTTTTTAGCCAATAAGGCCGACCAAACTTAGAATTATTTTATTTTACATTTTATTACATCATAGTCAGCTCAAGATAACCTTTGAAACCCGAACGAAAATTTTGAAGAAAATTATTTTTCGCCATTTCAGGTGGCCCAACTTCCGAAGACCATAAGTCATCACCAGTTGACCCGCTCGGCTACTATAATCCCATTTCGGAAATGCCACAAAGTGCTCTATAGGCTTGACTCGTGCAAGCGCCCATCACCCAAATTTTTGACCTCATCCGGGGCCTCTAAAGCCTTCAAAACTCAGTTCAAAGTTTCTGTACCCTGCTGCCAATACCGAAAATCTTTAATATCTTCCAATATACACTTGATCTGGCAATGAAACTTTACTGGCAGACTTATATGACCAAAATGAACCTCCAAGAAAGAAATCAGATCATTCTGAGCACATACAAAAATTACCAAAAATAGTAACTTTCCATAAATAGTAGCTCTGCACAAAATAGCCCTTATTGAATAAAAAAAACATAAATATTTTTGGGTGATGCAAGATTGCTCTTACACCCAGGATGCTCCTGCATCAGACACCCGGGGTAATTTGAGAAGTGACCCTGTCACGACTCAGGTGTGTAGAGGAAAACCAATATGGTTAACCTCCTCCTTTGTTAGCCATGATGAATCTTCAATAGGTCATCCTTTCCACTTGACCAGATATTCTTCATATGTCTTGTTCCTTGTGCTTCTGCCAACACGACTGTCCAGTATATCTTCGATCTCCTTAGTGTCTAAACTAGTTGCTGGAATACTCCACTGTGCTGTTGTGATCTCATCTTCAACACCTCCTTCATGATACTCTACTAGATCTGAAATGTTAAACACTGGTAAAATATTTAGCTCAGCAGGCAATTCTACCTCATATGCATTTCCTGAATCATGTTTCTTCAATATCCTACATGGTCCAAACTTCTTCATTTTCAACTTGTTATATGTACCAACTGGAAACCGCTCCTTCCGCAAATGAACCATGACTTCATCTCCAACCTGAAATTCCTTATGCCTCCTTTTCTCATCTGCCTTAGCCTTATACTATGCGTTCATCTTGTTAATATGTTTCCTCACCTCCTCATGGATGTTCTTCAAGTGTTCTGCAAAATCTTCAGCTTCAGCACTACTTATTTCTCCTTTATCTATCTTTCTCAATTCAGATGCATTTCTTGGACTACTTCCATATACAATTTGGAATGGTGATTTACCAGTGCTCCTATTGACAGAATTATTGTATGCAAATTCTGCCTGTGGTAAAATCAAATCCCATTCTGTTGGCTTATCTCCAACCAAACATCTCAGAAAATTTCCCAAACTCCTATTCACCACCTCTGTCTGTCCATCAGTCTGGGGATGATGTGATGAACTGAACTTCAAATCTATCTTCAACTTCTTCCACAATGTACGCCAGAAATATCCAACAAACTTCGCGTCCCGATCTGAAACTATGGTCGTTGGCAAACCATGCAGTCTCACTACCTCTCTGAAAAATAATTCTGCTACATGGACAGCATCATTAGTCTTCTTGCAAGGAATGAAATGTGTCATCTTTGAAAATCTATCAACCACCACAAAAATTGAATCATGTCCCCGCTGAGTCCTCGGTAAACCAAGAACAAAGTCCATGCTAATATCCTCCCAAGGCTTCTCTGGTACAGGTAATGGCTGATACAACCCTGTATTCTGCTTCACTCCTTTCGCCATCTGACATACTCTGCAACTCTGTACAAACTTCTTCACATCTTGCTGCAATTGTGGCCAATAATAATTTTCACTAACCAAAGAAAGGGTTTTGTCACGACCAAAATATCCAGCCAATCCTCCACTATGCTTCTCTTTGATGAGATTCTCCCTCATAAAACTTCGTGGAATGCACAACTGACTCCCTCTGAATAGCATATCATCCTGGATGATGAAATCCAACCATTTTGTCCTGTCTAGAGTAACAGGTTCTTTACAAGCTTTCCAAGCTTCACCAAAATCAGGATCCTCTGGATATAAATTCTTGAGTTCTTTGAACCCAACCACTTCAATCTGCATTTCTGTCAGCAATAGTTGCCTTCTGCTAAGAGCATCTACAACCCTATTAGACTTTCCACTCCTGTGTTTCAAAACAAATGTATAACTCTGCAAAAACTCAACCCATTTCAAATGCCTTTAATTCAATTTTCCTTGATTATTCAAATATTGCAAAGCTTGATGATCAGTATACAAAACAAACTCCTTAGGAAGCAGATAGTGTCTCCACTTCTTTAATGCCTGAACTATAGCATAAAATTCCTGATCATAAACAGAATATTTCCTCTTGGCATCATTTAACTTCTCACTGAAATAAGCAACAGGTTTACCTTCTTGGCTCATAACAGCTCCTATTGCAGTACCACTAGCATCACAATCTACTTGAAACACCTTATTAAAATCTGGAAGTGCTAAAACTGGTTGTTCTGTAACTTTTTGTTTCAATAATTGAAAACTCTTTTCTGCCCCATTAGTCCACTTAAACTCTTTTCTATCCCCTCTCATTGTTTCAGTCAAGGGTCCACAAATACTGCTAAAATTTCTGATAAACTTTCTGTAAAAGCTAGCTAGACCATGAAAAGATCTTACCTCAGTAGCATTCATTGGAGTAGGCCATTCAAGAATAGCCTGTACCTTCTCTGGGTCCATTTTCAGACCTTCTGCTGAAACTACAAATCTCAAATACACTAACTCTTTCTTCACAAAACTGCACTTCTTCAAATTAATCAATAATTTCTCTTCTCTCAACTTCTCAAATACCATACGAATATGCATCATATGCTCCTCCAATGTCTTACTAAAGATCAAAATATCATCTAGGTAAACAATGACAAACTTACCTAGAAATTCTTTCAGAACCTCGTTCATGAGCCGCATGAAAGTGCTCAGTACATTGGTTAGCCCAAAAGGCATGACTAACCACTCATATAGTCCTTCCTTTGTCTTGAAGGCAGTCTTCCATTCATCTCCCTCCCTGATCCGAATCTGATGCTATCCACTTTTCAGATCTATCTTTGAAAAATACACAGCTCCACTCAAACAATCCATAATATCATCCATTCGTGGCAATGGAAACCTGTACTTGATTGTGATCTTGTTTATTGCCCTAGAATCTGTACACATCCTCCATTCTCCATTCTTCTTTGGTGCTAATACTACTGGTACAGCACAGGGACTCAAACTCTCACAGATCAATCCTTTCTGTAACAACTCATGTACTTGTCTGTTCAACTCCTCACTTTCTACAGGTGTCATTCTGTGTGCTGCCTTATTCGGCAAACTCACTCCTGGGATCAAGTCCATCTGATGACTGATCTTCCTGACTGGTGGTAATCCATCAGGCACGTTATCGGATACAATATCCTGAAACTCAATCAACAAATCTGCAACTTCTACAGGAACATCTTCTACTTCCTCTTTACCAGCTTTTGGAATTAAAGCAAAACATACATGCTCATGCCTCATACCATCTAGGAATTTCCTTCCATCAACAAATGTTATTCTTACATTACCACATGCCTTTTCTTCGGTCTCCTTCAATGGCTTTAGCTTATGTCGCACTCCATCCTTTGTCAGGGAATAGGTATTCGCATGACCATCATGTACAGCACATCTGTCAAACTGCCATGGTCTACCCAATAACATATGACATGCATCCATAGAGATGATATCACATAGTACCTCATCTTGGTACCCGCCGATCTTGAACTTTACTAGGCATTGTTCATTGACCATGACCTTGTGGTCATCCTGTACCCAGGCAATCCGATATGGATGTGGGTGTTTTTGTCTCTTGAGCTTCAACTTTGTCACCATCTCTTCTGACACCAAATTGTCAGTGCTTCCACTATCAATAATCACATCACAACATTTACCTTCACACTTGCACCTGGTGCAAAATAGGCTCCTCCTTTGCTCAGGTTCATTCTCACCACTCAACAGGACTCTTCTGTTAATCAACGTTTCTCCTCTTTTAGCATCTTCAAAATTTGATGATCTGGCATCTTCATCTACATGTGCAACTCTGGCCTGGCCTTCATTTCTCCTGTCTATCCTACCTTGGCGCTGAGGACATTCAAATGCCCTATGACCTTCTTCTCCACAGTGAAAACATGTTCCACGGAAGCCACCTCTTCCAGATCCTTGTCCTCTTCCTCTTCCTCTCTAATCTCTATTATTCTGATCCTAGAAGCGATTGGAATTATTTCCTCACTGATTCTGACTGCTACTGGCCTCATCCTTCTTTTTCGGATCTTCATTTCGGCCACCATATGATCGTCCACCAGATCATCCACCGCGACCTCTTCCATTTTGTCTGCTCTCAAACTTCTTGTTCAGCTTTTCCTCTACTTTTAGGGCAAACTGGTATGCCTCTTCAATACTGCTCATTCGAACCAGATTTAGCTCCTCTTGAATGCTTGGCCTTAACCCATTAAGGTATCGGGAAACTTTCTCCTTATCAGCTTCTGCATGGCCTGTTCTAATGAGAAGTCGATAGAACTCCTTTGTATACTCCTGGACAGATCTTCCTGCTTGCTTCAAACTCTGCATTTTCTTCAGTAGGTCAAGCTCATAATCAACAGGAATGAACTGTCACTTCAATTTATCCACCATCCGATCCCATCTCGTGATTTTCTCCTTTCCCCTTCTATTTTGCTCCAACTAAATCTCTTGCCACCATATCTTCGCATGACCTTTCAATCTGGCCTTCGCAAATTTGACCCTATCAGGATCTTCAACATCTTCATACTCAAAATATTCCTCACATTCATTGATCCAGTCGATCAATTCCTCTAGGTTAAGATTTCCAGAAAATGCAGGAACCTCAATCTTAGGTCTTTTCCCAATCTTGGAAATCACCCGAAAAAGTCTTTCTTCCTCCTGGTTCACAATTTCAACTTCTCCTTCTTGATATTCTTCTTCAGCTTCATCCTCGCTTTCATCTCCGACATTAAGATTCATTCCTCTGCAAATCTCTTCTTGCAATGCTCGCACTTGTCTCTACAGCTCTCTAACCTCAGGTGTCACAACACCAGGTCTTCCGCCACGTTCTCTTCATGGAGGCATTTTCGCGATGCGCGCTGAAACCCTAACCACGGTCCTGGTGCAAACTGCCTCACAGTCGGTGATCTATTTACACACTCAAGAAAACCTTCTCTGATACCACTTGATGAAGGGTGCTCCCCTTAATACCACAAACACATAACAGAAATAGAGAAACAACAACAATATGCAAGAACAGAAAATTGGCTTCTTGTTATCTCCACAAATGTGGAATTACAAACTTTCAGAATTACAATATGCAAAGCCACATGGGCATTCCCTTACAATATTCTGTAGGACAAAGCCTCGAATCAATACCCAGATCTACTAGCCAGAACTATTCTGAACTACCTAAGACAATAATACAGCCTTCCTTATATAGGTAATTTTTCCACCGCCTGGGAAGGTTCCAGAATTTTTTTAGCCAATAAGGCCGACTAAACTTAGAATTATTTTATTTTACATTTTATTACATCATAGTCGGCTCAAGATAACCTTTGAAACCCGAACAGAAATTTTGAAGAAAATTATTTTTTGCCATTTCAGGTGGCCCAACTTCCGAAGACCATAAGTCATCACCAGTTGACCTGCTCGGCTACTATAACCCCATTTCGGAAACGCCACGAAGCGCTCTACAGGCTTGACCTGTGCAAGCGCCCGTCACCCAAATTTTTGACCTCATCCAGGGCCTCTAAAGCCTTCAAAACTCAGTTCAAAGTTTCTGTACCCTGCTGCCAATACCGAAAATCTTCAATATCTTCCAATATACACTTGATCTGGCAATGAAACTTTACTGGCAGACTTATATGACCAAAATGAACCTCCAAGAAAGAAATCAGATCATTCTGAGCACATACGAAAATTACCAAAAATAGTAACTTTCCATAAATAGTAGCTCTGCACAAAATAGTCCTTATTGAATAAAAAAAACATAAATATTTTTGGGTGATGCAAGATTGCTCTTACACCCAGGATGCTCCTGCATCAGCTTTACTATGCAAGCAAGCTACGAACTCTCCAACAAGCCAACAAGCAAACAAGATATGCAAGGTATATTCAACTTATGAAAACCCTAGGGTTAGATCTAAAAATAAATTTTTAGGAGCAATAATAACCATAAATTAATCCAAATGACAACTCATATCATGCATTGAATCATATGAAAAATAAGTGCATACCCATCACAAAATTTTAATTTTTTTGCACTACATTTGACCTAGTCAACAAGATCTAATTTTTTTTATATGATTTTGGCCACAAAAATAAAAATTCAAAATAGATACCCCTACTAAAAAATAGAGAACTTTCCAAAAATGCAAAAATTTTGGAAAAATCTCTTCATTTGTGTCCTAGAGACCTATTTTATCAAAATAGACTAGTTTTTGTAAATTAACTATTTGAGCTATGATATCATGTCCAAATTTAAAACACAAAGAATGGACCCCTTGTAAAATTTAAAGAGATTTCCAAAAATATAAAAATTTCTGAAAAATATGCTGATTTGCGTTAGATATTAATTTTTTCTAGAATTTTAAGAAAAAATTATTAAAAATTCAAAACATCTCAGAAAATTCTAAATTTTTTATTGTAGCTTCCTTGATATGTCACCAACTTGAAAAAAACATATTAGACCAAAAATCAAAGCCGTTTGGGAGATAAAATTAAATCTTTGAAACTTTGAGGTTTTAACTCCCAAAAAAAAGTCAAAACCAGCATGCAAAGGTGGGTTGCCCCATGGTGGGTGCCAAAAATGTGTGTGTGAAAATTGTACCTGATCTGTAGACACAAAACTTTAGTAAAACATTAGAGGTTAGCAAAAATCAAAATCGTGCAAAATTAAAATCTAATTTAACCAAGTGATTTACTGTCTTCTAGTAGGTGCGAGATTAATGTTCTCAAATTGTTATCGAGATCAGTGACCTAGATGACACCTAAACAAAGGATTTGAATGCAATTGATCTAGATATGAATTGAATGCAATTAATCTATATTTTTGAATTTTTTATGCAATAAGAATGATAAAAACTAATATGAATCTATGCTAATATAAAAATTGATCTGTTAAAATGATCTAACAATGATATGAAAAAGAATCTAAATGAATGTAAAAAAACAAATTGATCTCACAATATCCTTGATTCGCAATAAGCTTTGATTCTCCAAATTCCAATTCTTCAAAATAATTGTTCAATTCATAGATGACTTTGGCAAAGTAAGCTTGCAAAATTATGAGATGATTTGAGATGAGCTGAAGCTTTGATTTTATAGAAATTCAGGGCTTTGGAGGTGCATGGGAAAAAAAGCCATAAATCACTCAAATAACTCAGGTTGATTTTTGAGTTATTTTTAAATAAAGAATAATTAACTCACAAAAATATGCAAAAGCTAAATTTTAACTCAAAATAGAGTTTAGCTTTAATTTATAATTGATAGTTGTTTGCTTTTATGATTGTGCATGTTTTATTTATGAATTAATTTAATAATAAAGTGATTTATTTCCAACTTAACTGCTTTTAAAAATAAAACAATTGATTTGTGGGTTAATCAATTATTTAATCAAACTTTTATTAAAAACTATATTATTAAATAATGACAACTTGCTTTAATTAATTAAATAAGAATTTAATCAATTATTCATAAGATTTTGGATTTATTGTCAAAATTTAAATAATATAATTAATAATAGATAAAATTAAATTTAATTAAACAATTAATTGGCAAGATATTAAATCTAATTAATTAAATATGCAAAATATTCAATTAATCAAACTTTAGGATAAATATGATTTATCGCCAAATAATTATAAAATTAAAGATAATTATGATGATTAGGAATATTACTAGGAATATTCCCTGATGCAGAATTTAAGATAATCAATTATGATTCGATGATGTTTAGATGTGCCTTAGATTAGGACTTTGATGTCGATTTCGTTCGAATTGAAGATGTAGGAGATTAATGAACTTATAGCCCATTTTTGGGGTATTACATATAGTTCTTTTTGGAGCCTTACTGAAAGGAGTTGGACAATTGTAAAAGAATTTTACTTTTCTTAAAGGTCATCTGTGGTATCATTTCTACCCTCTAGCTTATATAGTTGTAAATCTTTCATTGATGATTCAGATATTGCAGAGGTATTTTGTGACATCTTTTATGTCCCTATGCTTCCTTGTCTAAATTATCTCTTATTGAATCAAAGTATATGAAGTTCTCAGTGACAACTTCAGGTTCCTAATCCCTCTTACTTTCTGTAATTGTGTGTGTTACTGTGTTTGATCTGATTTAGATATTTTTGTGGGTATACTTCAGCCCCCTAACAGTCTTGTCTCAATCCTACACCGAGTGGTAGAAGTGAATGTCTACTTGTAGGTCATAGGTTATGTCTTATGTTCAGACCCTCCTATGAAACACTTATGCAAGCCTATTCAGTAAGTTGTGACCTACTAGACCTAAGTCTTTCATTGATTCCATTCCTCTATACTGAGATCCAAACCCTAATTTTGGTGTATCACCTAGTAGGTAGTTTGCTTTCAGTCATTTCCCTTTACAAGCATTCCTTCTATCCCTTTCCCTCAAAAGATTTACTTTTCATGTCTTGAAGCAAATTAAGGTGATTATCCAAGAGGAACCAGCCTAGAACCTAGAGGTCTCATCTTAGTTAGCATAGGTCCCACACTTGGAGATGATTCCCATGTTATACTAGGTTATCAAGACTACAAGAGCTTGAGACAAGGGTGCAAACTTAGAGTATAACAATAATTTCAGCAACACCCTAATAAGTTTGACAATATCCCACTTTGGTATTGATGGAAAAAAACCAAAAACACAAAAACACCAAATCCAAGAAATCATAGACAAAAACTTCTCCTGAGTATATGCTTTACTTCATGTTTTTTCTATCTCTCTTTCTCTCCCCCTTTTTTCCATAATGGAAAAGGGCCAAAAATAGAACAAATAAAGTAAAAAAAGTACAAAAAAATTTATCGAAAAGACTTTCTTATAACTTTCCTTCAATATTGGAAACTCATTCCACTCAACAACAATAGCCCCCATCTAGGCACATTGGCTATCATGCTCCACCAGCATGTTAAAAGATGAAATCGAGTTCGAAGACTAAATCCACCACTCATAATCCTCTACTTCAAAAACAATGCTAGATACATGCTCTAATCAAACCTTGATCATGTCCTTTACCAACCAAAACAAATTCACAAGATCTTTTGTCTGCCTTTGTAACAATAGTAATTTAGCCTGTTGTTGATCAACAAGTATCCTTTGTTTTCCTCACTTATCCTTACAATAGTCATATGTATTTCCTAGCTCATTCAACTCTTCCTCAATAAATTCACATTTACCTTTAAAATTATCTACAGTAGTAGGCCACCAAAGGAAATACATGTATATATCTATAATCTCTTTTACACAATCATTGGTCTCACTGATCACTCTAGATAATTTATATTTTACATCGATACATTTCTTCTCAATGACTTCTTGAACCCTCTACAATTATCTCCACTATGCAATAAGATGACCTTAACCTTTCTAACCAAATCAACTGGTAATACACTAGACACACTAAAAATAATGATCTTCTTACTAATCAAGTGATTAGTCAACAACTCTTCTACCTCTATCTCTCTCACCGAAGAGAAACCAATCCATATGTCACCAACTCTATCAAATTCATCTTCATCTAAAAAATACGTATTCACATAAAAATCCACAAAGTGAGATTCTAATGGAGAAATCACATCTCTCTCAATCTCTTGTTCCTTATCCTTTTCTTTTTTCTTTTCCATTGGCTCTTCTTCTTCATCCTTTGATATAGTGACTATTTCATTTCCTTTATCACTGGTTTTTCTTCCTTTAGGTTTCAAAGAGGAACCATCGATAGAAACATCTAAGTTTTTCTAACTCACTGGTACAACACCAAAAACAATCAAGCTAGAAAACAAAAATTATCTGCAATGATGTGAAATATGTTTTACAAGCATTTGCACAATTCTCCAAAGACCCTAGGTATCTACATATTTGTTTACCAATAGGGATGTTGGTCCTCCACTCCAAATTCTCTTTACTAGGTAATGATCTTATAGAATAGAATGCTAAGAATTCCATCAAAGAACCAAATCTAAATCCATAACCTTCCTCAATCATCATCTTCACATTCTCAAGAAAATTATCCAATACAATCTTTCATAAATCAAATTGAAAATTCTCCTTGACCATCTTATGAGAAATATAAATAGCCACAAATGAAGTGGCACCATCATGATTATGAAACTAGATTTTATAGTAAATGTCATAAACAACATACCTCTCTATTGGATCAACAAGAGTATTTATCTAGAATGCACATTGATCACAGTCAATACTAGTCAACTCCTTTACCTCTTTATAACTGATTGTTTTCTTTTTTGGTAAGTCACCAACACTACACAAACCCTTGATATCTTCAACTACCTTCTTTGTAACCTAATAGGGTTTTTCCAAAACTAGGGTTCCATCCTAAAAATGTCTCAACAAGAACATGATAAATTCCTTGTCATCAAACTAGGGAATTTCTCCCCATATATCCAAACCAAGATTTTATATTCTCTACAATTCTTCCATGGAAAAACCAATCTCCATCTACTTTATTCTACTATGATGAAATTAATTTACTTTAGCCTTCTTTAACATCTTTGATATGACCACATCGATACCACGAACAACCAATTGGGATTCCATAATCACACTTCACGAATTCTTCTTCAATCCTTCTTAAATTTAGCTAAAAATTATGATTTTTCTTCTTGAAAAAGTGCCAAATAATTTCAAAAAATTTCATTTATAACCTCGAGCCTTCATATTTACTTTTTTTCTACCAAAAACTAAGTATCACTGATGTAACTCAACCGTACTATGTACATCAATCAATTGATGATTCAAAAATCACTATATCTTCATCCAACATATCAAAGATAACCTAGTTGCAACCGGTATCACCTTAGATTAGGGGAAGTGACAGGTGTATTATTTTAATACTCCCCCTGAACCAAATTATTCAGCTCAATTACCAGAAGATATATTGCTAGAGTCTAGTACCACAAGGCTCTCTTCAATAGAAATATCCTTCTTCTTCCATGTCATATTAGTCTTTTGAGGGTCACTTGAAAATGTAACATTTTATCATTTCCAAAAATCATTAGAACACCACCAAATCTATATGTGTTATCATAATGACCATTCTGACCACATTTGAAATAATTGACATTCCTCTGACCCAGTCTCACTAACTGAATTATAGATCTACATTGATTAGCCTTGTGACTATAATTGTGACATATATAAAAATTCCCATGAAATATATTATTCATTCCATTCTTCTTAATCAAATTATAAAAACCTTGACTTCTACATTGTCTTTCTTTATGACCAACATTATAAAAACTAAAACATTGAACCTTTTGTTCCTTTTTCATCTTACAATCAATTGCCTTATGACCAAAATTCTTCTAGATGTGACAATAAATATTAAAATATAAGTACCTTTGAGCATTCAGTTTCCTTATTGGATGTCTTCTTATAGATGTATTATGATTCTTAATCATTTCACCTACCTCATCCATTACCTCATCTTCATCTACCTTCTCTTTTCCTTTGTCCTTTAGATTTGAACATTGTTCGGTGAACCCTAATCCTTCTTTATCTTTGTGATTATTCTGTAGGGATAATAATTGATCCAAGATAGTTCTACTCTCACACACCTTAGCTTTAGATCTTGGCTTCTTTGATTCCAATTCCTGCTTCTCATTTTCATCTAACTCCATCTTGATGATATTCTTGAGATTCTCTTTGGATTTCTTCCATTCCTCTATTTCAATCTCCATTTCTTCTTTGGCCCTCCTCATGCCTTTCATTTTATGCTTTAACCCATATTTGATGAATTCCTTAGTATTTTTCTTGTCATTGGACATCTTCTCCAATTTTACCACCTTTTCTTGTGATTCCTTCAATTCCTAACCGGCTTCCTTGTGCCTTTCTTTAAACTTCTAGATTTGATCCCTCATCTTACTAATACATGCATTCACTTCCTTCAGGTTTTCTTTCTACTCTTTATTTTTTGATTTGGTACTCTCAATATCACTCATCATGATCTTCCAATCCTCATTATCATAGTATCCTCCTTCCATTTGTTCAAGCAATGAAAGATCTCCCTCAAGTGGTTAAGCTCTATCTTCAAGGGACCAATCTCTGATACCAATTGTTGAATAGGTTGAATATCTAAGAGGGAGGGTGAATCAATTATTTATAAATAAATTCTAAAACTTTTACTAAATCATAAAATCATAAACCATTCATAACATATATAGATATGTTAACTTATGTTCTACCAATAAGTACTTAAAATATTCTAAAACTTAAAACATGATAGCACAAAAACCATCAACATAATGAACACCATAATTTACGGCCCGTCAATATAGTAGGGGCTAGAATTGGTTTTCTAATATTTTCTACGTAACATCCTCACTTTAGTCGGTGGAAACCCAAACTGGGAAAAACCATGGAGGAGCTAATTCTCATGAAATGAACACCAGTTAAGGTGATTTTTACAAGGATTCATTGTTGGTTTCCTCATTGTGGGTGGCTCACTATTGGTCAAGCTAACTACCATAAAATGTGAATATGGTTAACTTCCAATATAAAAGATATTTATTGACAAAATGTGAAGTGGTAGAATTGCATCTAAATATACATGAAATAGGTTTGATTGATAGAACACAAATTACCAATAGTAGAGATCCAATATAGACCCTCTTCCAACATACACCAATATTTTAAAACATAGTATATGAGGCCTACTTTCTGTACCACTCAACTTATTGCACACTACATCCAAATATACTAAAATAGACTCACACTCTATGAAATTTAGTCCTATCTCCAACTTGCACATAGACTCGCACATATATTCATGTTCTCTCTCTCTACCTCATTCATCAGATAAAAATTGTTTTTCCTTATTTATACAAGTATCTGACCATATACATGTCAACCAAACCAAAAGAATGTGTCAACCATAATTCAAAAATATATTACAATTGTATTTGATACACTAACACCTATCCTAAATCTAGGTCACACTTAAGATATGTTTACAACATGTTACTATGGGACCTAAATATAAGTCATAATTAAGATATATACAATGCATGATACATTCACCAAAATATAGGAAAATTTTGGAACCATCAGAATGCCAAAACTAGGACCATGTCTTGATCAAAAAAATTGTTTGAACCCACCGATAGATGAAACTAGATAAAATTATCTAGAATATGATGTAACTTTTATATTAAAACCATCTGATGAACTGCAAGAAAGTCCAAATATCACAAACACCTAGAACAACATTGTAAGTAGAGAAGTCAATAGGTACCGACAAAAAAACTCTATGCAACTCCAAACACCAAAAGTATACAAGTATACCAAAAGATGTAATCCATAAGTAGAATCGAGTACACTTGTCACCAAGCATCAAAACTATACATACTAAGCTTGTTTTATGTATAATTGAAACCACAAATACTTAACTGAAAACATACCAATAACCACAATTGTCCAACTGTAATGCCCAAAAACTAAGGCAAAACACACAACAAATATTTTTTTAAAGCACAAAACATCACCTAGGTTACACACTAAGATGCATGACATGAAATACGAGGCACAACGTCCAACACAATTGTCTCACAAGGGGAATCATGGCATGTGTTGGCATTCCAACATCCCTTGTTCATGAGACTGAATCAATCAATGAAATCCCTAGCTAGGTTTTGCATAAATTACTTTAAATGGATTCAACTCGTTAAAAAATCAAATTAAGTAAATATGAAATTTATCCTATCTCAACACTAGGGTTATAAAACCATAAGCAATTGGAAAACATTAATAATCAATAAATTTAAAATATATTAAATGTACCCCTTGATTAAATTATAATTTTATTTAAGATTCATTAAACATTAGTAACATTTCCACAAAGGGATTTAAAATATTAAATATTATAATTACTAGTCAAAACATTAATATAATATTATATTAAGGGCTATAATTTACCTAGGTCCTTCTAGGGTTTATAAGGTTAACAAATTTCCCATCAGTCTAAGTCTTAAAATGAAAAATAATAAGGTTATATAACATTAATAACAATAAATTTTATTTTCCTAAATTTTTTGTTACATTGGATTATTCCAAAAATTATTTAATTATATTAACACATATACTCAATCACAAATATTAAATGTTAAAAATTAATTTTAAAGTTCACTAAATTTAAAATTCAACATTATCAGCTTTAATATAAATTCAAGAATTTGTATTTAATAATAATTTTAAGAATACTAATCTCACAAATAAATTAAAAGGTAATCACCAATACGCACTTCACTAAATAACATAATTATTAATTTCATCTCAAATTTAAGTGACTTTCTATAGCCACTTAATTTTAATTAATAAAAAGAATACAGAGATTTTAAGATTAAGCCCATTTCCTTGTGCGGCCAGAAATAATAATTAAAATCACTTATAAAAAAAGGCCCCCTATGAAAAACCCTAACCCTAATTCAAATTAGGGTTAGGCCACAAAATAAAAGTCTATCAAACCCTAAACTCATCATTTTGGATGTGCAAGTTTTGGGCCAAGGGCTTGAGTGAGAAGTTCAAGTTTTTGTGTACACAAATGTGTACATGTGTGTGTATACACACCAGAGGTGTGTATATACACACATATACTTGTGTGTATATACACACATATACTTGTGTGTATATACTATCACCAATTTCTATAGAGGAATGTTCATAGCCTATGTGGTTTCCTCCTAGGGTTTCAACAAAACCCTCTTTCAAATTACACAAGGGTAAAGATTGTTAGTTAGATTATTTATTATTATCTTTCTTGAATTTGTTTTCTAGATTATACCATCTTTGTGATATCAGAGAGAGTTAATCCATGTTTCTTTTATAAATTGTAATCTTTGTTCATTTATAATAAGATTTTTTTTTTTCAAATGTTCACTGGCATTTCATGCCGGTAAACATTTCATTTATAACTACAATGTTATTCTCCTTTAATTTTTTAATATTCTACAATGTAAAGTTCTTTATTTATTGAATATAATGAAATTTTAAAGTTCCTTTAATATTATTTTTTTCAAACAAGAAAGAATGATAAAAAAAAAATATTATAATAAACTTAAAATAAAGTTTGGAGGCCTGATGGCTGGCTGTCGTGCGCGCGTAGTCCGGCCGCCGCTTTACTATGGGCTGTGGAGGCCAAGCTCCTCTACACCCATTTTAGTGTGCGAGGGCTTCAAAACCATTTGCACCCACAGTGGAGTGCAAGGGCTCCCCTTCCCTCCGCCCCCGAATGGAGACGGTGGCGCAAAGTCACCACCCTTCCATGGCTTCGGCCAAGGGGGATGCACAGAGGGGACAGGAAAATAATTTAGGCCTTCGGCCCCTCCTTCATTTACAATGTATTTTATATATATATATTAAATTTATTAATGTAAAATTTCAGCCGTGTGGTATTGTTTATAATGTGGTGTAAAATGTGAATGGTATAGCATATATATATATATATATATATATATATATATATATATATATATATATATATATATATATATATATATATATATATATATATATATATATATATATATATATATATATATATATATATATATTATATATATATATATATTATTAAATATATATATATTAATAAATGTATAGATATAATATATGTATATACATATCACATTAATTTCATTCACATAAAACAATAACAATAAGACTAGAAGGAATATTGTACTAAAATATGTTTATATAAATATGTTAATATATTTAAAGAATATATTAGCATACTTATATAATTATATATATCTTATACACATATTTAATACTTCATATGTATGTGTATACACTAGGAAATGAGAAAATAAATTATAGCAAGATTTTCTATACATTATGCACTTAGAATTAAATTATAAATGTAGATAGGAAAATTCTCTTTATAAACAGGAAATTTACTTTCCAACATGGATAAATCTCAAGTCTATATATATACATAAAATGAACTTTGAAATAAGCTAAAAATTATTCTTTTATCAACAAGGTAAGGGAGGAAGAAACAGCAAATCAATTTTGCCCTCATGATGGAATTTAAATATAATTCTTTTTTTATAACATAAATTCAAGTCAATATATTGGTAATTATAAACATGCAAAAGTTCATTCTCCTTCTACATAAATAATCAAATTTAATTTTGAATAATCCACTAGGTTGAAATAATACATCATTCCTCTCTTTATTTCAAGAGTCACATTGCAGAATTATATTACAAGGAAACAACACTCTACATAGAATTTTTACAATGATAATATTTTCTAACTAAAATCTTTCATTTTCTGGAGAATTTTAAACAAGAATAAACCATGAACCAAATAACTCAATTGATATTATCTTCATCTTACATCCAAGCTAAAACCTACAAATTCAAGAAAATTTCAACATGACCATAGAGGCTCACCTCCTAGCCAAGGCCTTTACAAGGCCACCCCCAAGCTAGGGAAAATAAGGAAGGATGGGTAACAAACAAACTCACACACATAAACTTAAAACAACAACAACCCAAAAGTACTCTCAAATCCCATGGTTTGCACAAAGGATCTCATTAGATCCAAAAATGGGTGAAGGTGGAAGTTAACCCAATGGAGAATGCCATACTTAAACAAGAACAAATTTATTTTTACATAACATTTCCTTCACAAGGCTCATCTTCATAACCAGCTTTATCACTTCATAAAATACAATCTCTCCCCTTATGGCCCCCAAAGTGTAGAACAAAAGTAGGTAACATGGATGCTCATACAACCATGCTTCTTCCCCCTTCCTCCAAGAGGAAGGGCTCTACACAAAAGGGAAATTCCCAACTAACCCCTTCACCCTTAAGAATCTCAACCCTCCCAAGGGTGAGTATAGTCTTGCACTCCCAAAAACACACATAAAGAAAACCAAAGAAAACAAGAAAAACTTCATGAAACAAAATTTGAAATCAACACAACACACATACAACATGAATTTACAAAACCATAACAATTACATATGACATAGCCTTTCATGGTAGATGCACTAACCTTCCTCCAGGAAAAAATGGAAAGATGAACTTAATGAAGAGCTCTAATCCCTTCCTAGCTTTTCTTATTCTCTTCCAAATTATCTTTCCTAATCTCCCTCTAAGCTAGTAGTCTCTACCAAGATGAATTCACCAAAACCAAGTGCAAGAAGTGTTCTTCTGTTTCCTCCAATTTTGCTGATAGGAAAACATTCTTCCCATCTCTACCCCCATCCCAATGAGGAGTAATTTCCTAAGATAGTGTTCACATTTCCACTTATCCCTAACTAGAGAATGTGAGGATAACCAAGAAATGGGGAGAAGGAATAGTCTTGAATCCATACCCAATTTCGTCACTCCCAAAGAAGACTCTCTTTAAGAGGTCATTTGGAAGCTTTGGGTGTTGAAATGGACAAAATTTGACCCCCAAACCTATGTACATACATTGGGATAGCTAAAACTAACCTTAACCACTCCCTAGGGCTCATTTTAACCACCCTAAAACTCATGTGAAGTTAACTCACGAAAATGTACATGATGGGACTCAAGCCTTGGTTTCCTAATCATGTAAGTGTTGATATTTGTAGCATCGATCAGATAAATAATATTGACTATATGATTATTATGAGAAATTATTTATTATATATATTCATATATATCAATATATATAATAATTGATATTACTATATACATTGATATATATGTAAATATAAAGTTAGATTATAATTATTCTCATAATAATTAAATAGTTAAATTGATAAAATAATTATCATTGTTATTATTATGTAAATATTAGATAAATTAATATAATACTCAAGGGATATTATATATATATATATATATATATATATATATATATATATATATATATGTATATGTATATGTGTGTGTGTGTGTGTGTGTGTACATATATATATATGTATGTATATACATATATATATATGTATGTATGTATGTATATATATACATATATATATGTATGTATGTATGTATATATATATACATAAATATATATATGTATATATATACATATATATATATATATATATGTGTGTGTGTGTGTGTGTGTATATATATATATACATATATGTATGTATATATGTATATATATATACATGTATATATGTATATATATATATATATACATATATGTATGTATATATATATATATACATATATATATATACACATATATGTATATATTCATAATTGTCATTATATTAATTAAAAAACAATGAATAGACATGTCCCATGAAGGGACATGTCTCTTCTTGGCTCATTCTCAATATAAATGCAAGAGATTGTTGCATTTGGAAAACACATACAATGAGATAGTGCTATTACATTTGCAATGGTCCTAAAACCTTAACATGGTATCAGGGCCAAGTTGCAAATGTAAGAGAGTAGTTTATTGATGGTGAATGTGTGATTGTCTTAGAAAATATAGTCTTGGTATGAGGACCATATCTCACAAATTCACCGTTGGATTTTTTTAAATTTCAGATATGTTGGTGATAAACAAAGTTACAACAATCTCACTGGAGAGATTGAATAGAACATGCTAGGTTCAAAAGTTATGGCCAACTATGTATGGGTCTATGAAAAATCTATAAAAGAGTGAGGTTCCTTCTTCAAAACCCTAACCTCTTGAAGGGAGATCCGATCATATTGAAGGACGGATGCACAAGATAATTACATTAAAGGGAGAAATAACTTGATGCCTGTAAATGAATTCATGATGATTGGGAATAGATGAAAAGGGAGTCTGACATTTCAAAAGAGGTCAAGAATTTGACAAACTTGAGCTTCAGAGGGAGTAGATGGTTCAATCAACTTGTAACAATCTTGATCATGTTGATTGAGAGGGAGTTCACTATTGAAGGTGAAACACTTTTGAGGTAATCTTTATATAATTGATTATTATACTAATGAATCATGAATGTTTTTAATGGGCCTACCCCCTATGTAAATCATGAGGAAGTGACAACTTTCAAATGATTATCAGTTGTATTTGTTAAACTTATTGGAAGGTGATGATCTTGCAATAACTTTCTATTGTGATAGATATTTTGTGATCTTAATTATGGATATAATCACCGATGGAGGCAATCCACACCAAATCTCATGAGTTTGTGAATAGAATCATCGATGGAGGTAATTCACACAAGAGCTTGTGGATAAAATTGTTGATGGAGGTAATCCACACCAAAGCTCAACCCACACCAAAGCTCATGAGTTTGTGAATAGAATCTCCAATGGAGGCAATTCACATGAGAGCTTGTGGATAGAATTGTCGATGGAGGCAATCCATACCAAAGCTTGTGAGTTTGTGAATAAAATCACTGATGGAGGCAATTCACATGAGATCTTGTGGATAGAATCATTGATGGAGGCAATCCACACCAAAGCTCGTGAGTTTGTGAATAGAATCACCGATGGAGGTGTATGCAAATTAGATGTCTAATAACTAGAGATGATAAATTAACTATTGAAATCCAATAAATCAATCTAATGCAACACAATGAAGAATACAAAGTAACTATAAAATGATGAAACTAAATCAATTACCTTCACCTACCATGCAGCTTGTCTCCACTGTCCTCCTAGCCTTGATTTCTTGAAGAGGTTGAGCTCTTAGATTTCCAAATGAAGCCTTCTCCCAAGATGCTACCAAAGTGTGGAGATTTTATGAAATGAGTGCACAATAGCTTATGCAATCTAATGGATGGAATGCAAATGAAATGATCATAATATGGATTGATTTCTCTTAGAATGCTTGGATGCTTGGATGCTTGATTGCTTGAATGCTTGAATGCCTATTACAAAAATACCTATTAGCTCACAAAGAGGAAATGAGGCTCCTTTTATAGATTTTTTGGAGGATCTAGGCCTAGGTGGCACAATCCTACGATTAAGAATGAAAGGTGGAAGATCCTAGGGCTAGGATTGACTTGGTTGAAGGAGTTGAGAGAAAGGGGGATGTAGTTGGAATGTGAGAGGAAGAATAGGGATGATGTTCCTCTCACATTGACATGGAAGAGAACAAGGTGGAAGGGAAAGACACATGTCAAGTGTCTCACAAAGACCAAAGAGAGAAAGAGGGAGAGACCTTTTCCTCATGAGGACTTTTTGCACAAGTGTCCTATGAGTCACCTTTGACCCTTAGAGGTGGCTTGAGAAGCCCCTTAGGAATAGGGAATGTCTCTTGACTTGGTTGTTGAGAGGACATGTGGTCATGAGACTAAATCCTATGAGGCCACATAGCCCTTAAGAATAGGACATGTGTGGGTGAGGATAATTACTAATAAATAATTAATTATTATTATTTATTTTAGCCAAAGTGATGTGTCAGGTGACTAGGTAGGTGAGGTGGACTAGGGAACTTAGTCATATTTAGGTGATTGTGTATTTAATTAAATCATTTTAATAAGACTAATTAGAAGACTTAGGATAGAGGAATAGACTATAGTGAATTTACTAAATAAATTGAATAATTTATTTAACAAATAGAGGAATAATTATTAATTAAATAATAAATATTTAATTAATTTTTCAAGTCAATATCAATTAAATAATAAATATTTAATTAATTAATGAAGCCATTTTTAAGTGTATACATTTTGCCCCTCTTTGAAATAATGTGTGTGCCACATTGTTTCAAAGAAATTTCAAGTATTTTGCCCCTACCCCAGACAATGTTTGAAATGACCTAAGCATGCCCCCTCGAGAGATTGATTAACAAAAAAGATGATTGGAAATTTTTATTTTTTTTGTTTTTTTGTTTTTTTTATTATTATTATTATTTTTAACTTTTTTTATTTTTTTTATTATTTTTATTTTTTTATTTTTTTATTATTATGATTTGCTTGGGGTGTGTGTTTATTAGCACATCTGTATCATGATTTGCATCAGGTGGTGTACCATAGGGGTGCATCATTATCAGTAGGGGTTACATTGCTCCATGTGTGGGCATGGGAGAATATTGCAGTGACTAAACTAGTAGCGATCAGATTTCAAGGTGCAGGACAACCCTACATACATTTATACTCCTTAGTTTTGTCTCAGGAAAAACTAGGACATTTAGAGTTATGGCACTATACTTTTGATACACTAGATACAGTGACATGGAGACCCTACCTAGGTTGTGAGCCATGGGACGATGAGCAATAGCTAGAATTTTGTTTTGAGTCACGATGGCTTTTAGGGTGGATGCCCTTTGTTTTGGAGAGGCAGTTGGTCAGCCAAGTTCTGCGCTAGTTTGGCAGGATCCAGGGCATGCCCCAGGGTGTGATAGAGTTCACGAGGGCTCATTAGGAGAGACAGGATTGGGGACCTATGGCATCCTTTGATATTTCCCAATAGGAGTTTTTGGACATGCCATTTCAGGCATGGACCATGAGGCAGACAATTGTAGACCCTGGGATGACAGCAGATCTAGAGCAGTTCTTGAGAGATTTTTCTGTACCATGATTGACTGATCCAGCAACTAGGCCACTAGAGGGAGATCCAGTAGATAGATGTCATGGGAGACATCAAAGGAGAGATAAGAGAGGATGAGGGAGAGGTGGTGGAGGTGATGGTGGAGGAGATGGTGGTGATGGAGGAGATGGAGGTAGAAGTGATAGGGCTAGTCCTCGGATGAGAGAAGGTGGTGTTAGATAGAGGGGAGGGATGCCACCCCCAGCTAGACATGGACAGAGATAGCCTCTGACATAGCTAGCATAGCTAGCTGTAGGAGGTCCACTATAGTTCTAGTAGCATAGGCATAGATACTAGCTGCCCCAGTATAGGGACTAGCTGTACCGATACGGGATGAGGCAGATGTGTTATTAGCTCAAGGTGGTGTGGTACAGGGTGGATAGATCCTTGATGATGTACAAGATGAGTAGGATACTAAGATGCTAGATTTGGGGGCACAAGATGAGTAGGCTAAGATGGACATCAAGGGATAGGATCCCTATCTATAGAGAGATGGTGCTGAGGAGGAGTCAGATATTGATTCACTGCTAGTCCAACTAGTAGTTATTTAGGTACAGGAAGATCGGGTTCCTAGTCTTGAGAGATGGATAGAGAGGATGGATAGGTAGATGGGAGTGCTAAGACATGAGCGGGATGTAGCACTTGAGAGACTCAGGGATTCAAAGATGTTACTAGATGAGCTACAGTGCATAGAGGATTTGGGTCCTCATGGAGATAGCATTAGAGCCATGATACATGCTGGGAAGGAGATATCCTACTATTGAGAGGCTTATAGACAGGCAGTCCCGAGGGATCAATGGATTGGGAGTTATAAGGAGAGCTCAGTGGCTATCAGGATGGTAGTTCATGACAAAGGGGCACCAACTAGTGGAGGGGGTGTATCATCACACCCTCCTAGAGCACTGATAGGTTTGAGAGATCAGGGTGGATCCTCAGCATCAAGTAGTTCAGCAGCATAGGGCCACATTGCATCTCGTAGATAGTGGCAGACAGAGTCTGGAGGCAGTGGCTCATAGATGTGAGAGATCATTGTATACACTATTGTACCATTATGTTTCATTGTATCATTATATTTTTGACTTGATGGACACTGACTATGGACACATTGTTATTGATTTATATCATTGGATTTTTGGACAGTTTTGTTGTTTTATGGACTTTGTATGATGGATGCTATATGATTGACTCTATATATACAGTGATGCAGTTCTATCATGATTTGCTTTGATGATTTATATACATGTGCGTACTGACATATGTAGGATGTGATGATTTACTTTAATATGCATAGAATGTATGTCTTAGAATGCAAAATGATTTATATCCGATTTGATATTTTTTATGCTTAATGGTTAATAATCATATGATGGTGATATAAATGCATGTCTTAAATGAGTTTACTAATGCTATGTGATTATCAATGCAATGATGTGATGAAAAATGTGGATAATGGATAAGGAATGGATACTAAATGAATGATATAACTGATGATTGGAAACACATATAATGGATAATAAATAAATGATGTAAAATGCATATAATGTATAATAAATGAATGATATATAATGTGTATAATGAATAATAAATGACAGTGTAATGCAAATGAATGAACGATATATAATGTGTATAATGGATAATAAATGACAGTGTAATGCAAAAGGATATCTAATGTAATAAATAATAATGCACCTAAGATGATTGAATATAATAACTGATAACATAATAAAATGAGATGAAATGATAGCTATAATAAATGATCAAATTATATACAAATGAACACTCCTAATGAAGATAACATATGTCTCTAAATGATTAAGTGCAAAATGTTAAATGCAAAAAGTCATAATATTTTTGGTTGTCCAAATTTCCTCAACTTAAATAACAATGTATCTGACACAACAAGAATAGACTAAGAGAACAGATAACCTAATAAGAAAGGTAACATATAAATCTCTATAAAAGGAGCACTGATATGTAAGTCATGAATTGTTTAAATGAAATGCAATATGAAATGAATGCATCTCCACAACTTTAGGTAACATCTTAGAACTTCATAATAACTAGAACTTGATTTTCATCATTGAGCTCATTATGTTGCAAGAAAATGCAAGCATCATGGTATAATTAAACTAGGATGACCTAAGCACTTCTTGCATGGAGTTTAATATTGCAAACTTGACAAGCATCTAGGTATAATTGAACCGAGATGACCTGAGTTTCATTTGCATAACAGATAAGGAATATTTCCCTCTCCATCGGGGAACAAATATTTGGAGTTGAGGTATGTGTTGGTGTATCACCATAAATAGCATATGTAGAGCAACATGATTGGGATGTTGTCAATACTATTAAATGGATGAAGGCACTTATGCGCAGACACCCCAATTATTTGTTCCTTCGATTTCATGGGGAAATATCCCACAAATAGCAACCAAAGAAAATACCATGCCCCGTCATGGCTATCCTAATCAATGACATTTTAGAGTTTCAAAATCATGTCAAAGATATCATGGAATAGCATAGGAAACATGATAACAATGAAATCTAGATATGAATGCATAATTTACAACAAATCATTCTAACATGCCTGTCATGAATATACATTTCTTTTGCCAAAAAGATAGTGTAAGATATAGTGATCAGTTCAAGTGATGATGTATAGTCAAGATTCAATAGATAAACAGTCATGTTTCGAAGGATAGATTACAGATTCTGATTCATCATAAAGATATCATTGTGAAAGAATGTTTGATTGCGTTTGCTTTGTCTAGTGAAAAATACTCCATTGTGTCCTCTAAGAGTCATGACTATCATAGATCCACCTCCTAAACTAGGTCGAGGACATGCCCCCAGCTAGGTGATGGACTGACTTATTATGGATGAAGAAAGATGCAACAAGATGAGAATGAAGACCATGACAAATGATCAAGCTATGATGGGGTTTTACTATGGGTAGATACAATGGATGGTGTATGAACTGGCCATTTTATTATGATATGTACATGGTGGGTATGGGGATTGACTAGCCATTTTATTATGGATATATACAATGAACAGACAAACTAGAAGAATCCTAATAAATAAAGGAGCTAACTTGATACACATGGCACCTATTTCTAGGTTTTCACCACATGCTTTTATTGCAATTTTCTTTTCATTTGATTTTTTGATTTTTGATTTTTATTTTTTATTTTTTAATTTATTTTTTTAATTTTTGTATTTACAAAATATATACATATCCCTTGCAATGGGATTTCAAGGATAGAACTTCTTGAGATGGATATTGTTAAGAGGTTCATCCAAAGGATCTCCCTTAGGTGTGGATAATTGATAAGCCCCAGAACCATAAACTATTGTAACTACAAAAGGACCTAAGCAATTGGGTTCAAACTTGCCCTTCTTTTCACGAAGCAATTAATTTTTTGGATTTTCTCGAAGGACTAAGTCACCTAGCTGAAAGTCTCTGATCTTTACCTTCCTATTATACTGATGAGACATACATTGCTGATAGACTTTCAAATGATCATAAGCTCTCTAACAACATTCATCCAACAATTCTAGTTCAGTCAACCGTGAAACTCTATAGTCTTCACCAGGAATCAAATCTTTAAGAATGACATGAAGTGAAGGCAACTCGACCTCAAGGGGTAGGACTACTTCAAATCCATAGACAAGGGAGTATGGGGTGGCTCCAATAGGAGTATGGATGGAGGTACAGTAAGCCCACAAGGTTGGATTCAGTTGGATATGCCAGTCATGGCCAGCGTCATTGACAATCTTTTGTAGGATTTTAACAATAGTTTTATTTGATGCCTCAGCTTGGCCATTTCCTTGGGGATAGTATATGGTGGAATAGTTATGGGTGATATGGAATTTCACACCCAGTTCATCCATGTCCTAATTTTGAAACTATTTCCCATGATCAGTAATGAGATACATAGGTATACCATATCTACAAATGTTATAATTTAAGATAAACATGGATATTTGTTTCCCTATGGCGGTAATTAATGGAATGGCCTCAATCCATTTAGTAAAGTATTCCATTGTAGTGAGAATCCATTTGTGACCATTGGAAGATGGAGGATTGATAGCACCCACAAGGTCAAGCCCCCACTGACTGAAAGGCAAGGTAGTTGTAAAAGGATGTAACTCTTGTGTTGGAGCATGAGTAAGGTTTCCATGTATCTGACATTTCTTGCATGCTCTAGAAAAATGAAAGGAATCTATTTCCATGGTAGGCCAATAATAACCCATACGCATGAGTTTCTTAGCCAAAGAGGGACCACTTGAATGTGTCCCACAAATACCCTCATGTACGTCTTGCAAGGTAGTTTGAGCTTCATCATACTCAAGACATCATAGGAGAGTACCCTCAAGACCTCGTTGATAAAGGGTATCAGATATTAGGACATAGCAGGAGGCTTGGTAGAGAAAAGTTTATTTTTTATTGCGGGATAGGTTTAGAGGTAGGATGTCATTTTTTAGATAAGAATAGATATTTCCATAGATTGGGGAGTTGTGTCCAATTAGATGACATATAATACTCGTATCAGGATCATCATATGTAGGACAAGTCAGAGATTCCACCAAGAACTCAAAATGGACCTTGGTATCTTCTGTATCAATCAAAGAAGCAATCATTACCATTGCATCGGTAGCCTTATTATCATGCTAAGGAATCTACTCAAAAGTGATGACTAAGAAATATTGTTTGAAGTCATCAACCATACATTTATATGCTAATAACTTATCATCTTTAGTCTGATAATCATCATTAACCTGGTTTATAATCAACTGAGAATCCCCATAGACATTTATTTTAGTTACTTTCCATTGTAAAGCCATCTTTAACCCAATCAGCAAGGCTTCATATTCTGCTACATTGTTGGTGCAAGGAAAGAGCAGCTTGTAAGATTTTGGAATGGTGTATCCTTATGGTGTGACAAAAATAATACCAGCTCCTGAACCCTATTGAGTATACGATCCATCAAAATATAGTTGCCAAGTTTGTGTAGATAAAGCCAAGTTGTGTGCATCAGGAAACTATGTATTTATAGGTTGTTCATCCATTAATGGAGCATCTGCTAGCTGATCTACTATCACTTGACCTTTGATAGCCTTCATGTCTACATATTCAATATCGAATTCACTAAGTAGCATGACCCACTTAGCCAATCTGCCTGTCAATGTTGTTTTGCTTAATAGATACTTTAAAGGATCAATCTTTGCGATGAGCTGGATTGAATGTGACAACATGTAATATCACCACTTCTGTGATGTAAAAAAACTAGCTAGACATGATCTTTCTATAGGAGAATAATTTATCTCATAGCCCACTAGGGTGTGACTGATATAATAGATGGCTTTTTCTTTTCCTTCATGAGCTTGCTGAGCCAGTAGAGCACCTAGTGAAACTGTCATAGCTGAAATGTAGAGCAAGAGTGGCTTGCTTGGAATTGGTGACATCAGAGTTGGAGGATTCACCGGATATTGCTTGATTTTATTGAAAGTTGCTTCACACTGATCATCCCATTAGAATAAGATATTTTTATGCAACAAATTTTGAAAGGGATGACTTTGATTTGCTAGTTGAGAAACAAATCTCCAAAATGGATTGGAGACATCCCTGCAAGGATCTTAACTGAGTAATGTTAGTGGGGGAAGCCATCTCCAATATTGCTTTAACTTTTTCTAGATCTACTTCGATTCCTTTGGCTGAGACAATGTACCCTAATAGTTTACCAGATGTGACACCAAAGACACATTTCTTTGGATTGAGTTGAATCTTCAATACTTTTCCATTTGAGTGAATATTCTATCCAACACTCTCAAATGACTAGCTCTATCTTTGGATTTTGCTAAAATGTCATCAACATAATCTTCCATAATGGTGTGCATCATATCATGAAAGATTGTGGTCATTTCTCTTTGGTAAGTTGCTCTAGTATTTTTGAGGCCAAAACACATCACATTATAGCAGTATGTACCCCATGGACAAGTAAAAGCCATCTTTTCTTGGTCTTCTGGCACAATCTTGATTTGGTTATAGCTAGAAAATCCATCCATTAATGATAACATCTCATGCCCAGCTATCAGGTCAACAATAATGTCAATATTTGGCAAAGGAAAGTCATCTTTCGGACAAGCTTTATTAAGATCTCAAAAATCAATACAAATCCTAATAGACTTGTATGGTTTTGAGATGGGGACAATATTTGAAATCCACTCAGCATAATCAATAGCTTGAATGAATCCAACATCTAGGAGCTTCTTCAATTCTACTTTAACCATTAGTGCAATATGGGGATGCATCTTGCGAAGCTTCTGCTTAACTGGTTTTACACCTGGTCTGATAGATAAATGGTGCATGATGAGAGTTGGATCCAGGCCAGGCATATCAGCATAGGACCAAGCAAAGTTGATTTGTCTCTCTTTGAAAAATTTTGCAAAAGCTTCTTTCTCTGATTCTGTCAAGGATGCTGCTACTTTGAGAATGCGCAGAGACTCCTCTGGTCCAATGTTAAGTGGTACTATTGGTTCTATAAGAATAGAAAATTGCTCTCGATAGAGATAGTTGGGAAGAGTGTCAATCCTTCCATCATCAGGTGCCTTAGAGAGGTTTTCACCCTTAGATGCATCATTTCTTTTTACTATTTTTGGATCTAATACTGCCACTGAGTGGTTTTCACCATTAGATCTATTAATTATTTTTATATTTTTATGACTAAAAGGATTGGCACTCTCACCAAAGTAGGCCATGTCATTGAGTTCTATCAGGAATCCTAACTTGTGATCTCCCAGTGGTAAATGATCTCTGATTCCAAGATAGTCAATGATTGCATCATCATTATGGAATACATCAAGTTCTGGATGATTAGGAGAATCCCAATCAATAATTTCAGGATGTACAAGGGGCATTGGATCATTCGAGTCAGTTTCAGAGGTAGAGATGGTATTGATGGAAAAATTTTCAAGGTTTATGATGGTATCAGTGAGGTCTATTTCCATACTCTCATTTGATTCATCTATCACAAGATAACACTCACTTCCCTCATGATTGACAAGAGTAGTATTACGTGGGACCAATCCTAGTGAGTCACTCCTTGAACTCTATCCCTCATGGTAATCGTTACTATAGTGATGGACAATATCAACTCCTATTTTTGTAGTACAATCAGATAATGAATCTCATTCATAATCATTTGATTCAGAATCATCATTATCCCCAAGCCTATCAATGATTCTCTATGCTATCCTTTGTTTCTCAGGATCTACATACATACCATTCTTTCTAAATTGCAAGGCAGGAGCTTTAGATATCTCATGAAAAGGTGTGATCTTTTCCTTTCCTTTTGGTTCCTTTGGTCCTTCTCCTTTGTATCCTAATCCTGTAGTGTCTCTTTGATAGTTTGGATTTTGCAAGATCGGTTTGATAACACCTTCTCTTTGTAACCCTATAGGTCCAGCACCTTGGTATCCCATCTTTTGTAGCAAAGTATACCCTTTACCATAAACATCAGGTGATATATATTCATTTTTGATATCTTCTTCATTCTTTTGTGACTTAAGAAAATGAGTAGCATTACGCTCAGCTGCCTCTTTGGATATTGTGCCCCCACTTATAAATGTGTCATAAACAAGTGTTGAAGGGGGTTCTGATTGTTGTTTAGTGATCAAAGATCTACCATATGATCTAGGAGATAAAGGTAACTCTATGATGCAAAGAGCTTGACCTAAAGTGTATTCTCCCATACTTATTTCTTTTATATCTATCTTGATCCCATTTGATTTTGAAGTTGATGCTATATTACTAGGATCACTGGGTGTAGTTGTAGAAGATCCAGTATGGTTATAAGGTATCAAAGAGTCAGATGTCTTCACAGAACTATAACACTAAAATGGATTAGTGTCTCCTTTGATAGTGACTTCTTGACCATTATGAGGGAATTTCAAACATTGATGATAGGTTGATGGTATAGCTTGCATGGAATGAATCCATGGTCTTCCCAAGAGAATGTTATAAGCAAGATCCATGTCTAGAACTTGGCAAGGTACATCCTTGATTATAGGACCTACTCTGATTGGTAAAACAATAGACCCCTTGGATGATCACTCTTCCTCATCATAAGCTTTTATCATGATTTTCTTCTTGGGATCAATAGCATTTGCAGAGAATCCCAATGCAAGGACTAGTTTCAATGTACAAATATTTAAGCTAGCTCCTCCATCTATTAGTACTCTTTTGATTTTATGACTCTGGACAAGGACTTTGATATGCAGGGGGGCATTATGAGGTTGGGTAATAGCTAAGTCATCATTCTCAGTGAAGGATAGGTAATGTGGGGTTGTTAAATGGCCCACCATAGCTTGAAATTGATCATGATCTAGATTTGTGGGGACTTGGGTTTCTAAGAGAGATTTTTCAAGGATATCTTTGTGAGATGGGGATAGATGCAAAAGCTCTAAGATGGATATCTGGGAAGGTGTTTTCTTGAGTTGTTCCAAAAGGTTGTATTGGTTGGAAATATTCATTGTAGACTTTGGGACATAAACAGACTTGTTGTGAGGTGCATTTGGTTTAGACTAGACTCCTTGGAGAGTAACTTTGGATTGAGCATGAGTAGTAACATGGACTGGTTGACTCTCTGATTTTCCTTTGATGGTAATGACATTGGCATAATACTTAGAAGGATGACATTCAAAAATGTTACCAACATATTGATAGGGAGTGAAATTATAATTGGCTTGATTATCATTCTTCATATTGGAAGAACCTCATTTTTCATGCTTAGGAAGTGGATCTTTGAAAGCCATATGTGATTCATTTGAGGTATGTCCATCAACACTAATTTCACCACTTTCAATTAAATCTTGAATTACATTTTTGATCCTTTTGCAATCATTGGTTTTATGTCCTTTGCCTCTATGAAATTCACAATAATCATGCTCATCCCACCAAGAAGGCTTCACTCTAGGTTCAAAATATTTCATGTCAAGAAGCGTAATGAGTTTCTTTGTGATTAACTTTTGTAATGTTGATTCGAGAGATTCCCCTAAAGGAGTAAAGTTTCTTCGAGGTGACATGAAAGGCAATTATGGTTTAGATGAATCTTTGTTGGTGTTTTGATTTGTGGATTTATTGATGTAAGTACCTTGAGTAGCATTGGCTTGACTTGTGAGATTGAGAAGGGGTTGTGTTGGTTTGACATTATGATTATCAACAATCCCATCATTGACAATGTTTTTGTTTTTATTCCAGAATTTCAATTTGTCATTGTTATAGTTGTTGGGATTGGAATTTGAGGACCCAGCATTGTCCTTGGAATAAAGTTTTATCTCACCTTTTCTAACCATGGCATCCTCAATTTTGATACCATTTTCTACGAGCTTATTAAAGTTTGGTGGACATTGTAATTGTAACCTATAACTCATTTCTGGTGTAAGGTTATGCACAAAAATATCCATCTTTTCTTGTTCAGGAATCATTCATGGATATTTGGAAAAAAATTGATGCCATCTTTGCAAAAAAGTAAGGAAGGGTTCTCCATTCTTTTGATGTGCATTGCAAAGATCAAGCATAGTGACTTCATGTTTGATGTTATATGAATAATGAGTCACAAATTTGTCAAGAAGCTCATTGAAAGATTTAATGCCTGGGGGTAGTTTGTAGAACCATTCCATGGCTTGTCCTCCTAAACTTCATGGAAATAGTCACATAAGATAAGTATCATTATGAGCGACTTCAATACAAGCAACACAAAATTCACGAATGTGGTCTTGTGGATCTAAATTCCCTTTGTATTTGTCAAATTGTGGTACCTCAAAATGAGGAGGGAATGGAATCATTGCTAAGTTCTTATCAAAAGGATAAGGACATATATCATCCAAGGAATACTTCTTTGTTGATGATCCAATTTGGATGTCACGGATTTGTTGTTGAAGCATCTGGATTTTCTGTAGAACGGGATCCAAAGATAACGTGTTTCCTTGAGAGTTTTGGGAAACATTGTTGTGGGAAGCATTGTTTTGTGAAGCATGATTTTGGGAAGCATGGTTTTGCTGATCATTTTGAGGAGCAGTGTGTTGTTCATGACTATGAGAAGCATTGGATTACTGATTGGTTTCCTTTGCTCCATGAGTGTCTTGAGAACCTTTAGGGATTTCTTGATTGCTTGTGTGAGCTGGTTCTCTAAGATGAGCAACATCAAAATCACTTGGTAACTTAGCTCCTTGTTGAGCAAGCATGAGGAAATACATCTCTTTATCCAAGCCTAAGAGTCATTCCATGACTTGGAAAAATTTAGGATCTTGTGTAGCATCTCTAAGTTCTTCATCAATAGGTTCGTCATCTAATGTGAAAAGTGAAGTTTTCTTAAGAGGCTCTTTGGACCAAGGGTTCTCCTCATTGCTAGTATTTCCTTCCATATTGCCTAGGGATTCTGGATTAAGAGGTTGTTTGAGTTTTTGAGATCAAGTTTGAACCATAAAATAGAGAAAATTGATTGTGGGATGTAAGATTTTTGATGAGAAGATATGGAAAGTGATTGATAGAAAAGATATTGAAACGTGTTGAAAGTGATAAGACAACTTGATAAACTCTAAGTCAATAGGATGTATAGATCTCACTATGATATGACAAAGGGAAATCAAGAGATAAAAACCTAAGTAAGTTTGGTGGTTAAGGATGATATATCCTGATATGGTAAACTCAAAAAGATCAAAATTTGATAGATAAGGTAATGTTTCAACACTAAATTGAGAATTTCAAAGATTGGAAGAAAATGATTTGATGAGTCTTGATGAAGGAATGATGAAAAATGATGAAAATGGTCAAACTAAAGATCAGAGGTCTATGTAACTCGATTGTTTTTCCAAAATATTACTAAGGATGAAAATGGGTATCTGAAAAAGTGATTTGAAAAATTGCAAAGTTTATGGAAATGCTCACTGTTGTAAATGCATAGCAACAAATGCATAGGAAAAATTGATAAATGCACAACAAAATGAGACAGATGCACAGCAAATTGTGACTGACATGTAGAAAAATTATCAAAAGTACAAAACAGTTTGATGTATGCGTAGCAAATTGATATAAATGAGTAGGTTTTTTGGTTCTAATTGATTTGAACTGCAAGATTTGGAAATTTTTGTCTGATTTTTTTATGTTTTCTGGTTTTGGCAAATGAAAAATGCATAAACACACGCATGCAAGATAGAAATGATTTTAATCTAACTATGCTAATATGAATGCACAAACACGCTTACAATCCTATGGTTGGCAAGGATGATATATGTTGAATCCCCACTACGATAATAAAATCCAGCCATGCAAATCCACAGTGGATAGCCTAGGAACTTGGAGGCACGAGCTCCTCCTTACAGTGCACTCACTTCTCAGGCACACCTGTGTTCATGATTTCTGTGACACTTCTGTGAATCTTTATATGCAAGGAGACTCAAGAATGAGCCCTCACAAATCGACTCACAGCTCTCTATCCAAGTATGTGCAAGGATTGATTATAAGGCCCTCAGATCAACCTGGTTAACCCATGCAAGTACACCTTGGAATGAGAGATTTAAAGATGAATAGCAAGCATGCTAATCTCCATGAATCTTGTTCATGCATGCAAATGAAATACTATTCTAAATGATTGTAAATGCAAAATAAACTAATTTAAACTATATGATTACAATGCAACTACTTTGCTAATTAATATATATGAAAATCCAACTAAAGCAATGAAGTGGATTAAGCTACAATGCAATGAGATTAAACTATATGCTATTAAACTAAAATGCTTATGAAATTAACTAATGTGCAATCTCAAATGATAAAGCTCAAGAAAATTTGTAGCATAATAATAATGTGAAAATTTGGGGATCCTCAACTGAGAATGAGAGGGCTCATTTTATAGTAAAATGTGGATTTGAATGCAAATCCAAGATTAATGTGGCATAAATGGAAAAGAGGAAACAAATCTCATTTTTAGAAAGTTTGTAGGAAAAAGGAATTTCATTTTTTTCATTTATTTTTATTTAGCTTGTTTCCTTTTTCATCACAAGAGATCTTTTGAGAGAATATTTTATTTATTTTAAAAGAATAATATCTCTTGTAATAAAATAAAATAAGATTATATAATTTAAAGATGAATATTAATTAAATAAAATAAAATCATTTAATTAAAAATGGATTTTAATTAAATATTATTATTTTATTTAAGGAATATTAATTTCAATTAAATAATGTTATTTTATTTGTTTAAAAGGGATTTATTTAATTAAATAAAATTAATGAAATATCCAACCTTAGGGAGTATTGGGATAGTTGAAATAATTATGATTTGATCAAAAAGATTGATTCGAAGGTATTGTAAAGCATTGATTCAGAAATTGATTTTGACAAATTAAATAAATGGGGCCCAAAGTCTAGGCGACCATTTTAGGGTGTATACAACACCAAGTTCTGAATTCAATGGGTCATTACTTCCCAAAGAACTGCTATCTCTACTATGAACCGTGACTATTGTGGGGTGTCTTCACAAGCTTGGGTGACTCCTTGAGCCAGCAGATAGAAGGTTTTTGGCCACTAAACAAAAGATTTTAGTAAGGACATCCATTCAGGTGGTTGTGATCAAGTCATTTTCCCAATTAAGGGGGCTCTCCCAATCTTTTCAAAGCAAGGCTTTCACCTCTACTAAGTAAGACTTTAACGCACCACTGGGGTACTGGAGGAGATTTTGGTTGCCACAATGAATTCACACCTGTCTAATGTGAGACTAATTACACTAGCATTTTTTATATACCGGTTTGGAAGGGCTTGGCTTTAGCCTATTACCAGTTGGGTCGTTCCTTGGGGTGAGTACCTCTTTTCCCACCAAAGACCGCCCTCTAAAAATTATAACAGTTTCTCTTACACCCAAGGTCCACAAATGGTGAGGGGAGAGGATACATTGTTATAATTTTGGGATTACAGATATGTTATTAAGAAAGACACAACAAACACTTGAGCTATGCTAAAGAATACAAACAAAGAAAAAACATGTCTTATTTTAAGCCCAAATAAGGTTATAGTTTAATTTGCAATACCCCTTAAGAATCCCTACAAACAAACTTGTTAGGAATTTTGGCAATGGGGTCTTTAAAAACAATGTCCTGCAAAACAACCTAAAAGACTACCAGAACAAATAGAAACTTGTCAAGGTGTTAGCTAAAATCAAATCTAACAGAAAATAGAATTTTACCATAGCAACTGACAAATGTGCATAACAGTGAAACAAATGCGCAGCAATTATGAATCAATGCATAGAATATGTATATGTGTAGCAGAATTATACTAATGCACAGTGAGATGATTCATATGCGCAGCTATTATAGATGCGCAATAGGAAAATACGTATGCACAATAAAGTTGAATGAATGCACAGAAATATGACAGAAAGTGAAATGCATAAAGAGAAATGGTGCCTGTGGCGTCAAAAAATGGATGCACAGTAGAAATGAATGAATGTGCAGGAATCGTGTATGAATACACAGAAATAACCTGTAGGAAAAACCTACACACGGAAAACTAAAAACTAAAAGTGAAAAGCCCGGTTGGGCCCTCCTTCTAGCACCAAAAATGTATGCAAATTAGATGTCTAATAACTAGAGATGATAAATTAACTATTGAAATCCAATAAATCAATCTAATGCAACACAATGAAGAATACAAAGTAACTATAAAATGATGAAACTAAATCAATTACCTTCACCTACCATGCAGCTTGTCTCCACTGTCCTCCTAGCCTTGATTTCTTGAAGAGGTTGAGCTCTTAGATTTCCAAATGAAGCCTTCTCCCAAGATGCTACCAAAGTGTGGAGATTTTATGAAATGAGTGCACAATAGCTTATGCAATCTAATGGATGGAATGCAAATGAAATGATCATAATATGGATTGATTTCTCTTAGAATGCTTGGATGCTTGGATGCTTGATTTCTTGAATGCTTGAATGCCTATTACAAAAATACCTATTATCTCACAAAGAGGAAATGAGGCTCCTTTTATATATTTTTTGAGGATCTAGGCCTAGGTGGCACAATCCTACGATTGAGAATGAAAGGTGGAAGATCCTAGGGCTAGGATTGACTTGATTGAAGGAGTTGAGAGAAAGGGGGATGTAGTTGGGATGTGAGAGGAAGAATAGGGATGATGTTCCTCTCACATTGACATGGAAGAGAACAAGGTGGAAGGGAAAGACACATGTCAAGTGTCTCACAAAGACCAAAGAGAGAAAGAGGGAGAGACCTTTTCCTCATGAGGACTCTTTGCACAAGTGTCCTATGAGTCACCTTTGACCCTTAGAGGTGGCTTTAGAAGCCCCTTAGGAATAGGGAATGTCTCTTGACTTGGTTGTTGAGAGGACATGTGATCATGAGACTAAGTCCTATGAGGCCACATAGCCCTTAAGAATAGGACATGTGTGGGTGAGGATAATTACTAATAAATAATTAATAATAATTATTTATTTTAGCCAAAGTGATGTGTCAGGTGACTAGGTAGGTGAGGTGGACTAGGGAACTTAGTCATATTTAGGTGATTGTGTATTTAATTAAATCACTTTAATAAGACTAATTAGAAGACTTAGGATAGAGGAATAGACTATAGTGAATTTACAAAAATTAATTGAATAATTTATTTAACAAATAGAGGAATAATTATTAATTAAATAATAAATATTTAATTAATTTTTCAAGTCAATATCAATTAAATAATAAATTTTTAATTAATTAATGAAGCCATTTTTAAGTGTATATAGGAGGTAATTCACATGAGAGCTTGTGGATAGAATCGCTAATGGAGGCAATCCACACCAAAGCTTGTGATTTTGTGGATTGAAAAGCCAATGGAGGCAATCCACCTGAGACTTGTGGATAGAATCGTCGATGGAGGCAATCCACCTGAGAACTTGTGGATAGAATCATCGATGGAGGTAATCCACATATTGAGACTATGTTTCTATTGAATACATCTTGAGGATGATGCATTTATTGCTTACAACATATGATTGATGTTGCCAAGTGTCATAAGTGTTGACATTGGATTGATTTATCCTCCCTAGCTAAGAGGGAGTGTTGATATTTGTAGCATCGATCAGATAAATAATATAAATAATATTGACTATATGATTATTATGAGAAATTATTTATTATATATGTTCATATATAATAATTGATATTACTATATACATTGATATATATGTATATATAAAGTTAGATTATAATTATTCTCATAATAACTAAATAGTTAAATTGATAAAATTATTATTATTATTATTAATATGTAAATATTAAATAAATTAATATAATACTCAAGAGATATTGTGTGTGTGTGTGTCTGTGTCTATGTTTGTGTCTGTGTGTCTGTGTGTCTATGTCTGTGTGTGTGTGTGTTTGTGTCTGTGTGTGTGAAAGAGATTGTTGCATTTGGAAAACACATATAATGAGATAGTTCTATTACATTTGCAATGGTCCTAAAACCTTAATAGTAACCACACCTCAAAACTCACAAAGTGACCTAAGGGTAGTGTTAAGTCTAACCATTCCACTTAGGCATGCCAACACATAAGAACAAGTGTCAAGTGACACAACATAAATAGCACATCATTCCACTTAAATCCACACATGGCATGCTAAATGGATAATCACAATTACATTTAAAACATAATATTACATCCAATTATACATATATATACATTTACAAATTAACATACACTCATACATCACATGTATGAATTAAAACACATAACAACGAGGTCATTCTCTTCATAGATTTAACCTTGGCCTTTTACTGTTTTCACATTGATCCATCTTTGTTTTACCACATTTAAAACCATGGTCATAACCCTACACACTCAATTAGATTATCAGTATCTCATGAAATCACTGCATATACAATCATATAGAAAGAAAAGTAGGATCCATAATAATATTCAAACACGTATACATTGATAAACTGCATTTCACGATTTCAACATATACATAAACAATATTGTAATCTATTTTTGTAAGCATCACATGTAAGTTCAGTTTCACTTTCACAAGTAAACCTGAATCAAAGCAGAACCAATTCATTAGGAAATCAACATCTTAACCATCTCAATTCCTATTTCATAAGATAATGTAAATCAAAATGCAGAATTCAAAATTCAATTACCCTTCTATATCATAAAATCAGGATGAATCTAACATAAGCATATAAAGATACATCTAACATCATCATCCATATAATCATGTAAAAATCCTCACATATGTCCAATGATATGAAGTCACTAACAAAATAAACTTTTAATATCTCAAAATAGTATATCATCAAGATAGTCCAACTGTGAAAATGTTATCTGAGCTAATGTGGGTCGGGGTTGGACCTCGCACCAACTGATACTGCCAAAAACCAACCAATATTTCCAAGTAGTCATTATGAGGGTTTTGACATCAATGAAAACAATACTAGAAAAATCTAAATATTTCTAATAGTAACTAGCTCCTAGATTGCAATACTTCTTCTTCACACATCTCATATTATTAGTAGCATTATTTCCCACACTCAAGACCATAAAAATATATTATTCACTATAATCATTAGGTGTGTAATATTTCTCATATTCTGATGAATAGATATCTTCTTTGGTAAAAACATTTATTTTGAAATTATTTCCTCTAGGATTATTGTGACCACTATTTGATTCCCTTAAAGGACATTTAAAAGCATAATGACCAATCTTTCCACAATTGAAACATTTGAAGGGCAACTTACCTATATATTTTCTAGTTCCTTGTTTTAACCTCCTCACAAACTTTGCTTCATATTAATCAAATTCATTTCTTTGATCAGATACATCATTAGTGACTTTTAATGTTTCTTCTCTTTAAGAACCTTCTTTATCAAATTATCTCATCTCAAAGAAACAAGTGCACTATACAATTTATCATTTGAAAATTCATTGAGATCTCTAGCTTCCTTAATAGAAGACACTTTAGAACTATAAGATTTTGGAAGTGATCTAACTTTTGAAATATAGTTTCTTCTTTAAGATCTTCACCAAGACCTCTGATGGTTTTGGAAACTTCATCTATAGAAAGAAGATAATAATGATGTCTTTATCCTTTGACATCCTTATATTTTTAAATTTGCATCTATAGATCTACAACTTGGCTTGTCTCACTTTAGAGTCTCCTTCATAGATTCTTCTTAGCTTTTTCCCAAACAAATTTAGCAGTATTGCAATGCATGACCTTCACAAGTTTAGAATCATCTAATCCAATCAAAATAGCATGCTCGGTCTTCTTATTTTTCTCATAAGCCTTAATCTCTACTAGATCATTTGATGGACCATTACTAGGATTATATCCAACTTTGAAAGATTGTCGACCCCCATATCAAAAAGGAACTCAAATGAGATTTCATCGTCAGTTTCTAGAAGTTTTAGTTTGTTCCATAAAACTAGGGCACCTTGTATGAGTTAGATTTTTTGTGTTTCATCCCATATCTTCCTCAAGTTTTTAGGCTTTCTTCCAAGGAGAAAATCTTTGATTCCAATTGTTGAACACACAAGTTGAGAGGGTGTGAATTAGTTGTATGATAAAACCATAAAAATTTTAATGCTCCTTCTATTAAAATCTTTAATTCATGCAACATCAATAATATAAAAATTAAATAAAAAATCATTCCACACAATTGCAAAATTGAGTGAAATTTGTGGAAAACCTAATGACAGAAAATTCAAGGTGATAAATATCACAATTTAGAGAATTTTTTACAAATTATTTTAGGGTTGTAGTCCAAGGAAGGAGATACACCCTAAAATAATGGTTGTATGGCTATGCCAAAGGAATTTCACAACTCCTTGATTATGATAACATTTAGAGAATGACACTACAACCTTAGAATGAGATGAAGAATAAAAAATATCCACCACAACATAAACATAACATTGACAACCTTCAACACACTGCTCCCCAAAAATTGTAGGCGCTTTAAAATGTAAATATCTTTATCTCATTGTTTCTGATAATAATTAGGCATTTATCTTTCATGCTTCACTCCCCAACATACTTGAATAACTTTCTCATCTTCCAAATGATTTGATCTTTCATTTATATCTTGTACAAGCACAAACACTATTTTCCAAGTTGTCCATGAAGAAATATATGAACATGGAATATGAAATAGGCACATAGGTCAACCTCAGTCACCCCACAATGGAAGGAAAGTGTAAGCTTACAAATATAAGGGGAAAATTAATGAAAAAATTAATTTAGTCGACTATATAACCTCATATACTCTCAAGCATTTAGTTCAATCATAGAATAACACTAGAACGGTCTAGAGACTGTTGGGATATTTTATAGGTTTTCTGAGAAGTGTTTTTTCTAGCTCTTATTGACATTTGAGTTGTGCCTATGTCTCCTTTACTTCATGTGTTTGTGAAAATTTTCTAAGGGGTTTTAGTCTAGAAATAGTCATGTGCCAAGAAAATGTCTGCATTTCTTTACCTTATGTCTTATTTTCCTATGGTAGGGTTTTATTCTTGAAAGTGCTCTTAGTTGTGCCCTACATCTTATGTTTAGAAGTTACCTTTTCTAGGCACTTAAATCCTCTTTATGCACGTGGCTCTTATCTTTTCCCTTTGTGTCTCTTAATCTTGGAATGAATTTGTTAAGTCTTAAGTTATTCAGAGATTGGATGACAAGGTTAGTGGCTTAACGGTCTTATGGTTATCACTTATTCTCCAAATGTTAGGCAGTTAGTTGATTGCATTCAGCAATCTAGCACAGCAGTTATCTCTTAATCTCTTAAATTTTTGGTTAAGACTTAAAGGATCTGGAAATATGGTGACAAGGTTAAAGGCTTAGCAGTGTGTAGTTATCTCCTGATCTCACAATTTCACGACAAAGTTATGAGGTATTCAGTGATTAAGTGGGCACCATTGATGTAGGTTTTGATCTACATTTGTCATTGAATCTCAAGATAAAGGTTGCATTAAATCAAACATTCAGCAATTCAGTGAGGATAGTTATATCCTAATCTCTCAATATCTAGTGGTAATGTCTTAAATTTCAACCATCTGGTGCGGTGGTAAATGTTAGGCAAGCCTAGTTAGTAAGTAGTGCAAAACCCAATGGTCATTGGATGCTTCAGAAAAAAAAGGATCAAGGCAAGTGGGACTAGTATTTTGGGTCTAGTCGATAAGAAGTCCAAAACCCAATAGATAGAATAAAATCAATGGTTGTCATGAAGCCGCCTGATCAAGTCAATTTATCAAGGTATGTCAGGCGGGCCTAGTTGGTAAGTAGTGCAAGATCTGACTTCCATCCATAGAAAGATCAAATGAAGGGCGTGAAGCCTTAAAATAAAGGTTCTCAAAAGTTACTAACTGTGGGATCATGCTTGAGCACCACATGTCAGGTCCATTGAGTTAATAAAAAGATGGGACTAGTGATACCTTTTAATGTAGATCATAGGATTGGTTTTGATTTGATGATAGGCGTGAAGCCTTGATTAGGAGTTGCAACAAGTTTATTCATCATGGGATCACACCTATTTGATGTGTGTCCTAATTTGTAAGTGATTCCATGGATTTATGAAGTGTTAAAGGACCGACAGTTTTAATGGAGTATCGACAGTGATTGTAATGGCTTAAAAGAAAGATGCGGGATGGATAGTGATCAAGGGATCATGCTTGCCATTTAATTTTCTAGTTGGAAAGGATGACATCAGTGGGGCTGAAGGTTAGATTAGGGGTCAAATTAGTTAGATCTGATAGTGTTCATGTTATCACAGCTAGAAAATTCTTGAGGGATATTCATCGCGGTATTGTGACAACCATCCAATTTTCCACTTGTGAAAGGTCAAATGAAGTGGTGGGTCCTTGATGCCAGATAGATCCAATGTGCCCACTTCTGATTGGTTGTTGAGGGTGACATGGAAATTCTTTTTAAGGATTTTTTGACTATTCTACCAATTTATGTGTGATGTCTGATATGCTGAGAAGATTGATCATCAACGGATGTGTTTTAATTATGTTGATTAACCATTGTGGCTAGTTTTTTTTAAATTGTTTAAGGTTTTTTAATAGTTTTCAAGGGGTTTTGATAGAGGGAAAGAAATTAAAATCAAAGCTAAAATGGATATGTTCGGCCCAAATTTCAACAAGTTTATGCCTCCAATTCACAAGGATGATGGAAAAATCAAAGGTGTTGAGGAGTGGAAAGAAAACATGGATCAATTGTTGACTGGGCAGGATGCCTTTCTAAATGATGATGCACTTTGGAAGTGAATAGTTTTGTATTATTCTAGATGACATGCTCCAAGTGGAAAATGATTGCACTAGGTTTTTAATGATGCCAAAACCATAACATACTCCGAGTGAGATAGGTAGATGAAACAATTACAGATTTTGAGGGAGTACAACTGGTCAATAGAGGAAGAAGTTGCATCATGTGACAAGAGTACGAAGCCCAAAAAGAAGAAGCTAGCAACCATTGATTTAGAGGAAATGGAAGAAGATTGAATCACACATGGTACCTAATCCTATAATATAGGGAGGGTAATTATTAGAAAGAGAATAATGTAAGTTATCTAGTAGGCAGTCATTATTCATGTAACAACTTTCAGCAGTTACCTTGAACATCTACAGAACAAAGGTGCCACATGTGAATATTCACAATGATTAGAAATAGATTTTTGGCTTTGCTCTCCTTTTCTATTCATCATGTAATTTATTTTGTCTTGTAGTACCTGTCACTATCCTAGCCATCTGAAGCTTGTTGCATCCTTTTCCTAAGGATTCCAAGATGGCTAGTGATATATATTGAAAGTTTCTATTTTGTAAGATGGTGGTGAAATTCATTTAGTAAGGAGAGTTATGTATTAGGTGTTTTTGTCTAAAGAATTTTTGTCTTTGAATGTACTAATACAGGGAAATATCAATGAAAATGTATTGAAACTCCTTTGCACATTTTTTTGTCTTTTGATATGATTCTTTATTTTTCTATGTATTAAATTTGTAAGGTATCTTTAATACATCATTTACAAGGTAAATAGTGAGGTTAATCTTAAGTTTCTTTCAAGGGAAGGCTAAGTCTTAAGGGAGATTTCAGGGAATTCATAGTTTATGCTAGAATTTGATGACTGTATGTGTAAATGAGAGGGTGATTTGTAAGGCATTGTTATACACTAAGTTTGCACCCTTGTCTCAAGCTCTCTTGGTCTTGATAAACTAGTATAACATGGGAATCATCTCCAGGTTGTGGGACCTATGCTAACTAAGATGAGACCTCCAAGTTCTAGGTTGGTTCCTCTTGGATAATCACCTTAATTTTCTTCTAGACATGAAAGTAAATCTTTTGAGGGAAAGTGATAGGAGTACTTGAAAGTAAAAAAAATTCTTGAAAGCAAACTACCTACTAGGTGATACACCGAAATGAAATGAACACAATACACTGACCAAATCAGCATGAAAGCTCTCAGATCTAATAGAACACAATCTTCCTAAACAGGCTTGCATAAGTATTTCATAGAGAGGCCTGAACAAAAGATACAGACTGTGACCTGCAAGCAAACGTTCTCTTTAGCAAAAGGGCACAGGAATGAGACAGAATGATAGGGGGTTGAATTATACCCACAAACTCACTCAAATTAGATCAAACACAGTAGTGCACAATTAAGCTGAAAGAAAGAAGGGCCATGGAACTCCAAGATTTCTCTAACAAAGATAGTATATCATACTTAATAAGAGAAATATAGATAAGGAAAAGACCAGAGGGTAGAACAAATACCACAGATAGCCTCTATTGAATCTTAAATTTCAATGAAAGATCACAAACTGTAAAAGTCAGAGGGCAGAAAGAATGCCACAGATAACTCCTAGAAAGAGAAACTCTTTTTACAAAATGTAAACTCTGAGCTTCAAAAGCTCCAAAAAACATTATATACATCTCCTGTAAGCAAGCAGTAGCAAAAACCTAATTAGGGTTACATAATTTTGCATGAATAAAAAAACCCTAATTCTATCAAATCTGATCATAAATGTATCTCTGCAACATCATGGCTGATCAGATATTTTTTTTATGTGCTCATCCCTATATTATATTTGCCTGCAGACAAGCAACCTTGATCCATCAACCTTTCTGCAACTCAGACTCACTATGAATGCTCAAAGGTACTTCTCAGGAAATAAGAATCGACTAAAGACAGCTTTCCTAGACTTTCTTCCTCATCCTCTCAACTGAAAATGTCCTAAAGAGATAAATTCTTTAGCTACTCTACAACTTCGTAGCCTACTAGATCAATTGCTGGTAGAAAACCCTCCGCAGAGATATTTAAATTTGAAAATTAATAGGTAACTGGTCATTTTAAAACATGTCCATCGATATCCTTTATTTCCTAGTAGATGAATGGCCCAGATCATCCTTGAAATAGTTGTGAACCTCCTTGAAAAGACAATGTCCACCTTGGCATGTTTGGACCAATGAGAATTGAGCACATCAGCACATTAGCATGTTTGGACCCACCTCGAGCTTTTCTTCTTTTAAGTCATTCAGTGACTACGTGACTGAAGACCTTTATTCATTCATGAAATCCTTTCTCCTAACCTCAGTCTGGTCAAGTGATTTAGTGAACACTATAGTCGCTGAATAGCTGAGTCTTTTTACCAACCCTAGTTTCATTAAGCGAACAAGAGAAATCTTTAGTCATCTATTTGCTTAATACTTCATTAAACCTGGGCCTAGAATTGCCACATGTCAAACCCTCATTTGCTCTATTCACCTCATCAGCAAACACCTCAATGGCCCTTCTAAAAATGGACCCAATATGACCAAGATTTTGATCCAATGGTGGGTGCATGATCTCATAGCCTTCAAATATTCCTTCCGATCATGCGCCAGCCATAGATCACCTTTGCATTGGGACCCCACTGACACACGGGTCTACTTGGAAATCTCTATCAGCACACATCAACCAATCACATGTGAGCATCGTCGTAACATGTAGCACTGGACCCACTCTTTATAAGGTTTAAATTAGATAGCGGTTATTATACTGCTGACTTAAACAACATGCATCTTATCCTAGTGGTGTAACGACAACTGCGAGATCCTATTATACTTTAACCTCCTAAAAAGATCAGGACCCACTGACTCATCCAGGTCATTGTTTTGTGGACCAATCACATGTGAGCACATCGGAAAGAAAGGACCCACCTCCAAAGGCTCTGACAACAAAGCAAGATCGACAGTCAGTGCATAATCTCATGGCTCTTACACAACACATGAGATCATGTGCCAACCGTCAGATCAAAAGGAAGCCAGTCAGTCGGGCCCGCTCTGACAAGTCTTACAAATCACCACCCTCAACCAATGAAAAGCTTCCATGTTGGATGACATGGTAGTGGACCCATTGACAGAACCTAAACACTTGGCAAATAAAATGGTGGGTGTAAGATCGTATGTGTCAGAGAAACCCCATGAGATCAAGCACCAGCCGTCAAATTCTCTAAACTAGGACCACCGCATAGCCTTGACTGCTAGACATCAAGAGAATGTGTGACCAAAGGAAGAATTAAGCTATTCCCTGGGTCGCTAACCGCTGAGACTTAACCACCAAACATTAAGTGACTAAGAGGACCGTTCATTCACCGAATCGCCGAATAGAAAGGGGAACTGTCGAATAACTTAGAGAACTAGCGACCGAAGGAAGAATTAGCACACATGATGAAAAGGGATTTTAAGTGGTTGATAAAGTAATGAAGGATTATAACATGACCTAGGGCTTCTTAGGGTTTTTTGGACATAACGGCTAGATTTTCTAATATTTGAACTTGCAGACTAGGGGATAAAAATAAATTGCAAAGGCCAAAGAACAGGACATAAAGCCATGGAATTTTCAGGGATGCTCAGCAGGGTTAAAATATAGACCCTGGAATAGAATTTGGCCAAATTTGCATGGAGCAAGAAAAATTTGGGTAACAGGCATCTCATCTAGGTTTTGGGTATATTATATTTGAGGGATTTCTATGGATGTATGTTTTTTGACTCTTTGCCCTAGGATTTGGCACTAGTCTTTGCTCAATTTACATTTCTCACCATCAACGCAATTAAATAACAACTTATCATGAATTCATGTTGAAAGGAATAGATGTTTATGTCTGTGTCAAGGACACAAATATCTGTTATGATTCTTTAAAGAACTAAATCTATCATGTACACCTACCTGAGCTTAAAGCTCAAAGTGAAGAAGGATAAAAATCCTTAGCACCTTAGTGTTTGATATTGTCAGATGTATCTTTTAGGTCCATAGAGTTATGTATTAGAATCTTAAATTTTTATTTACCATCTGCAATCATTTTAAGCACTAACATAGTTGGCGACTTTACTGGGGAACTCAATATTTTGTAATAGGCTTGTTACAATTCCATGTTAACCCTCTATTGTTTTATTTGAAGACCAGTTTACAAAATTCATCCCCACATGTTCTGCGGGTGGTGACTCTAAAATCTATGTTTACTAGTTGCTAGTTTAGCATATAGAAATTTGTGTATGTATCTTGTTATAAATACCATGATTCAACAAAGATATACTAGGTTGTATTATAGGGATCACTGAGAAAGCAATGTAGGTGATGAACTTCCCACACCTAGTAGAAAGTAGTGGTCTAGGAGGGGTTTGTTTAATCCAAATTCTCCAAGACCCTCTAAGGGATGACTCTTGACACCTATTCCTAAGGATGATTCTTCTTCTTCTGAAAATCTTGAGCCTATGAGAAGAAAGAATCCTTATGCAATTAATCCTTCTGATGATGATGAATTTACAGATGTAGGGTTTTTCCCTGCATGTGAAAGTCTAGACCAACTAGGAGAAACACTTTCTACTGAGACTGCTTCTTATGATTCTAATAAATTGTGTGATGAGGTTATAGCTCTAAGAGTAAAGGAGCGTGAAAAATTACTATAAATTGTTAATAAAAGAAAGAAGAGAGAACATGAGATTTATGAGTTACTCATGGAAAGACAAGAACTCATAAGAAAAACAAAGAACAGTGAGCTCAAAGCTCAAAGTCTAAATCAAGAATTCAAGGGTTTAGATAGAGACTTATTTGGTGATATTTCATCTTTGAGATAACAAGTTGATAATAATGAGTCAAATTCTAAGAAGGTTGAATTTGAAGGAGAAGGCCCTATTCTAAAATAGTTGCATCCATCAGAAATCAAAAGAAATGAAGATCTTAAAAATAACACCGACAATGCATTTGACAAAGGAAAACAAAAAATGGTTGGAGTAGGTATAAATGAACCCAAACAAAGTAAGGCTATTCCTGATGTTGTTTCTCAAGTTAATATAGAATTGAAAAAGGCTAGAAAGGCCAAGGAGGACTTGGCAATTCAATTAGAAAAAATAGAACTAGAAGTTGTTACAGATGAGATGAAGAGGAAAATTTCTTTCCTACATGCTAATATGAGTGCAACTACTAGTAGCTCCATCCCTATCACTATTGGGATAGTACCACAGAACCAACCATGTGGTCCCAAGCCAAGTTTCCAGGCTTTAGGCTCTAAACAACTGGTCCAAGCATCAGTCCAAAATGTCAATTCTACAGTTCCATTGGCTGGTGCTCCCATGGGAAATGTGTTGTATCAAAGTGTTGGAGGTGGTGGATTTGATAGTGACTCATGTTATTTATGTCCTTTAATGATTTGTATTATGTGGATTTTACTTGTGATGTTGATTAGGATCTAGATCATATTTGTTTATTTAAGTTATACATTCTCAGATACGTATTTTGATGAGAAATACTTAGCCATGTTTAGATTTAATTGTTACATGAATTATGCTTTAAGTTTAAGAAATAGTATTGATGAATATATCATGATGTTAGAATTCTACAAGTGTTGTGTATCAACGTTATCTTAGAAAATTAAAGTGTAACTAGAATTTGAATTATGCATGTTGAATAATGTCTACAATTATGTAATATTAAATTTTTATATACTTACACGTGATTTTTCCTTGGACTACTGATGCTCTAGTTTAGTGTGTAGGAAAGAAAAGCATGGAACTATTTAGAGAATCAGGACTAAACATATGTATAATTGTGAAAGCCAAGGTTTAATCTATTGAAGAGATTCAAAGCTCATTGTAATGTGTTTTATTTGTAAATGTAATTTGTATGTATGTTATTAGATTAAATTCAATTTAGTTTTTTAGACATGTCACTTGTAATGTAAAGTGTATTTTATGGTATCACTTGTCACTTGTGATGTCTATGTGGATAGTGACATGTCAATTAGGGTTTGACAAGAGTTACCCAACCTAGCAAGTTACCTAAGCTTAACCACTTTCTTATAGATGTTATGTAGGGTCCTCATTAAGTGGAAATTCGAATTCAAACTCTAGTTGAACTTTAGAGGGCTTAAAAGTGACCCTAGGGTGCCTTTTTAGTGAAAATAAGCTAACCATGTGGGGATACCTTGCGTTAAGGGCTAGATTTTTCCTATAGGAAGGCCTAGATCACATTTATGGCACTCCAAAAAGGCTCCTCTTCAAAAGTGGCAAAAATGGAGAAGGTCACATGCTATTGACTTGTTCCACACTCCTAGTTAACTTACCATTATGAGAGGGGGACAAGAAGTAAGGCAAAGGACTAGTAGTCAACTCACATTAATTGCTAGAGGATGAGTAGGATTTTGAAGGCCTTTTTGCAAGGATTTGTGAGACTTAGTGGTTGTTCACCCACTCACTAATTTTAGAGACACTTAGGGTTTTGAGATTGAAAAAAGAAGACAAAGAAAAAAGAAAAGGGCTCTTCTCAAACCTCATCTTCCATTTGCATAGGAGAAAGGTTGGTAATCTTGCCATGAAGGAGGTACTCCTTTGTAATTTTAGATTAGATGTTGTGGTATAAAATGCATATGGTGATGTGTATATGTAAAAATGGTTTTATTTCTTATATGTAAATTTTTGTAAATGTTTTGTATGAGTGGCGTATGGGGATTTTGCATTTTTGTTTCTTGTTGATTTTGAATGGTATGTTGTTCATGGGTGTATAAGGCATCACTCACCCTTGGGATAAAAGTAGTAGCCTTGGGTGAAGGGGTTCATTGGGATTTCCATTGAAGTTGAGATCCTCTTCTCTTGGAGTCTTCTCTTGGAGAAGAGAGGAATTTCATGGATTATGGACTCCATGAAGCCATACATGTATTTTTTTTGCATTTGGGGCAATAAGGAGTGAAGTTTTTTGGAAAGATAATGTATTAATGTAGCCATGGAAGGCTTGTAAATCTTACATTTTTTATTGTATTTATATGAACATATCCTCTTTGAAAATCCCACCTTCACCCTCTTCTATGGGTCCATAGGTGACTCTTTGAGAAGCCAAGTTTTGTAGGAGTGTTGAGTTATTTTGTTATGTAAATCCATTTGGGATTTTGTGTATTTATTTATCATTTTTAGCCTTGGTTATCCAAGCTCAGGAGGGGTCTCTAAGAGACCTAGGATGGGAGGTGAGCACTCTATAGTTATGCTCCTTTTTGTTGCAGGTTTTGGAGATCAAACATATGTTTGGGAAAGCTTGAAAGAGTCCTCATATTGGGTTGTTGTGGTCACTTGTATTGGGAATAAATAAAATTTGATTAGGAATCATGTTTAAACATATTTTATGCTATTGACATTAAGTAGGAAAAATAAAGAAAGGAACTAGTTTAATGATTCATTCAATCTTGATAAGTAACTTTTTATTTAAAAAGTTCTATTAATGTTATTATAGACATTAGAAGGTATTGTTCTATGTGAGTTGTGAAATTTAATCAAAAATTATGCCCTCAATATCACCAAACGAACAAAAATAAATAAAACATAGTGGATCATTCAAAAAAAAAAGTGAAAAGAAAAGAAAAAACTCAAAATGGAGACCTACAGGTCTCTAGAAAATGTATGGGTAAAAAAAACATTCCCCATACACTTCCAAAAAAAAGTCTTTAAAAAACAATAAAACCTATCCACTTGTAAAAGAATAAAATAATATAATACTTGTATTGTTAATGAGTGTTCAAACTTGGGTGGGCCCAGCTGGGTCGCCACCCAAGAAAGCCACTTGGAGCTTCAAAAATATATATAATATATATAAATTCAAAAAATATATTTATACCCTTCCTTCAAAAAGAAAACTTTATATTATGAAAAAAACAAGGAAAAAGGGACATCTTTAGGAGAATATTAATTTATTTTTTTTAATTATTTTAAATTTTAAAAAAAATTAAAAATATATATAATAAGTTGGGGAGGGGTTTGGTCCCCCCCCAATCTATGCCTATGGAAGGCAGGCCCTGCCACGACAGGGTACCTGCTACCATTGGCAGGAGGGCCCTACCATGACAGGGTACCTGCTACCGATGGCAAGTGGGCTCTGCTCTGCTAGGGTACCCGTTGCCAAGGCAAGGGGCCCAGCATGTCCCCAAAAGGGACTTAAATTTTTTTTGAAATATATTTAAAGTTTTTTTAAAATTTTAATTTTTTTTTTTACAAATTATTTAAATTAAACTTGTTTGTTTTAAAGTATTTTTATTTATTTAATATTAATTATGTTATTATAATTTAAAATATAATCAGTTTTAATAGGTGCTTTTTTATGTTAATTTATTAATTGAAAAAACTTAATATAATATTCTATTTATTGTTAGGCTTTTACTAATTAGAACAATCAGATATTTTTCTGATTAATATATTATTAATTAATATATTTCTAAGGAAAATTATTAAATCAATCTAATGGTTATTTTATTTCCTTCTAGTTGTATAACTAATAAAATGTATAGTGATTTCCTATCATATTACAATTTGCATGATTAATGAATTATAAAGTTAAGAATTAATTTTGTACCTTCTATTTTGGTTATGTAACATTTGTGTTAATATAACAAAGCTAACAACTATTAACTCTAGTTATAATTTGTTCCTTAAGACAAATTTGTCAATCCTCCGTAATATACATATATTTTAATATTTTTCATTTCAGTCATTATGGTTGATATCATTTCAGACCCCCTCCTATTTAATTAACATAATGTATCCTAGGTAGGTACTATATTTACCTTCCTTCAAATTATTGAATGGTATAGTTTAAACTATCCTCCTAGTAATATATATGGTGTTTTATATATTGGTATATATTAGGTATATGAGTGAGTAACTCAAAGTTTTGATTTATTTATCAGCAACTTAGGCAAGGTTATGATAGGGCGGACCTTAAGTAGTTATTTAGCCAACTTGGAACTTAGCCTAACATAAACCTTTAGCATCAATGGAAACATGTCCAGTATATCAGTTGGGGCTAACCTACCCTAACTGTACCTCAGAGGGAGGTTGGCCAATGTGGTTATGTGGTTGAGATCACCACATGAATCTTGTTGGCCATGATGCCCATGTTGGCAAGTGATTAGAACATGTACACATATGCACATGTAGGCACATGCACATATGGAATATTGTCATTTATGGAAACACTTATCATATTTTTGACCGCACATATTGGTCATCATGAATATGTTTGTATGTAGTTGATGAAGGAAAAATGCCTAAGTCCACAGACTATTGTTGTGACCTAGTCTAACAGAAAAGGTTAGGGAACCTCACAAAAGCTTCCTAAAGACATTCAATCTTGGCTACATGCTTGAAGGACATGAATGAATATATGTGCAAGGTCACACATGTTAACATTAGGATATCAAAGAGATAAGTTCAGTTAATTGGATGTGATGATAGTAAATAGAGTATAACTTGTTGGCAATCACTAAGGCTGACTTTATGAGTGATTGGAAAGTTATTTTTGGATGTGCTCTTAGATCTAAGGTCGACTAAGGATGTGAATGAAGCATGAAAATGCGCATTAAATAATATGATATTTTTCTAGAGTAAGGTCGACTAGCTTTTGTAATATACCTCTAACAAGGTATAAGTATACAGACACTTTTGTAAAAGTGCATCATGATGATGATGTTAGGAATAGTCCAAAGAGATAACTAAGAGGGGGGGTGAATTAGTTATCTACAAGTTTCAATTCTTTATCCAATTAAGTATACTTAAACATTAAGCATAAACACAATGAAAGAACACTTGAACACAACACCAATATTTTGGTTACGGGGAAACCCAAATAGGTAAAAACCCTAGTGGGAATCGACACCCACTAATAAACTATACTAGTGTATAATGATCCTTGTTAGAAGATCTTACAACCCTGTTAGGAGTTAATCTTTACAATTCAATAAGTACAGTGACCCAGTCAAAGGTTGGACCCTATTAGGAGTCTTTTATAATTGACCCTATTAGGGGTGAGGACGCACTGTCTGAGAGCTCACTACTCAAAGGGGTGAAGGTTGCAACCTTCTGAATAATAGATACACACTATATCTAGATCTTGGTGAACTACAAGGTAGACCTACTGTCTTGATCAGTTCCAATGATTAAAACACTCTATCTTCTTTGTCGCATAGACCTCTTCTTGATGACACAATACTTCACACTTTGTGCTTTGCTTTAATCTTTCATCTTCATGTCATGCTTCTAGTGATTACAAATGACCGACTATAAGTATCTTTGCTCTCAATGATATAATCAAGTTGGCCTATTAGAACCACATTTAAATCATATTAGAGAAATAATAATACTCTTCAGTAGCATCTATGTCAGCTCTACTAAGAACATAACACAAACTGGGACCTATCCAAATCAACAAGTGTAGATGCACGCTACACACAGTCGGCTCTACCAAATTAATTAATACTTTCTCCTCAAATTGAATTACATCATTTGCTCTTAAAAAAACATTTTTAACTCTTATCCAATCATTAATCCAAGCATGCATACCAAAATTATAGGTGCAACTCTTGTACCAATATAATCTATGTCGGCTCTTTTGGATAAACACAGGAAACTGCAACTGGTGAATAACGACTGCATAACTTCACTTCTACTACACATCAGACTCTCCTTCCATGAATGTAACATCACTAATATGTCTCCATCACATATCCAAAGGTGCAAGGATGCATGATAACTTTACGAACAATCACTCACAGAACATTGCCTGTAACTCTGTTAGGAACACTACTGACACAAGCTGCTACATAACTACCTGTACTAATAATTAACCTCTATGTCCATCATATCATGCTGATAACATGTCCATGCTACATATACTCAAATCTTACTACATAATTCTTCCATGCATGCTACTTACCATATGTTGTCATCAATGACAAACATACAGTCAACACTAGCTTGCTAGAAAATCTCCAACAATATCCCCGTTTGGCATTGATGGCAACATATGGAATGAAAAACACCACCAATCCTAATGAATAATTATTTTATAACATTCTCCATTTCCTCATCAAAACTCCCCCAAGGATGAATCCTTCATGTACTATAGTATTCTCCATTTCCTCAACTGAACTGCTTCCATGACTGAATACTCCTCCCTCTTACTACTATATATTACTCCTCCTTAATTTTATATGTGCTCCCCCTTTAATACTATTTTTCATGACTATATACTACTCCCCCTTTGACATCAATGGAAAATGGTGCCAAACAATTAAGCTCCAGTACTACTTCTGAAGTAGAGTAGTCAACCATCCATCAGTCATTGAGGACTGATTCTCTTTCCACTTTCTCTAAGTAGAATAAGGGAAGGGAATTACTCCCAGCTTCTCCCTGAGATAATCAAAAGTATCCTTTGGTAAAGTCTTTGTGAATATATCTACTAGTTATTCCTTTGTACTCACATAAACCAATTTGACTTCTTTCTCTACCACTTTCTCTCTTAGGAAGTGATATTTAATCTCTATGTGCTTTTTCTTTGCATGCATCATAGGATTCTTTGACATGTTGATAGTGCTAGTGTTATCACAATGAATAAAAATAGGAGAATCAATCTTAATTCCAAATTCCTTTATCATCTACTTGATCCAAACAATTGTAGAATAATTCAAGGCTACTGCAACATACTATGCTTCTATTATTGACTATGAAATACAATTTTGCTTCTTGCTTGTCCAAGTGACAAGTCTATCACCAAGAAATATTTCTCCTCCTGATGTACTCTTTCTATCATCCACGCATCCTACCCAATCTGCATCTATATACACATGAAGCTCAACATTCTTTGAATTAGGATACCATAGACCATAATCTATAGTGCCATGTAGATATTTAAATATTCTCTTTACTACCATGAGGTGACTTTTTTTAGGCTCTATTGTAAATCTTCCAACTATGTCAACTGCATTAGAAATGTCAAGTCTATTTTAAGTAAGATATATGAGTTTACCAATCATAGACTTGTACAATGTTGTATCTACTACTGGAGAATCATCTTCTTTTGTAAGCTTGCATCCTTTCTATGTTTGGTATACATTTAATCCCAAAAAGTATTTGATAGGTCCAATCATGCTCATCTCAAACTTGATCTACATCTCCTTAGCAAATTATGCACTAAGTTTGTCATTACCACCAAAGATAATGTCATCAATAAATATAGCTACAATTAATAGTCCTTCAGATGTCTCTCTTATGAATAGATTATAATCTTCTTCTCCTTTCTTTAATCCAATTTTTGTTAGATATCTATCAAGTCTCTCATACCATGCTCTAGGGGCTTGCTTAAGTCCATAGAGGGCTTTCTTCAATCTACATACCATATCAGGTTTGTCTGATAAGGTGAATCCTTTTGGCTGCTCAATGTATACTTCTTCCTTTAGCTCTCCATTCAAGAATGTTTACTTAACATCCATCTAATAAACTTTGAAGTTTTTGAATGTTGCATAAGCTAGAAACAACTTAATGGCTTCTAATCTGCTCACAGGTGTAAATGTGTTTGAATAATCAATACCTTCTCTTTGTGCATATCCCTTAGATAATAACCTTTCTTTATTCCTTACTATTGTACCATCTTCATTCATATTGTTTCTAAATATCCACTTTGTTCCAATCACATTATTATCACTAGGTCTTGGGACCAATTCCCAAGTATCATTCTTGTTAATTTGATCTAGTTCTTTCATAGCATCATGCCAATCTAAATCATTACATGCATCTTCAACACTTAAAGTTTCAATCTAAGATAGTAAACATACCACCTCATTTCTTTCTGAACTCTTTTCTTTTGATCTTATTGTGACTTTTCTACTTTGATGTCCAATGATGTCATCCTTAGATTGATATCTAGGTGTAAACTTTGGAACATTAGGTTATACTATCTCATCTGCCTTTTTAGTTTCTTCTTCACTTGTTTTAGGGTCATTGAATAATACATCAATATTGTCAAACATCTCTTCAACAACTGTCTCACTAGTGGAAAGACTGGGTTCTTCTTCAATCATAGGTGCATAGTCATGATATCTTTCTTGAACCATAAACTCTTCATCAATCTTAACATGAGCACTTTCAATGATCTTCTTCAATCTCAAATTAAAACATCTATAAGCTCTACTTTTAGTAGAGTAACCAAGGAAAATACCTTCATCGCTTCTTGCATCAAACTTACCTATCACTTCATCCCTCTTGATGTAGCACTTGCTTCCAAAGATTCTAAAGTATTTCACTGCAGGAACATTACCAAACCATAGCTCATAAGGTGTCTTGTCTGTGCCAGGCCTCAATTGTAATATATTGATGGTATAGACTACTGTATTGACTACATCTCTCCAATAGGAGTGTGCAACATTTCCTTCAATCATGATGGTGCACGCTATATCAAGGATGATCCTATTCCTTCTCTCTACAATCCCATTTTGCTGAGGGGTTCTAGGTGCACTCAATTGTCTCTTTATGCCATGTTCTTCACAGTACTCATAGAATCTATCAGAGGTGAATTCTCCTCCTCTATCTGATCTTAGACACTTTATCTTTAGTCTAGATTCATTCTCAACCTTAGCTTTGAATATTTTGAACTTCTCAAGTGATTCTGACTTATCTTTCAAGAATGCAACCCACATCATTCTAGAATAATCATCAACAAACAAAAGGAAATACCTTTCACCATAGTATGATCTTGTTTGATTTGGTCCACATAGGTCTGTATGAATTAGATCCAATTTGTTCTCTATTGAATTATGCTTTCTTCTAAATGAATTCCTCACATGCTTTCCCATCACACATTCTCTACAAATAGTATCAACTAGCTTTTCTATGATAGGTAGATCTCTTACTTCCTTTACATTTCTTATCTTTACTATGTTAACAAAATTGATATGACATAGTATTTTATGCCATAGCCAACTGTCATCTACTTTAGCAAAAAAACAACTTGCTTTTGAATTGAGCTAAAAAACATTACCTTTAGTCTTTGAATTTGATGCAATCATTACACCATCCTTGTTGTTGATGATGCACTTATTTTCTTTGAATTCCAATCTATAACCATTTTCAAGAAACTATCCAACACTAAGTAGGTTATGCTGCAAACCATCTACATAAAGAACATCATCAGTGTTGTTCTTTCCATCCAATGTGATAGATCCTCTACCAATGATAGGTTTAGGAGTGTTATCTCCAAATATAACCATGCCACCTTTGTATTTATCAAGATGAACAAATTGGTCTTTATCAACTGTCATGTGATGTGAACATCCGCTATCTATAATCCAGTCTGTCCTTATGTCTTCTTGTGAAATCAATGCTAGCTCTTGTTCCTTTTTCTCATCTTCAAAATCCATCTCATCATACGTCTTTTCCATAATAGCAATGAATCCAATTTCATCTTCAACTAAATCATCATTAGAAACTTTGTCTCCGGCATAGTAACATTGCTTTGTATACTTAGCCTTGTAGTTATTCTTGAACTTCTTAACTCTTGTAGGACACTTAGATGCACAGTGACCAATCTTATTATATGAAAAGAATTTGAATGGTAATTGACCTTCATATTTTCATTTTCCTTTCTTTTTTCTTTTAGCAATCATAGAAATGAAATCATCTAGTGATTTCTATTCATCATCATCATCAAAATTACCCAAAGTGTTTACAAATTTCTTACCATGGACTGATGCTTTGAAGGATGTCTCACTTTTGGGTTCTGTCTTCAATCTTGAAATCTCAAAAGCTGAAATTTTTCTGATCAAAGTCTCTCTCTTGAAATTTTTTGTAAGCTACATGGTCTCATCAAGGATTTTGATCTTGTTTTTATACTCTGTTGTAAGAGTAGTCATCAACTTATCCATAATGTCTTCCTCCGAGATCTCTCCACCATTGTTTCTAATTCCAGCAACTCCTTCATTAATCCATTTGCTATAGGCTCTGATGTCCTCTTTAGGTAGCATCTCTAATGCAATGTATCTTTTCTTCCAAGTCTTTCTGTGCACATTCTTTTATTGTGTATCTCCTTCAAACATGTCTTCTAGGTGCTTCCATATCTTGTAAGTTGTGTCTACTTTCTTCATCTCTAAAAACTTGCTATCAGATAAGGTGTTGATGAGGGCTTCTTCGGCTATTGCATTCTGATGGAACAAATCCTTTTGATTGCTAGTAGCATCATCCTTTGCAAGATCTTCTAGAGAGGGGATCTTAACTTCTTTGATAGCCACTTCAAAAACTTCAAAAGCAATGCACTACAAATGTGTCACCATTTTGTTCTTCCAATCAGGATAGTTCTCTTCATCAAACTTAGGACTTTCTTTTTGAAAGAATGCCATCTGATCAACCTCAAGGTGTTAAAATTTCTCTCTGAGGCACTTGGCTCTGATACCAATTTTTAAGAATAGTCTCAAGAGATAACTGAGAGGGGCGGGGTGATTCAGTTATCTACAAGTTTCAATTCTTTATCCAATTAAGTATACTTAAACATTAAGCATAAACACAATGAAAGAACACTTGAACACAACACCAATATTTTGGTTATGGGGAAACACAAATAGGTAAAAATCCTGGTGGGAATTGACACCCACTAATAAATTATACTAGTGTATAATGATCCTTGTTAGAAGATCTTACAACCCTGTTAGGAGTTAATCTTTACAATGAAATAAGTATAGTGACCTAGTCAAAGGTCAGACCCTGTTAGGATTATTTTATGATTGACCCTATTAGGGGTGAGGATGCACTATCTGAGAGCTCACTACTCAAAGGGGTGAAGGTTGCAACCTTTTGAATAATAGATACACACTATATCTAGATCTTGGTGAACTACGAGGTAGACCTATTGTCTTGATCAGTTCTAATGATTAGTATACTCTATCTTCTCTATCACATAGACCTCTTCTTGATGACATAATACTTTTCACTCTCTGCTTTGCTTTAATCTTTCATCTTCATGTCATGCTTCTAGCAATCACAAATGACTGGCTATAAGTATCTTTCCTCTAAATGATATAATCAAGTCAACCTATTAGAACCACCTTGAAATCATATTAGAGAAACAATAATACTCTCCAATAACATCTTTGTCGACTCTACTAAGCACGCAACACAAACTAGGACCTGTCCAAATCAACAAGTGTAGACACACGCTACACACAGTTGGCTCTACCAAATTAACTAATAATTTCTCCTCAAACTAAATTACATCATGCACTCTTAAACTAGAATTTTTAACTCTTCTCCAATCATTAATCCAAGAACACATACCAAAATGATAGGTGCAACTCCTGTACCAATATAGTTTATGTCAGCTCTTCTGGATAAACATAGGAAACTACAATTGGTGAATAGAAACTACATAACTTCACTTCTAATGCACATCAAACTCTATGTCTATGAATTTAACATCACTAATATGTATCCATCACATATCCAAAGGTGCAAGGCTCCATGATAGCTATACAAAAAATCACTCACAGAACACTACATGTAACTCTGTTAGGAACATTGCTGACACAAGCTGCTACATAACTACCTGTACTAAAAATTAACCTCTATGTCCATGATATCATGTTGATAACATGTCTATGCTACATATACTCAAATGTTACTACATAATTCTTCCATGCATGCTACTTACCATATGTTGTCATCAATGACAAACATACAGTCAGCACTGGCTTGCAGGCAAATCTCCAACAGATGATGATGATGATGATGATGATGATGATGATGATGATGATGATGATTATGATGGATGTGAACTATGAAGGCATCTAAGGAGAAGAGAAGGGATCGAGAGAAAGGAGAACAAGAGGAGTTCTTCAAGGAATACTTTGTTAACTCTTTGTATTTAGGATAGAAGATTGATTGTAAGTGTTGTTGCACCTATTGTACACCCCTAACTAGGTTTGATTTCCTTTAATAGGCTGGACTCCTAGCAGGGTTGATTCCTTAATTGGGATCACATTGTAAAGACTCCTAATAGGGTCTTTACTTTAACCAGGACCTTTCTATTGTAATACTCATCTCCTAAAGTGAATCTAAAGTAAAAACTAAGGAAGGTAGATGACTTCATCAAGAAGTTGAATCAATAGCTTGAGCATGAAATAAAATTGAGAGATGGTCTCATGGAAGCACAAACTGAGGAACTATCATATCAAGATCTGATTGAGTAGCTAAGACATGAAAATATTCCTTGAATGATGAATTGGAAATCATAAAATTGAACCTGATGAAAGAACTTGATACTGAAAGAGAGAAAAAATAAAAGTTTCTAAATGAACTATCAAACACAAGGGATAGATTGCAAACTTTAGAGAATGAAATAAGTGTGTTAGCACTTTTTCTTTTACCCTCCAATTCTAAAAAATAAAATGATAACCAAACATGGGATATTTATTTGATTGACATAAATCTACTTCTTCCTACAAACTGAAGGACAAGAAAAGGCTAACATTAACAAGGCCTAAAAACCTTCTACACTTAGAGCTCCACTCACTCAAGTGAGTATACCTCATCTACACACATGTAACTCCTTATTGAAAACAATAGGCTTGCAGGTATAACACTTTGTGGAATAGTTTTCAAACTTTTAGGTAACAAAGACCTCAATGTTCACCAGATCTTATGCAGAATCCCACTTGCATACAATGAATCTAAAAACTAGAAATACTTCCTAACTCCTCCTATCAACATGAAAGGGAAAAGGTTATCATTTATGTTTTGGGTGGAATGGACCTCTGAAATACCCCAAATCCCTCATAGACTAGTGCCTTATCCAATGGGCAACAGAGTCAAATAAATCATTAAAATAGAAAGCTTATGAAACAAAGAAGACAAAATAGTCTAAATATGTTAATGTCTTACATCAAACATACACTATTTATCAAATTCTACTTAAGAATCCACCCGTGTACTCAGATATGCAATCATCTATCCAAAGAATTTAACTCTCCCCTTGGAAGAGACCCAAAAATAGGAAATACATTGATCAGCATCCACTGAAAGATAAGTGTGAGATATCCTTGATATCTCAACTCATACACACCTGAAAAATGAATCCTAAACTTAGTTATTCCCTTGAAATAACTCTATTGTAAACTCACAATAGAAAGACCAAAACATTCTTGATGTTTTAACCCATAAGATTTAGGAAACAAATGGAGATAATTTTGATAACAATACAACAGTGCTAAAACTTCATTCATAAAGATAAACTATTACAAGACAAATTCTCATCTAAGACCAGAAAGGAATTAGGAAAACACCCTATATGAAAAGAAGAGGGCCATATTTGTAGAAGGATCCACTCATGGAATCAACCCAGAAAGATTACAGAGAATTTAGATTGTAAAATTCAAACTGTAATTAGAACTCTCCACCTCTGTTACAATGGAGAGGAAGAAGAGATAAAGGAAAATCAAAGCTAGTTTTCAACAAACTGGTAGCTGCCAATTTTCCATAAAAATCTTCATCTTTCCTCCAATTTTGATCTTTCAACTTGATCCTCTATAACCACCTTCATCTTTGCAACCATTTCTCCCTCCAAATTTGCATCTTTTCTTCTTAGAAATGATTTGATTCTACTCAAATTGAAAATTCTCTATGAGATATTCTATCCTTTTAAAAATAAAATACATTTTCAAACTATGGAGAGAACTATACAATCATTTACATCAGCTTTTTCCTCTTATTTCTGCATTTTTTGGCCTTTCTCCTGCACATTATGCCCAGAACTAACCAGATCTTGACAAGTGTTACTAGTTGGTTGCATGCTCAATTTAACCTAGACCTTAACCACCTAATCTGGAAATTGGGTAAATACCTTGTTCTCCAATTCTCTGGATACATCTCTTAACCCCAGTCACATCTAGAGAACCAATGAATGCCCTTATCTCTAAATCTTTGAATCCACCTTTTAGCCATAGTTATATTTGGAGATTGGGTGACCAAGCTCATTCTCCCAATCTTGAAATATTTTCTTCTTAACCACTGGCATCTAGAGATTGTGTGAATATAGTTATCTCCCAATCTCTGAATGCTTCTTCACTAACTATCAGGATTCAGAGATTGGGTGACCATTGCATTCTCTTAATCTCCAGATGTCTACCCTCTAACTACTAGCATCCAGCAATTGGGTGACTGAGGAATTCTCTTAATCTCACAATGTTTGCTCACTGACCCTTAGCATCTAGAGATTTAGCGACATGGCTAACTAATTACAATCTCCCATTCTTTGAATTCTTCTCCAAACCATGTGTTCATCCAGAGATTGGGTGACTGAGCATTCTCCTGATCTCCAAATGTTGGCCATCTAACGGCCAAGTGTTACAAGTAGTAGTTGTCATTGCACCAAAAGATCGACCTTTTAATGCCCGATACAACCACTAGACTTATAGAAGACACAGGAGGTTATTAAGCCATGTCATGAATCCTGAGGGGAGCACTGACCATTTTTTCAACAATCTCCCCCTCGGCGTTACTCGAGGGGATTCAAACTTGTGACCAAGCTCTAATACCACTTTTTACAAGTAGTAGTTGTTGTTGCACCAAAAGATTGACTTGTTAATGCTCGATACAACCACTAGACTTATAGAAGACACAAGAGGTGATTAAGCCATGTCACAAATCCTGAGGGGAGTGCTGACCATTTTGCCAACACCAAGATCATGAGATTTGTTGACTGACCACCCACTAAGTCACTTGATGTTTGGCTTAACCACCAGTTCATTACGTGATTGCACAACAAGCCACCACGTGTCACTCATACTACCTATTCATTCTGCTATCTTTCTACAAAATAGTGGGGTCTTCATCCACTGGCATGCTTTGCAATGCATCTCTCACATGCACATCCAGAGCCTCCTGCTCTTTCTTCATACCACATTGTGAGCATTGTTTGATTTAAGCACATGAAACTTCCCTGATTCAGCAAATGTGGGACTAAATCTTGAAGATTTTTTAAATATTTGAATTAAAAATTGTATTCATATGCCCAGCTGGCACACATATGGCATGGGCCCACAAGTCCAAGAGGTATCCTTTCCTCTTTTCACTTCACTTTACCATGGAACTGGGCATCTTTTTATTTAAACTACTTTAAAAATGTAAATGGGGTGCATGTGGGATAAACCCACATACACACCCTCTACATTTTTCTTCCTTTTCATGGCCTACACATGTGCCAAGCTCTTGCTTCCATTCTCTTTGGACTACATGTGCCCCATATTATTTCATTAATGGTGCAATGTCTCTAAGGAATGTTGGTGTGTGAACATCTCTAGCACACACACACCCTATTCAAGCTTGGATCCCCTTTCAAAATTTGTGGTATGCTGCCCCACGCACATCTCCATTTACTAGCATCAGCCAAGAAACTATGGCACACACCCTTTCAAGCTTCGAATCACATGCACTCCATCCAAGTAGTGTACATCTCCATTGCTTGATGTGTTGCCTTCTTTAAACAATACACGCACCTTTATTACACTTCATACAGCCCCTGCCAAACCTCACGCACCCTCAACTTTGTTTCCTGGAAAAAAGTGCCTCTCCATTTGGTGTGCTGCCCCTGCAACATAAGACACACACAATCTCTTAAACCTTGCATTTTGTAGCTCTCTATCTTTTGTTTTAACTAGGTGTGCTGACCTATCTTAATTGGCATGCACCCCTCCTCTTTTTCATATGTTGTGTGCATCCTTCAGCACACACACCCAAGGATAAATGTGCACACCATGTATAATATGGTGTGTACACATAGTCATCACGCACCTCCCTTCTATACTGGTATGCATCCCCTCCATACGTGCACTCACCTACAAATATTTGGTGAAAACGTTCTACAAGGAGGAGCCTTGGAAACACATTTTCATTGTCATTTTCTTGGCATGTGTCTCCCAAGATTGATGCACACCTTTCCTTAGGACTAATGTGCACAACACAAAACATGGTGCTTCAATTTATTTATGTTTGATTGTCTCCTCTAAACTGCCAATGTCCTTTCTAGAGGGCCAGACCTTTTCATGTATTTTTCTACTGAAACCTTCTTCACCAAGAAGCTTCAAAGCTCCAAAAAATTTCATCTCAAGAATCTTTGTTGGTGCATTAATCAATATTTGAACTAGAGGTAATTCTTTATTATAAGCCTTCATTTTATTTGACTAAATCCCATGCAATGCATGCTTTGATTTCTGGTTATCAGTCTTAACTCCATATAAATTTAATGAAGAAAGATCATTCTCTATCATTTTCAACTATTCATCATCCAAAAAGGTACAATTAAAAACCTCAAGAATAGCTTTAGTATCCAACCTCAAGATATAAAAAAGGTTTGGATATGATTGACTTGAAAACTCAGAGCTTATTTTAAGTTGTGATCACCCAATGTTTGTTCTTTCCAAAAGAAACTACATTAAGTCAATTCTCAATGATAGTAAACAATTAGGAGGGAGGTTACCATGCCCTTTTTTAATCCAAAATGTAGTCACTCAATGAGAAAAAATCATGGAGCATTGAAGATTCAATCACATGATTCACTTCTTTGTGCGTCTACCAGATTTCTCCAAAAACATAACTAGCCTCTGGAAATAGCTTCAAAAACTAAACAACAAGTCACATAGGAGCACACCATCTGACACTTACATTCACTTCCAACATGTGAGAATGTGTGCCAGAGGAAATTGCATGAAAATATTTGAGCCAAAATTTATTACTGATTAAACATGGCCATTCAGAAATACTAATTATGTCTACACTGTCAATATGCATTAAAACACCTTCAAAACTGGCTTTGAAAACTTGTCAGATAAAACCTCATGATCTGGAATATTGGATATTGATTCACTCCCATAAAATGTGAATGAATCCATAACAAATTCACCCAAAAGATCACATGGTTAGATGCGATAAAATGCCAAACTCAACACATTAGAAACTTATTGATTTGACATAGTGAAGAATGTAGGAATTTGATTCAGAATTGGCTTAGGAAAGTTACCAAATGGATTGGTAGAGATCAAAAAATATTTAGGGAGGCACACTTCTAGGTCTACAATGTAGAAAAACAATAAAATTCACTTTCCCTTGAATCAGGTGCAAACTGCAAGACCACAAAGTAGGCCATTTAGGAATCTAGATTCTGCACATTCAGTGAAACTTAACAAACTAGAAACAAAATGGCTCTGGAAAATAGGTCAAACCAGCACATGGGGGGCTAGAAATGGTCGTGGAGACTCACTCACATGCCTAAAACATATTGAAACAACTCCCATGATATGAATATCAACTGGTCATAAAATACAAACTTCTGAAGTGGGTTACTTTATACAATTCTGGAAAGACAAGTGCAGATTTCTGGAAACACCTTCAAAAAGGCCACTTCCAAAACACACTAGAACTAAAATCAAGGAACTCAAACCTAATTTATATGATCAATAAAAGGTGATAAACACATCACCCAATAATTTCTTCAAGAAAAATAATAGGTCACTTTATCTATGTACCGAAACTTGGCCTCTTTCAAAGATTTTCAGGACACTAATCTTATACTTGGAGAAAAATTAAAAATATGGACTCAAAATCATTCTTGGATTTTTTAGCTCCAACAAAATGCACTAAAAACAAAGTATGATAAGGTATAAATACACTTCACCAACATCATTGGTGAACTTGATTAGACCAAAGGTCGCATAGAAAAACTTCATGAGAGAAGAAAGAAATTGGATGAGCAAATTGACATGTAGAAACCTTTTGGAGACATGACAGGAGTAGGATTCAATGAAAATATTGATTAGAGGAAAGATAGAGTTGTGGTGAATCTTGATTCACTTAAGAAGTCAAATTCTAAGGTTGTGATGGCAGAACTTGAGATACCTCCTTGCAAGGACAATGACAAGGATTGCATCCATAAAGATCAATCAAAGAAATCAATTGAAAAAGGTATTCCTAAGCCCAATTTTATTGGTTTTTGTTTTAATTTCTATTTGTATGGACATAAGATAAGAGAATTTATAAAACTATACATGCGGTCTAGTAGACCTAAATATGATCACTTGAATGATTTTATCAAAAAATAAAAGGAGAAAAGTCTGAATGAGGCAAATACTGAGAAAGGTGAATCTAGTAAGAATGCAGAGCATATACAATCTAAGGGTATGGAAACTATGCAAGATAATGTTTCTAATTCTAGTAAGGATGAAGTCAACAAGTCAATAGAAGAAGTTAAGAAACCTTTTACATGACCTAGAAAGATTTTATGTTACAAATGCAATAACTTTGGTCATATTACCAAGTGTTGCAAATTACAGATTGATTACAGCCAATTGAAACCTAAGAAGAAGGTGACATGCTTCAAATGCAATAATGATGGACATGTTGCAAAGTATTACAAATTTAAAGGAACATTAAAGAATTCCTTTAGACCATTCACAAAATAAAAGGAACTGAATGAAGAAGAAAAAGAGATAGAAGAACTAAAGGTAGAATTAAAGGAGAAATGAGTCAATCAGAATGAACCTGTTGAATTTGAAGATAAGAAAGATAAAGAGAAGAGTGAGAGAACTCACAAGAGTCCTAAGAGTCTTGTGGAATAGTTACTAGGGTGCATTGCCTCACCATCTCTTTGATGGGCAATGTATGCCTTAGGGAGAGCATGACAGATTAACACCAATTAGATAGAGAGCCCCTATATAGATGAGTTAAGCTATGCAAGCTTGATAATAGATTATTTACTATGTTATGGGATCTTGGAAAAGATTGCATATGCTTTGGAGATATCTATGAGAAGATGTACCAATTTCCACCAACACTAGTTTATTACAGCTTTATGGGAAATTTTTGGAGCTTGTGCCAAACTATCTATAAGGGTAGTAATGTGGTCAAATTACTTACCATTTACACTATGATTAGAGACCATTGAAAATATTGGAGTAGTTGTTAGAGCTTAAATAATTTACATTTGTGTTCACAAAACCCTCACACAATCATGCGAGCTAGGTATTTGTCATAAACTTAAGTAATCTTTGTCATTTATAGTAGAAAAGTAGTTAGAATGGATACTCCCAAAGTTTTTAATGTGCTTGAGAGGAATAGATACAAGTTTAATAGTCAACCTTTCAAATCCATTGAAGATGGTCTAGAAGGTGCATTGTCGCATACTCTAGTTGGTGTTCTTAATGTTGAAGACATCGGGGCCTATATACACAACAAGATTGAGTTTATAGGAACCACAGAGATATTTGATGAGATGTTATGGTTATACAATGTAGATCAAAACCTAAGAGAAGAATGTAGAAAGGTTCATGGTTTTCCAATAGTGAAATACATGGAAAGATTTGAGTTTAATGAACTAGACTGGATCAAGATTGTGTTGAGTAGGATTCATGATGAATTTATATGTATTGGTCAAATCCTAACCAAGATCACCAAAAAAATATTGCATGAGATCATTAGTTTACCTATGATAGGTAAAATTCCTATAGTAGAAAATAATATCAGATTTAAAGTGGAGAAATTGACCAAAAGAAAATGGAACAAAAGAGCAATGATAGTAAATGACATCACACAAGAAGATGTCAAGCTTGTTGCAGAAATATTAGGATACAAGTTTCAGTATGGTAGCAGGTTAAACAGTGTATCAGCCAGTTTTTTACATATGGCTTATAAAATGGTAGTAGAAGATGAAGAATATGACTTATGTGAGGTCCTAAGGTGATAGCTAATGGAGAATATGGCAGGAATAATGAAGAACTAGACAAAAAACTTATGATTTGGACCACTTATAATGTACATATTCTTTCATGTTATGAGAAGATTCCCTAACATGTATATATGGAGATCTAATAGATGCACCATGGAGATGATCAATGACTATTACAGAAGAAGTGATGAGAAAAATACATATGTTGAAGTTGCAGGAATGATGAAACTATTTAAGAAAAAAATACATGAAAGGGAAAGGATCCCTTGGAGACTAGTGGACAATTATAAGAATGACATATGTTTCATGGTAGAAACTGACATCACATGCTTTGAGGTAGTAGAACCTAGAACTTCATGGGCTACTCCTATGGGATATGAAGTGGATTATACTATTTTAGAGCTTCATATTCAACATGTCTTACAATCCCCTAAAGACCCTAATGATCCAAGATGGGGTACATATGAAGAAAAATAGTCATCTATTAGGAAAGAATTGGTAAAATGGAGAAGGGAAAATAAAGTTGAATCCCTTGTTGACAAAATAGCAGGGCAGCATGGCATATCAAAGGAAGAAATGAAAACTATAAGGGAAAAGGAGGTAGAACTTCAAGAGAAATATAATATTCTCCCTCCTCAATCTAACATAGAGGCACCTCAAGTGGTGGAGGTTGAAGAAGAAGAAGAGAAAGAGAAAGATGACACTCCCACACCTTCTAGGAGAACATCGTAGAGATAGGCAGTAAGAGCTGCTACACAAGCCCAAACTCCTCCCAAAGCTAGACCTAAGGCCATGGCTAGAAAACCAAGAAAGAAGATGAAAAAATTGCACACTCCTCCATCTTTGCAAGACAAAGATTAGCAACAAAAGACTTCTCAAGAAGAAGAGCCAAATAAGGAAGTCCAAATGATGGACAAAGAGAAAACTAAGGAACAAAAGAAGGAGCAAGAAGAAGAAAAGGACAGAAAGCTTCAAGAGGCTAATCTTGTTGAAAATTTGGTTGAGTAGAATATCATGATGTTGTCATTATGGAAACATATATTTAGTATTAAGGCAAGATGATCTGAGGATGAAGTTCTGCTTGAGAACTTAAGAAAATTGTCTAAGTATAACAGCATTTAGCTGTCTACACAAAGACTATTTTGATCAATGAAGTTCACAGAAGTATTTTCAGCATGTGAAAACTTGAGAACAAATTATATGAGGTATGTTGAAGCTACATCTAAGAATGTGAGAGTGTACGGCATGTACAGATTGAGATATTTATGTTTTACAAGAACAGTGTTGAGCCGACCAGAACAAGGCAAAAATTAGTAAATGATTCCTTTGAGTTAAGGGATTATTTTGTTTATCAAAATAATGACTTAAATAATTAGGGACAACATCCTAGATGTTAACCCTAAGGCAGAAAGAGTTAATATTATGTTTTGATATCATGGAAGCTGACTGGAAAGCTATATTTGAGATAACTGGTATAAAGGAAAGTATTATGTAATGCAAAGTTGTAAGAGACTAATGAGAAGTTCTAAGAAAAATTTTGTATTGATGTATAATGTTGTATTATGTGAAATCTGATATATGATCAGAATAGTGTGAACTGATAGAAAGTTTTGTGAAGAGCCTACAAGCTAGATCTGAATATTGAAGATATTCAGGAGCAGTAAAAGGTTTTTGTATTCTATCTTTTGTACTGAATATTATTATTGTATATTGCATGTTTTGGAAGTGGGATCATCTTGCATACATTCATATTTTTTAATACCAAATCCTAACAAGTTTGATGCTTCTAACAAGGCCTAAGTCCTCTAACAAGGACCGAGACAATATATAGATGTAATAGACTCCTAACAGGATCAATATCTTCAAGTAGATACTTTTGATTAGTGGATCATTTGTGGGTATCATCCCCACTAGGGTTTCCTTGATAACAAACATGGTTTTATGAGTTCCTTTATTTTATGGTTTTGTTTGTTATTCATTTTAGTTTCTTATGTAAGTTACAAGTTAATTACATATATCCATAAGTGGGAAAAAGTAAAAGTTTGTGAAATGTTGATTCACCCCCCCCCCCCCCCCACCACCTCTCAGTATTTCCTATTTCTAAAAATTGGTATCAGAGTGTAGTTATTCATAAAAGGCCTAACAGCTTGAGTAAGATCTCTATGGATATGGATCAATTGTAGAAAAACCTAGAAGAAGCTCTTGAGTAGATTGATATTCTTACTAAAGAAAGAGATACTCTGAAGAACAAATATGAAAGTGAAAAAGACTACATTGAGAAACTAAAAGACAAGATAGGAGATCTTAAATCAAAGAAAGATCCTATAACTTAGATCAAGGATAGTGATGAAGTTTCAAAACTGAAAAAGGAAAATAAGATCTTAAAGAATGACCTAAAGATTGTAGATCTAAAGTTAAGCTTAAAATATGATAATAGAAAAGTTGAATCAGATCTCAAGTTTGAAAATGTACTTCTAAGGTCCAAACTTACCAAAGTAACATCTAAACTTGACACTACAAAGTTGTAGTATGCTAAAGTAGAGAAGTACAATACAATTATGAAATGAGAACTGACTCAATCCAAGAAACATCTTGAGAAATTGTATTCCAGTAGTGAAAAGATTGATGAACAGATTTCTTATCAGAAACCTTCTTATGATAAAACTGGTCTTGGATATTTCCAAGAAAAATTCTCAAAGAAGACTAAAGAATGTAAAGAACTAGATCTATAAATTCAACAACCTGAGAACAAAGAAGAAGAAAAACAAAATAAAGTTGAGTCTAACCAATCTAAAGTTGTACCTAAACAACCTAACCAAGATGAATCACCTAAAGAAATGTGAAATGAATTCAAAGGTGGATATTTTACATGCAATTCATTTGGACACATGAAAAGAGATTTTATAGGTAAGAAATTCAATCCTATCTTTGGTTATTGTTATAATTGTCATGGTTTTGGTCATAGAGCTATTGATTGTAAGAAACCTAGATCTAATAATAAAGATAATAGTAGAATATTTAGAAATAATAACCCTACAAATAAATGACCTATTGGAGAAACAAATAATATAAGAAATGGAGTTGTGTGTTATAGATGCAACAATTTTGGACATATTCCTAGAAATTGTGGATCACATATTAGTTAATCAAGACCGAGATATGGAAACAATGTCATAGTTTGTCAGATTTGTAATAACATGGGTCACACAGCAAGATATTGTAGAATGAACAACATGAGGAATCCTAATCCTAGAAGAAATGTGAATTACACCAGAAGAAATATAGATATCAACAACAGTCAAAAGGGAAATAACAGTAACATGGAAGAAGTTATATTTGTCAAAGCTACAGATCAAGTAAGTGCATCCACAATATCAAGAAGTTAGTCAGGTGAAGCATTTGAAAGTAAGTTGGAATCAATTCTAAACCCATCTCAAACTGATTAAGCATCAAATTTCATTAATTAAGCATCAAATTAAGCACCAGAATAGAATAGAATTTAGCAGAACTTGAATCAATCCTTGTGAAGTTAATATGTAATAGAAAGTGATGTAAGGAACCTATGGTTAAGAGCACGTAGAATTATGAGCATGTATGAGAGCTCACAAAGTGAAAGAAGTTTGCTGATAGATAGGAATAAATTTTTGACATGAATACACTTATGTAATCAATGTGATGACAATGTCATGAAGGATTTGATAGATAAAGAGGTTTATTGGACATCATTTTATCATTCATGACTTTACAAAAGTTTTAGAGAGCTAGTCAGTGAAGGTTGAACTCAATTTGAAGGATTTGGAGATAGATTTTTGCCATATCTACATGGAAGCCCTAAATCATGATTCTAAGGTATTTTACTAAGAGCTTAATGTTAGAGCAGTTATTTTTTAGTGCAATCATGGATGTATCCCTAGTTCACAACATTAAGGACACACCTAGACCTAAGGTGAGAAAGGAGCTAGTAGAACCTACTGAGGATGATCCTAGCTTAGCATTATCATCTATACCAGATGGAGTATTTCATTTGGAAGATGTAAAAGGATATTTGAAGTGAAAAATTGAGACTGTAGGAGATAGTAGCATGACTAGAGAATATGATAAAATCTACAACCAGGACATGACCTATAAGGAAGGGTATCAATATTTAGGTCAACTAGATATCATCAAGTATATGTTTCACTATGAGTTCTAGAATGATGAATGGAATAAGATTATTTTGAGTAGAATTCATGATGGAAAGTTTTGGTTGGATGATAGAGTGATAGATATCAGAGCTTATTTGATTCATGAAGTAACTGGTTTATCCAACAAAGGTGCAATTCCACTAAATGATAGAAATGTGAAGAAAAAAGTCATGGATAACACTAAGCCTTTATACAATGGAAGAGGTGTTTTAATAAGTAAAATTGAGCAGAATCATGTTAGGTATGTTTGTAAGATAATGACTACCAAGTTATATGTCAGTTCTAGAGAAGATGATATGGCAGCAAGTATGGTACAAGCATCCTATCTTATGTGTGTTGATAAAGTTGATATTGATATGAGTGAAATTTTGAGGATCCAACTGATTGAAAATCTTGAGAAGATCAAAAAGATAAAGAATTCACAATTCAAATTTTCATCCTTAATCACCTATATTTTTTTCCACCTTTTAATAAGATTTCCTTACACTGTAGGAGCTTATTGGAATGATGAGAGAACTAAAAAGGAAATAATTAACAAGGTGTATCTTAGACACCCAATTGATAAATTAAATTAGAGTGCCACACTTGTTATTAAGACTTTTCAGAATGAAATGAAGAAAAGGTCAAGAATTCCACCCACAATGGTTGACAAATATAAAAGTGAGATATGTTTTTTGGTTGATATAGACTTTACATACATTGAAGTAGTAGAACCAAGAAATTAATACATAGACCTTATAGATTATGAAGTAACTGAAGAGGCAATTTAAGGTTATGTGAGCAAAAATCTTAAATGCAAATTAGATCCCAAAAGCCCTAGATTTTGAACATTTGAGGAGATTTCAAGCACAGAACACCAATCACAGTTGCAGAAGTCAACTAAGAAAAGTGTAGACATGGATATTAAGAATATATTAAAGGAAACATGTATGATTGAAGATGAGTTTAAAATTGCAAAGCAGACAACAATATCTATAAGAGATATTGGTCAGAAGGATGTGTTAATTATACCACCTTTGGCATCCAAAGTAGCCCATGTACCATATGTTCAAGATATTGATGAAGATTTCACTAAGCCTAGTAAAATGTGTATATCACTGGAAAAGCTAGTAGCAATAGCCACAAGAAAATCTACAAGATCTACTTCCACTGCACCAACTAAGAGAGTCAAAGAAATGGCTAGTGGGCCAGGTAAAAGGAAGAAAACTATATTTTCTCCTATGGAAAGAAAAATGGCACAAGAAGAAGAATCCACACCCATTAAGAAAATGAGAGGTCATGTTCCAAGTCAATCTCAAGGAGAAGAAGATGCAGGTAGCAAAAAAAAGAAACAATGGAAGCCTAAGATTGAGAAAGTAAATCCTTTAATCATAAATAATGGATATTTCACTAAATTAAACAAATACTACCATATGTACAATAATTTTGAGAAACTAAATCTTGAGAATGCAGTTGTCAGTCACATGATCCTTGCTGACAAGAAATTTGAAAACATCAAAGATAAGATGCCAAGTGATCTTTATGATAAACTGATTAAAAGGAACAAGAAAGCAATAGAAGAAGATAGAGGTATAAGAGAGAGGTTTGTAATAAAACTCTATGAAATCAAAGATGAAGAATAGTTCAAGGAGATAATGAAGAGTCTTGCCACCCATATAAGGATAAAAATAAGAATTGTTCTAATTATGGAAGGAAACTATGAGGAAGTTAACAAAGAAATAGAGGAAGAAGTTATAAAAGTGATGACTTTAGTACCGAGAGAAGCCTTAAGTGAATCAAAATAGGATATTCCAATAATAGAAGTAGCTTCACATATGAAAGAGACACCACCTCTAAGAGAAACCATAATTAAACCACCTACCATACTAATTGATGATGAAACCATGCATGTAGAAGGAACTAGCATTACCATTGATAGAGAAGAAGATCAAGGAGAGGATGTTGGAAATTTGGGAGAGATGGTAAATGAGGAAGACGATGAGGAAGAAGAAAAGGGAGAGGATAAGGAAGAAGAATCAAAGGAATTAGAGGAGACACAAACATATGTCACATATCAAGCAGTGCAAGAGGATCAAGGAAAATAAAAAGAGGTAAAAACTACCGAGATTATACCTCAACACATTTAGTTAGTCACAATGCAGAAGACCACAGTAGCAAGTTCATCCAAGTCAGCTATTGAATCAGTATTAGAAAATTTGGGAGCTGAATTTGATGATGATGCTTAAATAGAGTTTATTTCATCCTTGAATAAGATCATTGGAAAGAACAAGAAAGTAAAGATCTTGGAGGGATCACTACTTAAGGTAACAAATAAGCTTCAAAATGTTATGACTACTTAGATTGGTGAAATTGATCTACAAGCTAAGGCAAAAGAAGTAATCAAATATTTTGATATTGAATTCATCACATTATCTGACATTGCATCAGTGAAAGCACAAACACTTCATGATGCATGGTTATTTCAATCCACTTGTCAAAACATTAAGAATGATTTAGATAACCTTGGTTTTTTCATTAAGGATTTGAGGAAATGTTTGGAGAGAGGAAGAGCATTGTATAGTTAGTGTGCCTTATCACACAATCATATCTTAGATATTTTAGAGAAGTTGAAGAATAAAGAAGCAGACCTACAAGTCAGGGTGAATGAGCTACAAAATCCTAGCATGAAGATCACTGATACTGAGAATAAAGTTAGCAAGATACATGATGAGATAAGATTTTTAGAGAATGAAAAAGAAAGAAAGTTGAAGAGGTTTGCACTACTTAGAGAGCACTTAACTTTGAAGATCAATAATGTGCAGAATCAACTAGAAGAATGTGTTTCCTCAAAGACGTCATATGGTAAACTTTCCTATCCTAATCTTAGAGAAGTTGAAATAGCATCTTATGGGCTATGTTCACTACTTAGTGTATCACATTTTTTTAAGGTTGCATGGGATAAAGAGATTGAGAATTTGAAGGCAGACTTTATCGATTGCATTCCAAGCCTTCGAGCTTTATAGAATTGAAGACAAGAGGTATATCATAAATTTTGACCTGTGTATATATATATATATATATATATATATATATATATATATATATATATATATATATATATATATATATATATATATATATATATATATATATATATATATATATATATATATATATATATATATATATATATATATATATATATATATATATATTGACACCTTTGTCATTGTTGTCAAAGGGGGATTAATAGTATGAGAAAATTGCTTGTATGTATAACGTATAGATATATGTGAAAAATGATAAAGTATAATCAAAGGGGGAGTATCCCTATGAGAGTATAAGTTAAGTAGATATGTATGATCCACAAACTTTTGCAAATCTTGCAATGGCCATGTAACACAATGTTACAAAATGTTGCAAGTTTGTTTTTGAAATTTTTGTTGTAAGTTTTTGGGACTTAGCCAATTTTCCCATATGTTGCCACCAATGACAAAGGGGGAGATTTTTTGGCAATTTGGCTGAGTAGAATATCATGATGTTGTCATTATGTGGTTAAGGATGATCAGAATGCTTTCCTTGCAGCTATCCCTTTGGCTAGAGAAATCAGAAATGTTGTCTTTTCCTTTGAAGGTAACAAATTGCCCGGTTTGGATGGTTTCCCTATGTTCTTCTTCCAATCTTTTTGGTAGATTGTGGGTTATGATGTGATTAAAGTTGTTCAGGAGTTTTTTGGTGCTGGAAATATTTTGAAAGAGATTAATGGTACTTTTCTTGCCCTAATCCCTAAAGTTGTTGGTGCTTCATCACTGGACTCTTTTAGACCTATTAGCCTCTGTAATTCTTTGTACAAAAATTTATCTAAAGTTCTGACCCTTTGCCTATTGTTCCTCCTTCTGGAATTTATCTCTCCCTAGCAAAATGGGTTTTTCCCTGGGCATCAGATTATGGACTCTGTCATGGTTTTTCATGAGAATTTCCACTTTGTTTCCTCCTCTGGTAAATAAGGGTTTTTGATGAAACTTGACCTTTTTAAGGCTTATGATCATGTGGACTGGTCTTTTCTTTTGAGAGTTCTTGTTTCCTTTGGTTTTAGTCCCAGAGTTCTTAAGTTGGTCTTTCAACTTATATCTACTACTACTTTCTTTATTTTGATTAATGGCTCCCCTTCTTCCTTTTTCAAAGCTTCGAGAGGTCTGAGGTGGGGGGATCCCCTCTCTCCTATCCTTTTTGTTATTATGGAAGATAATTTTAGTAGGCATCTTAATAGACTGATTAAGGAGGGTTAGCTGAAAGGCCTCATCCCTTCCTCATCCAATCTCACTTGCACTCATGAACATTTTGTGGATGATTCTATCCTTATGGGTCTCTCAACCATCAAAGAAGCTAAAGTTCTTAAAGAAGCTCTTAATTGTTACAAATCTTCTTCGGGTCAACATATCAACTAGAATAAGAGTTCCCTCTTTTTCATAAATACTCTAGAGGTAAGACAAAATAGAATTGCTACCATTCTCGGCTGCTAGATCTTACCCCTTCCTTCTCTCTATCTTGCCCTCCCCCTAGGTCTGAAACCTTCCAAGTCTTTTTGGAACTCTCTAGTGGAAAAATTTAACAAAATACTCATGGGATGGAAAGGTGCCCTCTTAAGCTTGGTTGGAAAACTTTGGTTGTTAAAATCCTCTCTCTAGAGCATCTTTATTTATGCTCTGAGTCTATTTAGAATTCCTTCTAAGTATGTTGAGGTCATTGAGAAGATTCAAAGAATGTTCCTTTGGTCTGGTGTGGAGGATAAAAATATATTGTCTCTTATTGTCTGGGATAAAGTCTTTAGCTCTTATTCTTGGGGTTGCCTAGGCCTCAAGTAGTTAAAGATGATGAACAATGCTCTCCTTTCTAAATAGCTTTGGAGTGTCTTTCATAGTGGAGGAGAAAGGAGATCTATCTGGCACCAAAAATATCTTGGTTACTATCCTTCTCTTTCTTCTTTCAAAGAGCATCCTGATCTTCCCTTGGGCTCTTACATTTGGAATCAAGTGATCTAGACTAGCCACTCCTTTGTTCATGGTCTATCTTGGAGAGTTGGTAATGGATTAAGTGTTAATTTTTAGGAAGACTCCTGGCTCCTTAGTTATCCTCTTAATTCCATCCTTTCTCTTGCCCCTTTTGTTCAAATTTACAAGGAGACCTATGGTCCGTTGGTTGCCCATTACTTGTATGGTGGAAAATGGGTTAACCTCAAAGCTTTCTGTCAAGCTTTTGCTCCCATTCAAGATGCCTTGGGAGTTATGATTATTTCAACAAACAAGCCTAATGTTCTAATATGGAAAGACAATCCCTCAGGCATTTTTTCAATCTCTTATGCAGTCTCTTTGTTGTCTCCTAAGGTCGATTTGATCCCCTACTGGGCCTGTACTTGGATCAAGAATCTTACTCTAAAGATGAATCTTTTTCTCTGGTGTTCCCTTCAAAATAAAATTTTTACTATTAATAACTTGTGTCGCAAGGGTTTCTATGTTATCAACGAGTGTTCTCTCTGTAAGTAGGATCTTGAGATAGTGGACCATCTTTTTATCCACTGTCCTTATGTTGTCTCTATCTAGTCCAAGATCCTTTTATCTTTTTCTCTGAGCTGGACTTTCCCTGGTACCCTTCTTGATCTTTTCAAGAGTTGGTGTTGTCCTTTTAGTGGGACTTTAAAAATCCTCTAGGCCTTTATTCTCCCCCATACTCTTTGGGGAATATGGAAAGAAAGGATTAACAGGATCTTTCGTGGCTTGGAACTCAACTTGGAGGTTATGGATTTCAAAATTAGAAGGGCTATCTCAGAAAATCTCAACGTCTAGATGGATATTTTTTTGCCTCTATCTCTCTTTGAAAGAGATATATACTATCAATGGAGGTTGAATATGAAGGACCTCAAGGGAAAGTCCTATAACCCTAGGGAGGAAGTGGTATGGGGCTTTCCACCTAAAGGATGGGTGAATATCAATTTCAACAGTGCTTCCAAAGGTAACCCTAGAAATGCAGGTTGTGGTGGAGTTATCCATGATGAAAAAGGGACCCTTAAAGTGGCAACTATCCACCCCATTGGTTTTCAATCCAACCATGTGGTAGAAGCTTTTGTGGTGTACTATTCAATAAAACTTGCTAAAGACTGTAATTTTTCTAAGGTCTAGATCAAGGGTGACTCGAGCAATATCATCAATTTCCTTAAAGGTGTCATCACCCCTTCATGGATGATTCATAATGCTATTTCCAAGGCCAACATGATGATTAATGATTTTGAAGCATGTCATATTTCCCAAAGATATCATGAAATTAATATGGTGGTGGATGGATTAGCTAATGAGGTTGTTAATACTAGTGATATTATGGAATGGAGAAGCGAGCTGGCCATCTCGTAAAAGATCAAGATGCTACTTATCTTTGATCATACCCACGGAGCCCAAATCACTAATTTTTAACGATGAAATTCAACCTACAAATTTTATTTCCACATCATGTTTATGACATCAGTTCCTTCTGGGGCATTTATTGGCAATTCATTCGGCATGCTTTCTAGGTATGCTTAGTCATTTCTTGGGGTTTATATTGGAATAAGGGAATCTTTTCACTACATTTCATCTTGATGTTTATTCCTGAGAAAATCCATTCTAGAATGGGAGGGAATGGGAAGATAATCAAACCAGCATCTTGCAAGGGATGGAAAAACAAGGAGAATTTCTGGTCTCTCCTCAAGAAAGGTGGGTTGGATATGTATCTTGAGAAGATTTGGGGAAAAGAATATACAATATTGGAGAAATGGATAAATTATGCTGAGGGGTTCTACTATTAAAATCATAGAGGACATCATATCAGAGGTCATAGGCCTCTCCAAGGAAGGGAGAAAGTTCTACACAGACAGACATCTCAATGAAGCAGTTATTCAATAATTTCCTAAGGAGGATGAGGAGAAGGCTCACCTAGTCAAAAGAAATAAAAAGACCTACTATTCATTATCTTTATTAAGAAGGTTTGGCGTAGAGTTCTCTTTGTTGTCATGCAATACATTACTCTTGATGGTTATTTCTCTAGGGTTTATGGGTATCATTTTGTTATCTCAAATCACTTTCAATATGGGGAAAAATTTTATTTCCCTTATTACTTGTTGAATTATCTTAATTATAGCATTAAAGATGCCCAGGATAACCCTCATGGCAACCCTGCCATGCACGAGGGCCTTATGGTGCTTATTTATGATCACTTTGTTCCTAACTCCTATGTGCTTCCTAAATCTATTCCTTCGAATTTGGGTGATGATTTCAAAGAAGATGAAGATGAAAAGGAGGACTCAGATATAGAGCTAGAATTTGAGTCTGAGTCTTCTCAAGATGTCTCCTAATCTCACCAAAAAAGGGAAAGGTTTGATTAATGGTAGGGCCTCTTTCTCCAAGAACCCTACTGGTCATAAAATAAAGTCTTTTTTAGAGGACTCTTCACTTGACAGTGATGAGGACACCATGGACAACAAAGAGGGCTCTATGGAAAGGGACATTGGTAAGGGTAAAAGCAATAAAATTAGGAGCACCTCTACTCTATGCCTACCCTCAACACTACTGCCAAGCGGGACAAGTCGAATCCCCTTCATGCTTCCCTTCTTGATGAGGCAGTGATGGCCAAGGGGGCTTTTGATTGGGTCATTATTGATCTCTATCATCTAAGGAAGACTAATGATCGACTAATAGGAAAAATTGACATTCTTGAGTCTATGGGTCTTGCTGACAAGCCCTTCCCAGATATCTTGAGTGAGCTGACTGAGGCTATCAACAAAGCAGAGGGAATTGCTAGTTCATTTGGATCCAATCTAGAAGTTGTGAATTTTCAAGTTTCTAATTGTGATGTGGATTTGTCAGCTATGCAGATGAAGATCCTTGATTTTGAGGAAAAAATTTCCCAATTTGAGGCAGCTATCATAAAGTTTTGTGACCAGAGTTGTAGTACTCTTCAGACAATGGTGAGACACATAAACACCCTTCTAAACATGTGGGAAGGCACAAAGGAAAAATAAAAGGATCTAGCACCCCATGACTTTGGGAACTGTGTTAATCGGGATGCTATTGCTCTTAAGGAGATAACTTAGAATATGGAGCTCTTGGCTTTAGAAGTGGCAGACTTCTAAAAAATATTCATTGACTTTCTTTATTCCTTTGGTCATGTTGGGCCCCTAGTGTAGGCTGCTATCCCTTTTTGTGCTCTCTCGGGCTTTCTTTTTGGTGTCCTTTCTGGTTTTCTATCTATTGGATGTCCCTTCTGGTTTGTTGGGATTTTTCGACCTCTGGTACTTAATGGATATTTCCTTTCTCTTTTTGTAAAAGGTTTAGGACCTTTCAAATCATTTTTTCCTCTTAATCAGAACATATATTCAATATTAAGATAGAATGATCTGATGATAAAGTTCTGGATGAGAACTTAAGAAAATTATCTAAGTATAATAGCATTTATCTGTCTACATAGATATTATTTTGATCAAAAAAATTCACATAAGTATTTTTAGTACATGTGAACTTGAGCATAGATTATATGAGGTATGTTGAAGCTATATTTAAGAGCACAAGACTGTGTGACATGTACGAACTAAGATATTTATGTTTTACAAGAACAGTGTTGAGCTTACCAGAATAGGGCAGCGATTAGTAAATGATTATTTTGAGTTAAGGGATTATGTTTTTTATCAAAATAATGACTTAACTAATTATGGATGACATCCTAGCTATTAACCCTAAGGAAGAAAGAGTTAATTTTATTTTTTGATATCATAGAAGATGGCTGGAAAGCTATAGTTGAGATAACTTGTATAAAGGACTACATTGAGAAAGAGATACTCTGAAGAAAAAATATGAAATTTAAAAAGACTACATTGAGAAACTAAAAGACAAGATAGGAGATCTTAAATCAAAGAAAGATCCTATAACTCAAATCAAGGATAGTTATGAAGTTTCAAAACTGAAAAAGGAAAATGAGATCCTAAAGAATGAACTAAAGATTGTAGATCAAAAGTTAAGCTTAAAAGATGATAATAGTGTTGGATATTGCTAATTCATGTGGACGTCATTTAGATATTTAATATTTCTAATAACTATGTTACTAAATGGGCACTCATACTATTGTCATCATATGTTTCTGTGAGGAAAATAGGATGGTTATCACAGTGTACAGACACTGTACGGATTTTTCAGATGCTATGAAGATAGATAAGAGTTCAAGAGGATGTTGTGATCTTATATCCAATATTACATCATGTAATTTTTCATATTGGATAAGTTACAGATGTTTTGGTGAAGACTGGTCACTGACTGTGATAGTGAGAAATGACAGAATCGGTCTCTGTGTTTCTAGTATATCTTCTAGATGATATAGATTCAAGGTATGCAAACTTTAGGGACAATAGACAAGATACTGAAGGATGTTCATTGGTTAGTGCAAGGTATAGATTTCTTGGTGAAATCATCTGTGGCCTATGTTCTGGAAAAGACTTATTTGGAAGCCACCTCAGGAGATGTAGCGTGCATTTTGTTTTGCAAATTGTAAATTAAGGATGTCGGTCCTTAATTATTGTAATGGAATCATTGTATACTTATTTTAGATACCGTGTGTATCTTAGAAAGGTTTTGTGTAATTTTTTGTAATTAGGAAAGGCTTATAGGCTGACCGGATCATGAGAATTGTAATATGGTATTTAAATGAAAGGTCTTTTCTTTGGAAATGATGTGGATGGTAAAAAGGTGATATAAAGAAGTTGTGAATGTTGCAAGCTTGTGCCTATTGCATGTAGAGAATAGGTTTATTGGTGGACTTCATTTGAACTGATCAAGCAAAGATAGTTGCTGCCGAATAGTTCAAAAAGATTGTGTATTTCTTCATATACACTTGTGTTGTGAACAATGAGTTATGAAGGTGGATTTAACCTTCTTTGGGTAGTGAGCCCTCCCTTTCTTCTTGACTCCTAATAGGATTTTTCCTCTAACAAGGACTATGTACTGTAATGTTTCAATAAGATCCTAGTAAGGCTAAATCTTCTAATAAGGATACTATACTCTCAGTACATCATTTGTGGGTACTAATTCCCACTGGGGTTTTTACATTTAACAGGGTTTCCCCAAGACCAAAATATTGTGTTCTTGTATTGGCATTCATTGTGTTTATTGGATCTAATATTGCTACTAATTAAATTTTAAAGTTTAATAATCTTTTGTACAACTGATTCACCCCCCCTCTTAGTTGTATTGTGGACTGTTATTCCTAACAATTGGTATCAAAGCTTGTGGTCCTTAGAGAGAAAGCTTAATAGCTTGAGGTGATCTTGGAGATGGCACTCTATAGGAAGGATGGTCCAAATTTTGATCCTGAAAACTTTGACAGTTGGAAGAACAAGATGTGAACTCATCTGCTATGTTTGGGCATCGACTATTGGTTGATCACAAAGAATAAGGTGGCTATAAAAACTAAGAGTGGTTTTCTATCAGCTACTGATGATGAAAAGAAGGTATTCTCATACAACATGGTCACAAGGGAAGCACTGATAAGCACACTATCTGAAGGTTATTTTACTGAAGTTAAAGACTTGGATTTAGCATATGAGATTTGGAGAAGATTAGAAGCTTTATATGAAGGAGACAAATATACCAAGCAAGCGAAGTTACAGAATCAGAAAACCAAGATGGAGAAGTTGTAAATAAAGGATGATGAAAGAATTAGGGCTTATGTTCAAAGTGCTATAGAAGTTTTGGTTGGAATCAAAAATTGTGGAGGCACTTATGATGAAAAAGAAGTTGGTGCAAAGATCCTTAGATCATTGACACATGTATACAAGTTCAAGGCTATGTCTATTCAAGAGACTATACCCTTAACTCCAAACTTTAGTAGAGAGATGTTGATTACAAAGCTAACTACCTTTGAGGCTACTAAAATGGGAGATTCAGTATCTAAAGTGGAATCTGCATTCAAGGCATCTACACACAAGAAAATGTCTGCACTTCTGAGCACTAGTAGTGAAGACCTAAAAGAGGAGCTTGGTGAGTATGTTGAGGAATGGGAATAGATAATGGCAAAAGAAAGAAAGATGGATGAACTTGTTGCACTGATTACTAGAAGAGAAAAGAGAGGTAAGGGAAAATTTGAAGGCAAGTTACCCTTGAAATGTTTTTCATGCAATAAGGTAGGTCATTTTGCATCTAGATGTCCTATAAGAGTTCCTTAGTACAAACCTAATTTTTCCAAGTTTAAAAGGGATAAAGAATGTTATTATGCTAGTGAAGGAATTTCTGATGATGATGATTTAGATTATGAAGAGATTGGATTTGTTTCTATTAGAGATGAACTAGTACATGAGGAAAAGGCTTTAGTATCTCATGTTGACAAGAAAACTAAATGGATTACAGACAATGGTTGTTCACATCATATGACTGGAGATAGAAACAAGTTTGTTAAGTTAGTGAAGTATGATGGTGGTGTTGTGAGATTTGGAGACAATCTTCCTAAATGTATCATAGGCATACGATCTATTAGTTTGGATGGAAAGACTAATATAGATAATGTGATGCTTTTTGATGGACTAAAACATAACTTGTTAAGTGTTCGAAAACTAATGGATAAAGAATTTCAATTAAGTTTTGTTAATGGTAAATATTTTATTAGAAGTAAGGCAAGTAAGTTGATTGCAACTAGTACTAAATCTAGAGGTAATGTATTTGAATTAAATACATCTGGAGCCTCTTGTTTTTTTGTGAAGGTAGATGATAATTGGTTATGGCATAGAAGATTTTTTCATTTTAATTTTGATAACATTATGAAGGCAAGTATGGCTAATGCAGTATGAGATCTACCAAATATTTTGAAACCATCTAACAGTGTATGCAGAGAATGTGGTATGGGAAAATAGACTAGAAGTAGATACAAAAGAAAAGCATATATATCAAAAGGAAATTTGGATTTGGTACATATAGATCTATGTGGATCTACAAGGATAAGATCATACTATGGTGAAAGGTATTTCATACTTTTTTTTGATGATATTATCTTTGGAGGTAACGATGATCTATGTAAGAAATTTTCTAAGGAAATGGAAAGTAAATTTGAGATGTCCATGATAGGTGAAATGAAATTCTTTCTAGGACTACAAATAAATCAAAGAAAAGATGGTATCTTTATTTCTCAGACTAAGTATCTAAAATAAATGCTAAAGAAGTTTGGAATGGAAGACTATAAACCAGTAGGAACACCAATGGTGACCAGTAATAAGCTATCATATAATGATGAATCTCAATGTGTATTTCAGAACAAGTATAGATTAATAGTTGGAGGATTACAATATCTAACTCATACCAAACCAAATATTGCTAATGTTGTTGGAATTGTGGCTAGATATCAGGTAGAGCCAAAGGAGACACATCTAGCTACTATGAAAAGGATATTCAGATATCTCAAAGGGAAAATTGACTATGGCCTATGGTATGATAGGAATGATATTTTTGTACTTCATGCTTATACTGACTATGATTAGGTAGGAAGCATTGATGATAGAAAGAGTACTAGTAGTGGTGCATTTTTCCTTGGGAAAAATTTAGTTTCTTGGCTAATTAAGAAACAAGATTGTACAGCATAATCTACTATTGAATCAGAATATGTTGTTGCTACTGTTAACTGCACTCAAATTGCTTGGATGAAACAAATGCTAAAGGACATAGGACTAAATTTTTATGAGCATGTGGTTATCCATTGTGATAACACCAATATAGTGAATATTTCAAAGAATTTAATGATGCACTCTAAGACTAAACATATTTCTCTCAAATATCACTTCTTGAGAGACAAGGTGGTAGAGAAGGAAATAAAATTAGAATATATTAGTACAAAAGAGTATATTGCAGACATCTTCTCAAATCCACCTCCAAAAGATACCTTTGAATATCTGAGAGGTATGTTGGGGGTTTAGGCCCCTCCTAGTCATAATTAAATGATGCAGAGATGCATCAGTCCAGAGGTTTTCATAGCCTTATCATAATCTAGATTGGATGCAGGGATCTACTCCTCAGGGGGAGTGATCATGGAAGAAATATGTTGGAAATTAGTTGATGACTCATGGCACCCTTTTCCATTGTTGTCAAATAGGGAGTGTTGCTATGAGAAAATCCCTACTATATGGGGAGATTTTTTGGTTGCAGAACTTGTTAGAAATAGGAAATACTGAGAGGGGGGGGTGAATCAATATTTCACAAACTTTTACTTTTGCCCACTTATGGATATAACAGATTACTTTAAAGCATAAGAAACTAAATAGCATACATAATAGTAAATGTAAAGAACTCATAATACATGATATGTTCTTGAGGAAACCCTAGCCAAGGGAAAACCCTGGTGGGGATGGTACCCACAAAGATCCACTAATCAAAAGATATCTTGTTAAGGATGTTGACCCTGTTAGGAGCCTGTTACAATCATATAGTGTATCAGTCCTGGTTAAGGGACTATAGGCCTTGTTAGAAGCCTCAACCCTATTAGGAGTTGTAGATACAAAACCTGATTACTAGATGAGCTCACTGCCCAAACAAGTAATACAAATGTTTACTAATTACAATATGGTACTGCTTACAACTTCACATCAACAACTTTCACTGCTATCACAATATACAACTATCACAAGTTACATATTACAATTCAAGTATGCTCGGTACATCTTTATTTATACAAGATACAAACATAATATCTTTCTCCTGTAGGCTTGCATATATTTAGCCAAGATTAAACATCTAGGATGTTGTCTCTTTATAATATTAAGTCATTATTTTGACAAGCAAAATAATCCCTTAATTCAAATAGTAATTTTGTCTTCAAAACTGCTCTGTCGGCTGTACTCTGTCATCTGTAAAACAATCATAACTTTGTTCATACTATCCATACTCTTTTTCACACTAAGATGGGGTATCCTTAGACACCATAGAGTCTATGGTCAACTGCATAAACTCTGATCATGCTCCAGTGAACGTCGCCAAAACAAACTGTATCGGGTGCTCTATCAAAAACACTATTTCATACTTAGACAATTTTAGTCTATGATCTTCCATACTTTCCAGCTTATGAAATCTTCATAGGGAACATATGTTTCCATAATGACAACATTCATGTACATACCTCAGCCAAATTGCCAACAATCTCCCCCTTTGTCATTGGTGGCAACATATGAGAAAATTGGCTAAGTGTACAAGTCAAAATCTCAAAATTTATATCAAAATTGTGGCCATAGTATAAAATAAGTATACTATCCTTATATCTCCTCAAAATATACACATTAACTATAATACTTCATAATACTCCATAGAACTCCCCCTATGAGTATCCTTCCTTATCATATATAGACAATTTTCTAAGTATCTCTCCCCCTTTGACAACAATGACAAAATAAAGGGTGGAAAGTGATATACAAAATTATGTCAAAACTTTTACCTTACTATCTTATTGCAAAGCCGGTAGGCTTGCAACACAATCTGCAAAATTTGTCTTCCAAGTCTCAAAATCTTTCTCACATGCCTTCTTTATTGATTTTGCTACATTGAGTAAAGTACTCAATCCGTATGTTGCAATCTGACAAGCTTGCAGGGATTCAAAATTGAACTTCTGAAATGATGTCTTAGCAGTAAGACATTCTTCTAGCTACTCTTCTATTATAGTCAACTTGATTGAGACATGATCTCTCAAGATGTTTATCCTAATAATTTTCTTGTTCTTCTCATCATTCAAAGTCCTTATCTCATCACATAATTTTTTGATCTTTTTCTCAATTACACTGATCTTTATGTTTGGGCTGGCCAATGAGTTTGTCTCTGCAGCAATTTTATCTTGCTTCTCTTTTAGCTTCTTCTCTTCCTTAATTAAAATATTTTCAGATTTTGTACACTGAATGTACAAACACTTTCCAGTCTCAAGATGTTTCCTTAGGTTCTTAATGTGTCTGTCAAGGTGTAATACCCCAAAAATGGGCTATAAGTTCATTAATCTCCTACATCTACAAATCGAACGAAATCAACATCGAAGTCCTAATCTAAGGCACATCTAAACATCATCGAATCCTAATTGATTATCTTAAATTTTGCATCAGGGAATATTCCTAACAATATTCCTGAATTATCTTAATTATCTTTAATTTAATGATTATTTGGCGATAAATCACATTTATCCTAAGTTTGATTAATTGAATATTTTCATATTTAATTAATTAGATTTAATATTTGCCACTTAATTGTTTAATTAAATTTAATTCTATATATTATTAATTGTATTATTTAATTTTGACAATAAATCAAAATTCCTATGAATAATTGATTAAATTCTTATTTAATTAATTAAAGCATGTTGTCATTATTTAATAATATAATTTTTAATAAAAGTTTAGTAAAATAGTTAATTAACCCATAAATTAATTATTTTATTTCAAAAAGCAGTTAAGTTGAGCATAAATCACTTTATTATTAAATTAATTCATAAATAAAATATGCACAATCATAAAAGCAGATAACTATCAATTATCAATTAAAGCTAAACTCTATTTTGAGTTAAAACTTAGTTTTTGCATGTTTTTGTGAGTTAATTATCCTTTATTTAAAAATAACTCAAAAATCAACCTGAGTTATTTGAGTGATCTATGGCTTTTTCCCATGCACCTCCAAAGCCTTGGATTTCTATAAAAACAAGGCTCAGCTCTTCATCTCTCTATCTCTCAAATTTGCATCCAAGCATCTCATATTTTGCACAATCACGCTGAAGAATTGGAATTGAAGAATCAAAGCTCTTACAAATCGACATCTTTGTGAGATCAATCTTATTTTTGCATTCATATTGCATATCATTGTTAGATTAGCATTGCATATCAATTTTCAATAGCATTCATAGCATATCAATTTCATCTAGCATAGATTTCATATCAGATTAATCATTCTTACTGCATAGAAAAATACCAAAAAAATAGCTTAATTGCATTCAATCTCATATCTAGATCAATTGCATTCAAATCCTTCATTTAGGTGTCATCTAGGTCACTGATCTCGATAACAATCTGAGAACATCAATCTCACACCTATTAGAAGGTAGTAAATCACATGGTTAGATTAGATTTCAATTTTGCACGATTTTGATTATCACTAACCTCTAATGTTTTACTGAGTGTTGTGTCTACAGATCAGGTACAATTTTCACACACACACAAGGCTTTCAATGTCATTTTTGATATTCTGACTTATATTCTACAACATCTCAGCTTCATAAGCTGCCTGAGCCTTAACCTTAGCAATATCAGTCAAATTAGTGAACTCAACATCAAAAGAATTTATTACCATCTTTTCTCTTTCAAGTGGGTTTGAATCAAATACTTTTGTAGATATAACACTTTGTAGCTTCTCAGTCAAATCTTTCAGACTACCTTCCAAATTCTTAACTGTCTTGTTCTTTCCAATAATTTTGTTCAAAGAAGTGATCAACTCTAATTGATCATCGTCATCAACCTCCTTGCTCAAATCTTCAATCAATGTTCCTATTCCTTTCTCCTTTCCAGTCTTAGGAGTAAGACTGATGTCTTCTTGTGGTTCAATAGGTGTATGGGCCTCTATTTCCATTTGCACTTCTGTTCAAGTAGACTCTATTTCAATACTCTTTTCTTGCTCTCCTAAAACTAAATTGTCAACAATGTTATCCAAACTATTGAGTATCGTATCATCTGAATCTAAAGTAACTTTTGTTCCTTCAATGTCCATAGATTTTGTGCCAAAGTTTATAGAAGAAGAGGGAATATCTTCAACTTCAACTACCTCTGCTGCTGCCTCTGCCTATTCTAAACTTTGTTTCTCTGCTGGTTCTGCAACTGATTGATCTTTGCTATCTTTTCCTACTACCAAGTTTGCTAGCACTTGCACAACTACCTATTCAGTTTCAGTCTTCACTTGTTCATACTGACCTCCCATTATTTGTATAGTTCTTCTTTTGGTTCTTAATAGGGTTTCAAGTGGCTTGAGGATCTTCTTAAGGTGGTCATCATCTCTTATGTCACAGAACTATCATATCACATTCTCTCTCATTTTAGTATCTTCTTCTTGTGCTCTCATCTTTCTTCTCACAAGTCTGTTGTACAAATCTTCTGGTATCTTTTTATGAATAGTATCAAATTTCTTGTTTTCCAAAATCATATGTGTAAACATTGCATTCTCTAGATTTAATATCTCAGAGGATCCATATAAATCATAGTATTTGTTCATTTTGGTAAAGTCTCCATGCTGCATTATATCTTCATTAACTCTTTCTATCCTTGGTTTCCATGATTTCTTCTTTATTGTTACTTCATCATCTTTTATCTTTGCAACTCTTCTAGGTACTAGTGGAACAATTATTTTTTATCTTTTACCCGGTCCTAAAGCACTTGCCTTCATTCTTTTGCTTGGTGCTGAAGAAAAGGGTTTCTCTGTCTGACTAATTTCTTGCTCCTTCTCAGGTTCTTCAACCTTTACCTTAACTTGAATGGTTTTTACACTTGATGCCAAAGGTGGGACTGATAGTATCTCACTTTTCCTTATTGCTTCTGCAGTCTTTCTTGCAATATCAAATTCCTGCTCACTCATACCTGATTCTTTTAGAATTTTCTTTATTGTAGACTCCACTCTCTTCTTTGATTGTTTCTCTTCCTTAAGTGTCTTTGCTGAATCAAATTTTTCATCATAAGTTCCAAATCTATTGCCATGAGCATCCACTTTACTTTTCAATAATCTACTAACATATCCTTCTATTTCAACTTCAGAGATTTCATAGCCAAGAGGGTCTATGAATTCATGTCTAGGTTCTACTGCCTCAATGTAAGTGAAATCAGTATCAACCATAAAACATATATCATCTTTGTATTTCTCAACTAAGGATGGATGAATTCTTGATCTATTTACCACAATGTTCTGAAAAGTTTTCAACACTAACTTTACACTGTCATTAACCTTCTACATAAGATGTTTCATGTAAACTTTATTGATTCTTACCATAGTATTCTCACCATCATTCCATTCAATAGTGTAAGGAAATCTTCTTAGCAAATGAAAGAACATGTAAGTAACCAATGAGGAAAATCTAAAGTGAGTGTATTTAGCTTTCTTTATCTTTTCCAAATTCTCAAACAACTGTATTCTCAGAATTTCACACACATCCACAAGCTTCTTTTCCACACACATCAAATAAGCAATGTGTACCATACTTGTTGGCATATCATCTTCTCTAGAACTTCCACAAAACTTTGTTGTCAAAATCTTACACAAGTATTTTACATCATCTTGCTTAATCTTACTAATGACTATACCTCTGCCATTGTACATTAAACCGGTGTTTTCAATCATAATCTTTCTCATGTTTTTCTCATTTAGTGGAATTGCACCAACTTTTGATAATCCAGTCACATCATGAATTAGGTCTGCAGTTATGTCTATAACTCTATCTTCTAACCAAAATTTACCATTATGTATCCTACTCAAAATGATCTTAGTACACTCCTCATCATCAAATTCATATTTCATAGAGTACTCAATGATTTCATTGTTTTCTAGATGTTCATAACCTTGTTTCACTGACATATCCGAGTTGTACAATTTCTTATATTCACCATTAAAATTACACTCCCTTAGGGTTTCATATTTGCATCCAAGATAACTTTTAACATTCTCTAAATGAAGAACTCCATCTGGTACGGATGATAAAGCTAAACTAGCATCTCTTTCTGAGGGTTCAACTAGATCTTTCTTAGTTCTAGGTTTGTTCTTATCCTTAATGTTGTGAATCAATGACACATCCATGATTATATTTGATTACTTTAAGCTGATTCAAGATCTTAGTCGAATAAATACCTTAAATTCACAAAATTAGGGCTTTCGCTTGATCGGCGCTTCAAACTTCTGCAAATCACTTCCAAACTTCTTTCTTCACTTTCCAAATCACTTCTAATCACTTGATAATCACAATAACTTCAATTTCAATCTAGTAATACTTAGCATTTACTCGATCTGACATTGCATTCAATTCTTTTGCCGCTAAAATGCCAAAAAAGTTGATTCTGTAAACTTGCAACCATAAATCTTCTTGCGACCTCGCAAAACACAATATTTATTTTTGTGCACTTAACCATAGCATTAGTATAACATAAAAAACCTTCATCTAACTGCATAAAACTTAACTCATTCAAAATCTAATTCTACACTAATTCTAAGTTCCTAAACTATAGAAATTTACATAATTTAAGTGCTTAAAGAAGAGTTAGGTAAAGACTCATTCTTACCATCAAATACATTACCTTCTTTATTACCTTCAGTGCTGAATATACCTTCTTGATCTATGCCTTTAACAAATTTTACTTCATCTTCATTTCTACAGCAACCTTTCTCTTTGTTTCTTGCATTTTCATTCCTTCTTGCATAGTTTCTAGGGTTAGGGTTATGATGATAACCTTCATTGTTCATTCTACAAAATCTTGTTGTGTGTCCAATCTTGTTACATATCTGACAAATTATTCCATTGGTTCCATATCTAGGTGTTTGCTGATTGATTTGTGTCCTACAATTTCTAGCAATATGTCCAATTTTGTTGCATCTGAAACATACTATTCCATTTCCTTTTTTCATGTCTTCAGTTGATCTCTGATCTGCATTGTTAGTATTTTTAGGCATTCTACTATTTTAATTATTCTCAATAACTTTAGATCTTCTACATTCGATAGCTCTATGTCCAAAACCATGACAATTATAACAATAACCATTAAGAGGTTTGAATTGTTTACCTATACAATCTCTCTTCATATGACCAATAGTATTACAAGAAAAACATCTACCTTTGAATTCTCTTTGCATACCTTTGGATGGTTCATCTTGCTTCAGTGGTTCTTCTTGCTTCGATGATTCTTCTTGCTTTGGTGATTCTTCTTGCTTCAGTGATTCTTCAGATTTGTTTTCATCTAACTTCTTTTCTTCACTGCTTTCACATACATTTAGATTTGGCTTCTTGCTTTCACTAACTATCTTCAATATGTTAAATCCAAGACCAATTTTGTCATAGAATGGTTTTTCATAAGATACTTGCTCATTAATCTTTTCACTATTTGAATATAGTCTCTCAAGTTATTGATTGCATTGAGTCAATTCACCTTTCACAATCTTGTTGTATTTCTCAAGTTCATCATACTGTAATTTGACTTTATCAAATTTGGATGTTACCTTGCCAAGTTTAGATTTCAAATCTTCATTCTCATTCTTTAAATTTTCATTCTCAGATCTCAGATTGTCATTTCCAACTTTCAAGCTAAGCTTCAGATTTTCTATCTTTAATTCATGTTTAAGAATCACATTTTCTTTTTCTAAATCATCACAATCTTCAACAAGAATTTCAGATTCCTTCTCAGATTTTAGATCTTCTATCTTACCTTTCAATTTGTCAATAAGATTCTTTGCATCATCATACTTTCTTTTCAGAGTGTTTCTTTCATCAGTAAGCATATCAATTTGTTCAAGAGCTTCTTCAAGATTCTTTTGTAATTGATCCATATCCATAGAGATATTACTCAAGCTACTAGGCTTTCCTTGAATGTTCCTTCTTTGAGTAACTGTGCTCTAATACCAATTGTTAGAAATAGGAAATACTAAGAGGGGGGGGTGAATCAGTATTTCACAAACTTTTACTTTTGCCCACTTATGGATATAACAGATTAATTTAAAGCATAAGAAACTAAATAGCGTACATAACAGTAAATGTAAAGAACTCATAACACATGATATGTTCTCGAGGAAATCCTAGCCAAGGGAAAACCCCGATGGGGATGGTACCCACAAAGATCCACTAATCAAAAGATATCATGTTAAGGATGTTGACCCTATTAGTAGCCTGTTACAATCATATAGTGTATCAATCCTGGTTAAGGGACTATAGGCCTTGTTAGAAGCCTCAACCCTGTTAGGAGTTGTAGATACAAAACCTAATTACCAGATGAGCTCACTGCCCAAACAAGTAATACAAATGTTTACTTATTACAATATGGTACTACTTACAACTTCACATCAACAAATTTCATTGCTATCACAATATACAACTATCACAAGTTACATATTACATTTCAAGTATGCTCGGTACATCTTTATTTATACAAGATACAAACATAATATCTTTCTCCTATCGGCTTGCATATCTTTATCCAAGAGTAAACATCTAGGATGTCATCTCTTTATAATATTAAGTCATTATTTTGACCAGAAAAATAATCCCTTAATTCAAATACTAATTTTGTCTTCAAAACTACTCTGTCGGCTGTACTCTATCATCGGTAAAATAATCATAACTTTTTTTGTAATATCCGTACTCTTTTGCACAGTGAGATGGGGTATCCTTAGACACCATAGAGTCTATGTTCAACTACGTAAACTCTAATCATGCTCCAGTGAATGTCACCAAAACAAACTATATCGAGTGCTCTGTCAAAAACAATGTTTCATACTTAGACAATTTTAGTCTGCGATCTTCCATACTTACTTTCCAACTTATGCGATCTTCATAGGGAACATATGTTACCATAATGACAACATTCATGTACATACCTCAGCCAAATTGCCAACAGAACTTTGGATTGATATAACTTTGGGATGATGGATTTTCACATATGTTGACATCAATGTCAAAGGGGGAGATTGTTGGATATTGCTAATGCATGGGGAGGTGATTGAGACATCTAATATGTTTAATCACTACATTACTAAATGGGCACTCATACTATTGTCATCTATGTTTTGTCACTGATGTCAACATATGTTTTTGTAAGGAAAACAAGCTGGTTATCACAGTGTATGGACACTGTACAGAATTTTTAGATGATGCGAAGACAAATGAGAGTTTAGCAGGATGTTTTGATCTTATATCCAAGATCACATCATGTGATATTTCATATTGGATAATTTATAGATTTTTTTGTGAAGACTAGTCACTGGCTATGACAGTGAGAAATGACAAAGTCAGTCTCTATGTTTCTAGTATATCTTCTAGATGATATGGATTCAAGGTATGCAAACTTTAGCGATGATAGACAAGATACTGAAGGATTTTCATTGGTTAGCATAAGGTACAGATTTCTTGGTGACATCAACTATGGCATGTGTTCTAGAAAAGACTTATTTGGAAGCTGACTCAGGAGATGTAGCTTGCATTTTGTTTTGAAAATTATAAATTAAGGATTTCGATCCTTAATTGTTGTAATGGAATCATTGTATACTTGTTTTAGATACCATGTGTATCTTGGAAAGGGTTTGTGTAAATTTTTTTATTTAGGAAAGGCTTATAGGCCAACCTGATCATGAGAATTGTAATATGGTATAAATGAAAGGTCTTTTCTTTGGAAAGGATGTGGATGGGAAAAAGGTGATATAAAGAAGTTGTGAATGTTGTGAGCTTGTGTCTATTATATGTAGAGTAGAGGTTTACTGGTGGATTTCATTGGAACTGATCTTGAGCAAAGACAATTGTTTCCAAATAGTTCAAAAAGATTGTGTATTTCTTCATCTACACTTGTGTTGCAAATAGTGAGTTCTAAAGGTGGATTTAACCTTCTTTGGGCAGTGAACCTTGGGCAATGAGCCATCCCTTTCTTCTTGACTCCTAATAGGATCTGTCTTCTAAAAAAGACTATGTACTGTAATGTTTCAATAAGCTCCTAACAGGGCTAAATCTTCTAACAAGGATATTATACTCTCAGTACATCATTTGTGGGTGCTAATTCCTACTGGTGTTTTTACCTTTAACAGGGTTTCCCCGAGACCAAAATATTATTTTTTTGTGTTGGCATTCATTTTTTTCATTAGATTTGATATTGCTTCTACTTAAATTTTAAAGTTAAATAATCTTCCATACAACTGATTCACCCTCCCTCTCAGTTGTATTATGGACTGTTATTCCTAAAAATTAGAAAAGTTAAATTAGATATAAATTTTAAAAATGCAGATCTAAGGTCTAAACTTACCAAAGTAACATCTGAACTTGAGACTACAAAGTTGCAGTATGCTAAACGAAAGAAATACAATACAAATTTTGAAATGGGAACTAACTCAATCCAAGCAACATCTTGAGAAATTATATTCTAGCAATGAAAAGATTGATGAACAGATTTCTTATCAGAAACCTTATGATAAAACTGGTCTTGGATATTTCCAAGAAAAATTCTCAAAGAAGACTAAAGAATGTAAAGAACCAGATCTAGAAATTCAACAACCTAAGAACTAAGAAGAAAAACAAAACAAAGTTGAGTCTAACCAATCTGAAGATGTTGCTAGAAAGTAAAGTCCACCAAGATAACTAAGAGGGGGGGTGAATTAGTTATTAGATAAATATAGCTTTTATCAACTTTAACAAATTTTAACCAAGTAAGCAATGTGATCAACAACCATAGAAAGATATAGATACACAATAACACAAGATATGTTGACTAGGGAACCTCTTGATCAAAGAGTAAACCCCGGTGGAAATGATGCCCACAAAAGATGCACTAATATGAAAGTTCCTTGGGAGAGGATGGACTCTATTAAGAGTCTTATGAAATACATTTAGTACATATTAGTCCCTACTAGGAGACTTTGAATCCCTGCTAAAAGATTCTAACTCTGTTAGGAGTTATGGAAGACAGAAGGACCCTCTCCCCAAATAGCTTCAGGTGCAAGATCACTGAACATGCTGTCCAACTGATCTCTATATTATTCAACAAAATAATATCAAAATATTATTGATCTCAACAACTTAACACTTATCCTCTAATTGTGCCAAACCACACCAACTCCTTCATCAAATCTCAATACCAGATCTTTGTACTTTGCATATCCTCTTTCAACAAGTATTGCACAATTCTACAATTCACTTTCAAAATCTTACATTCATATTACATATTAAAATAAGGAAAACATTCCTTTCTTTATACCACACTCAAGTAATTACAAATGAGTCAGCATACAAATTACAAAATAAAATCTTCCACACATTACATAAAAATTCCACAATTACACAAAACTATCAACTTCCAATTAAGATAACTCTTCACTCATGTGACCTCTGACCTTTCTATCATGTCCATGTCACAATTATCATGTCTTCATCATTTTTTCAACTTTGCATGCTCAGATTCTATCCTGATTAGGAGATATTATCCGATTTCCAAAAACTGCTACTCAAGAACACCGCCTGAATACTGCTTCCACTGAATTACACATAACTGTCATGAATAAATGAATTTATGTACGTGCTCTTAACCATGATCTTATAGAATATCATAGATTAATTCCTCAACTCTGTATAGATTGATTATCAATATTCCATGTTCACTAACTCAATCACTATCTACTTCTCTGCTAAACTTCAATAGATCACTGTGTTGACATCAATGAAAATCACAGTCATGAATGCAACAATAGCTACTACAAAATGGCTACGAATACTCCCCCATAGGATATATTCAACATTCATTCCTAACAATCTCCCCCATTGGCATTGATGGCAACATAGATGAAAAAAAATCCAAGTTCCATGAATACCAACACTGCTGCTCTCAAAATACTTCAAATCCTCTTCATCAATCAAATCTTGCTTTGTTTTCCTATTCATCTCTTTTTAGTTTTCCATTTTATATTTTCTTGTAACCTTCTCCCTCAAATTTTCTTCAATAGATAGTTGTTTCATGTATCATTCTCCCCCATTGACATCAATGACAGATGCTTCATCACTATGCCAACAACAACTTCAATGTCAAAAGACACTTTTCAAAAAATACATTCACTAGAGTCCTCATGACTCGGCTTAGATACACATACTCCCCCATAGAGGAAGTACCAACATCCATTCTAGAAGAAAGATAAGGCTCATATACCACTAGATGAATGCAACCATCTGCATCACTTCTCAAAAGTAGGCTAGGGCATAACCCCAAGTATAGCTCTCAGATACACAAATGTATCCTTAGGCAAAGGCTTTTTAAATATATTGGAAATCTTCTCTTTTGTGTTTATATATTCCAATCTAACTTCTTTTTCTTCCACTTTCTCTCTCACTAAATGATACTTTATCTCCATATTCTTTGTCTTAGAATGTAGTACAGGATTCTTAAACATACTAACTATGCTGGTGTTATCACAATGTATAACAACAGGCTCAACAAATTTTATTCCAATATCCTTCAGCATTTGTTTCATCCAAATTGTCTGATTACAATTGTTTGTTGTTGCCACATATTCTGCTTCTGATTTTCTCTGTGAAATATAGTGTTGCTTCTTACTTAGCCAAGAAACTAATCTTCCTCCAAGGAAAAGTGCTCTACCACTTGTGCTCTTTTTTTCATCAACACTACCTCCCCAATCTACATTTGTATATGCACATAGGGTAAATTCATTAGATTTTTCATACCACAATCCATATTCAATTGTGCCTCTTAAGTACCTCAGTATCCTTTTTACTATTGCATAATGTGATTCTCTAGGATCAGCTTGAAATCTTGCTACAATTCCAACTGCATGTGATATATCAGGTCTTGTATGAGTTAAATATTGTAATCCTCCAATCATAGATCTGTACTTGTTCTATTTAACTATAGGAGTTTCATTTGTGCTAGATAAATTTTGTCTAGTTACCATAGGTATTCCAACTAGTTTACTATTCTCCATTCCAAATCTCTTTAACAAGTCATTCAAGTACTTTTTTTGACTTATAAAGATACCATCACTATTATGTGTTATCTGCAATCCTAAAAAATATTTCATCTTACCAATCATACTCATTTCAAATTGAGTCTTCATTTCATCTGAAAATTTATCATTGGCTTCATCTTCTCCTCCAAAGATAATATCATCAACAAAGATAACTACAACCAACAAACCATTTTCAATTTCTTTTGTGTACAATTTGATATCTGTTGTGCCTTTAGTAAATCCTAATTTTATCAAATACTTATCAAGTCTTGCATACCAAGTTCTAGGTGCTTGTTTCAATCCATATAAAGCTTTCTTCAATTTTCATACCATATTTCCTTCATTAGTTAAAGGAAAACCTTCAGGCTGCTTAATGTAAACTTCTTCTTCTAATTCTCCATTCAGAAATGTTGACTTCACATACATCTGATACACTTTGAATTTCTTATAAGCTGCATAAGCCAAAAACATTCTTACTTCATCAATTCTTGCTACTGGTGAAAAAGTTTCTTCATAGTCAATTCCTTCTTGCTGTGAGTATCCTTTACATACCAATCTTTCTTTATTTCTTACAACTTCTCCTTATTCATTCATCTTTTTTTTGAATAACCATTTGGTTCCTATAACATTCTTATCTTTAGGCCTAGGGACTAATTCCCAAGTTTTATTCTTTTCAATTTGATCTAGTTCTTCCTTCATAGCTTTAATCCAATGTTCATCTTCATAGGCTTCACTAGTAGATTTAGGTTCAATTTGAGAAATTAAACACAATTTTTCTTGTACCTTATTTCTTGTCAAAACTCCTTTGTCTATAGTTCCAATAATCTTCTCAATAGGATGATTTCTTTATAGGTTCCTGTTAGGTGTCACTGTCTCAGTTCTTGTTTCAGCTGTAGGCTCCTCAATGATTTCTTCAATGAAGCTTTCATTCAAAAAATCACTGTCAGTTTCATAGAATAATTTTGCATTCTCTGGATTAGTTCTAGGATGAGTTCCTTCATCGAATTCATAATCAAGCATTCTTTCCTAAATTTTGAACTTTTCATCAACTTTAACATTTGTGCTCTCAACAATAGTCTTAGTTATTTTATTATAACATCTATAAGCTTTTCTCTTCAATGAATATCTAAGAAATATACCTTCATCACTTCTAGGGTCAAACTTTCCAATGTCATCATCTCTCTTAATATAACATTTGCTTCCAAAAAGTTTGAAATACTTAACTGATGGTGCATGTCCAAACAATAGTTCATAAGGTGTCTTGTCTGTATCTACTCTAATTTGTACTCTATTCATTGTATACACTAATGTGTTCACTTCTTCTCTCCAGAATATCTTTGCCAAATCATTTCCAAATAACATGGCTCTTGCTCCTTCAGTTACTGGCCTATTTCTTCTTTCTGCAATACCATTTTGTTCAGGTGTCCTAGGGGCTGAAAACTGTCTCTTAATACCATTCACTTCACAAAATATATTAAATTCTTTTGAAGTAAATTCTCCACCTCTATCTGATCTCAAACATTTAATCTTCATTCCAAATTCATTCTCAACTTTGTTCTTAATAATTTTAAACTTATCAAATGCTTCATACTTTTCTTTAAGAAATGCAATCCACATCATTCTTGTAAAATCATCAACAAGAATCATAAAATACCTTTCTCCATAGAATCCTCTAGTCCTTGTGGGACCGCTCAAATCTGTATGAACAATTTCCAACTTCTATGTTGTTGTGAACTTCTTGCTAGGAATGAGCTTCTCTTGTGCTTAGCCATCACACATTCCTTGTAAATCATGTTAGTAGGTTTCATGTTCTTAAGAAAATCTCTTACTCCAAGTGTAGTACTTACTTTCACAATATTATCAATGTTTATATGATAAAATCTTATGTGCCATAACCAACTGTCATCAATCTTAGTAATCAAAACTGTCATCTTAGTAGGATTCAACTAAAATACATTACCTCTGGTTCTTGATCCAGTACCAATCAAATTACCATCCTTGTCTTTGATTACACAAGTTTTCTTAGTAAACCAAACTTGATATCCCTTATCAACTAGTTGTCCAACACTCAAAAGATTATGTTTCAATCTATCCACAAAGTAAACATCATCAGTATTAGTCTTTCCATCAAGAGTAATAGATCCTATACCATTTATCAAACAAGGTGCATTGTTTCCAACTCTAACAACTCCTCCATCGTAATTGTTAAACTTCATGAATTTCTTCATATCTCCAGTCATATGATGTGAACAACCACTATCTATAATCCAATCAACTTTCTTTTCTACTTGAGAAGATAAAGCTTTTTCTTCCTTAACTTCTGTTTTAGGATTTTCTTATTTTATTGCTACAAATCCTAGATCATCATTCTCATTATCACTTTCACTTAGATATTTCTCCATACTAGCTTCAAATTCTTCATCATTAGCATAATAACATTCTTTAGATCTTCTAGGTTTAAATTTCTTTCTATACTTCTTAACTCTCTTAGGACATTTAGATGCAAAATGACCATATTCTTGACAAGTCCAACATTTAAAGATTTTCTTACCATTTGGTTCTCTTTTCACAAGTAAGGCAATACCTTATTCAATCCTCATGTCTTCTTCATTCTTGGTTCTATTGCTACTAGCATAAACTCCACTCACACTCATGCTTCTTGGAAAAGTAGGGTGAATACTAAGTGCACTGAATGTTGTTTCCATTCTAAGTATCTCTTGATTGCCTCAAGTTCATTTATGTTTCTTCTAATCTTCCAAGAAGGGTTTCTCTAGTGAAGTTCTTAGTACAAGGTATAACTTTTTTTATCATCTGCGTTGTCTGCTTAAATGTAGGAGTCAATGTCCTCATAATTTTCCATATCACTTCATTCTCTATCTTGATTCCTTCACAAGATTTTATACTAGCAACAATTTTTGACATTCTACCAATATAGCTTCTAACAGATTCATCTTCCATCATTCTTATATCTTCAAATGCACATATCTAGTTACGTAATCTAACTTTATTTGCATGTTCATCACCTTCAAAAGTAGATTGTAAAGCTAACCAAATTCCATGAGATGTTTTTAGATATTTTACCTGACTCTACTCATTTTTCGGAAGGGCTGACAAAAGTGCTTCTCTAGCAAGTATGTTACACATGAATAGATCTCTTTTTTCAATAGTACATTCTTCAATCTTATCTTCATCAATGATAGTCTTCTGGTTCTTTGTGATAAACCAATATCCTAGTCCTAAACAAAGTAAATGTGTCTTCATCTTTTCTTTCTAGCTATCAAAATTTACTCCATCAAACTTAGGGCTTTCTTTCCTGAAATGACTCGCCATGGATCTCCTTAAGCTGTTAAACTTTTCCTTCAAGGACCTACTTCTCTGATACCAATTATTAGAAAGTAAATTCCACCAAGATAACTGAGAGGGGGGGTGAATCAGTTATCAGATAAATATAGTTTTTATCAACTTTAATAGATTTTAACCAAGTAAGAAATGTGATCAACAACCATAGAAAGATATACATACATAATAACACAATAATACAAGATATGTTGACTAGGGAACCTCTTGATCAAAGAGTAAACCACGCTGGGAATGATGCCCACAAAAGATGCACTAATATGAAAGTTCCTTGTAAGAGAATGGACTTTTTTAGGAGTCTTATGAAATATATTTAGTACATATTAGTCCCTACTAGGAGACTTTGAATCCCTGCTAAAAGATTCTAACTCTGTTAGGAGTTATGGAAGATAGAAGGACCCACTGCCCAAACAGCTTTAGGTGCAAGATCACTGAACACACTGTCCAACTGATCTCTATATTATTCAATAGAATAATATCAAAAGATTATTGATCTCAACAACTTACACTTCTCCTCTGACTTTTCCAAACCATACCAACTCCTTCATCATATCTCAATACCATATCTTTGTACTTTGCATATCCTCTTTCAACAAGTATTGCACAATTTCGCAATTCACTTTCATGATCTTACATTCATATTACATATTAAAATAAGGAAAACATTCCTTTCTTTATACTACACTCAAGTAATTACAAATGAATTGGCATACAAATTACAAAATAAAATCTTCCACACGTTACATAAAAATTCCACAATTACACAAAATTGTCAGCTTCCAATTAAGATAACTCTTCACTCATGTGACCTCTGACCTTGCTATCACATCCACATCACAATTATCATGTCTTCATCATCTATTCAACTTTTCATGCTCATATTCTATCCCAATTAGGAGATATCATCTGATTTCCAAAAACCACTACTCAGGAACACTGCCTGAATACCTGCTTCCACTGAATTACACATAACTGTCATGAATAAATGAATTTATGTACGCACTCTTAACCATGATCTTATAGAATATCATAGAGTAAGTCCTCAACTCCACATAGCTTGATCTTCTCCATGTTCGCTAACTCAATCATTGTCTACTTCTCTACTAAACTTCAGTAGATCATTGTGTTGACATCAATGACAACCACAGTCATGAATGCAATAACAACTACTACAGAATGGCTGCAAATACTCCCCCATAGGCTATATTCAGCATTCATTCCTAACAAATGTACCTAAACAACTTAAGCAAGATGAATCACCTAAAGAAATGCAAAATGAATTCAAAGGTATATTTTTTACATGCAATTCATTTGGACACATGAAAAGAGATTGTACACGGAAGAAATTCAAACCTATCTCTAGTTATTGTTATAATTGTCATGGTTTTGGTCATAGAGCTATTGATTGTAAGAAACCTAGATCTAATAGTAAAGATAATAGTATAATGTTTAGAAATACTAACCCTGCAGATAAATGACCTATTGGAGAAACAAATAATATAAGAAATGGAGTTGTGTGTTATACATGCAACAATTTTGGATATATTTAAAGAAATTGTAGATCATAGATCAGTCAATCAGGACTGAGATATGGAAACAATGTCATAGTCTGTCAAATTTGTAATAACATGGGTCACACAGCAAGATATTACAGAATGAACAACATGAGGAATCATAATCCTAGAAGAAATGTGAATTACACTAGAAGAAATATGGATATCAACAACACTCAAAAGGTAAATAGCAATAACCTGGAAGAAGTTATATTTTTCAAAGCTATAGATCAAGAAAGTGCATCCACAATATTAGGAAGTCAGTCAAGTGAAGCATTTGAAAGTAAGTTGGAATCAATTATGAACCCATCTCAAATTGATTAAGCATCAAATTTCATTAATTAAGCACCAGAATAGCATAGAATTTAGAAGAACTTGAATCAATCCTTGTGAAGTTAATATGTGATAGAAAGTGATGTAAGGAACCTATGGTTAAGAGCACATAGAATTCTAAGCATGTATGAGAGCACACGAAGTGAAACAAGTTTTCCAACAACCAGGAATAGCTTTTTGACATGAATACACTTATGCAATCAATGTGATGACAATGTCATGAAGGATTTGATATATAAAGTGGTTTATTGGACATCTTTTGATCATTCATGAGTTTACAAGAGTTTTAGAGAGCTAGTTAGTGAAGGTTGAAATTAGTTTGAAGGATTTGGAGACAAATTTTTGCTAGATCTATGCGAAAGCCCTAAATCATGATTCTAAGGTATTTTACTAAGAGCTTACTATTAGAGAAGTTATTTTTCAGTGCAATCATGGATGTATCTCTAGTTCACAATATTAAGGACATACTTAGACCTAAGGTTAGAAAGGACCCAGTATAACCTACTGAGGATGATCCTAGCTTAGCCTTATCATCTATACCAGACGGAGTATTGCATTTGGAAGATGTAAAAGGATATTTGAAGTGAAAATTTGAGACTGTAGGAGACAGTAGCATGACTAGAGAATATGATAAAATCTACAACCAAGACATGACCTATAAGGAAGGGTATGGATATTTAGATCAACTAGATATCATCAAGTATATGTTTCACTATGAGTTCTTGAATAATGAATGGAATAAGATAATTTTGAGCAGAATTCAAGATGGAAAGTTTTGGTTGGATGATAGAGTGATAGATATCAGAGCTGATTTGATTCATGAAGTAACAGGTTTATCCAAAAAAGGTTTAATTCCACTAAATGAGAAAAATGTGAAGAAAATAGTCCTAGATAACACTAAGCCTTCATACAATGGAAGAGGTGTTGTAATAAGTAAAATTGATCAGAATGATGTTAGGTATGTTTGTAAGATAATGACTACCAAGTTCAATCCTTTTATTGTAAAAGGTCAATCCTTCTATTATTTTCTAACAACTATATAGCTAATCCTAGTATTTTGGGTGGACATTAACAAATCCCTTATACTAAATCCCTTAACCAAGTGACATATTTTTGGATGTTCTAAGTTCTCTAACTAGGTGGGCACTAACCGACCTTATTGTATCAAATCCCTTAATCAGGTCGCATCTAATAGTGCATTGTAATCCTTTAACAAGGAAGGCTCTTAAAAGGGCTAACTTCATAAGAGTGCAAAATTTTTGAGGCTTCCTCACACCATTTTTTTCACCTGATTTGTGTTTCCACGTGATAAATCTGGTGTTACTTTTTGGTTGATTGTTTGATGTTATTCTCATGCTTGAATCTATTTTTCTTACAGTTATAAGTATACACCATCAGATTTATTTTATAGGTTTTTATAGGTGTTGATTCACCCCTCCCCTCTTAGCACTGGTTGGGACTATCAATTGGTATCAAAGCCTCAATTTCTTTTCTTTACTGCTTAACCACAAAAATAAAAAGTCAAGATTATGAGAAAGGAAGGACCAAATTTTTTAAAGGAAAACTTTACTTTGTGGTGCAGTAGAATGAAGCTGTACATGAAGACCGCTGGAGATTGATATTGGACTCATGTAATCACTGATTACAATGAACCCAATAGTACCCTAACTCCTGATGAATTAAAGATCAAGACAGAGCACACTGTTACCATGGATATGATAGCTAGCACACTACCAGACTATGTATATGCTAAGATTAAAAATCTAGAAACTGCTCACAAGATGTGGGCCAAGCTACAACTAGTATATGGAGGCAACCCAAACATACAAATAGCTAAGGTTGATAGCCTCAAAGGAAAGTATGATGACATGAGGATGAATTAAGGAGAAGGCATTGAGAAATATAGTAATTGAATCAAAGAATTGATCAACTCCATCAAAAACACTAGTGGAAAACTCAGTGAAGAGGAGGTGGTTAGAAAAATATTGAGAACACTCAAACCTCAGTATGCCATCAAGATCTCTGCAATTCAAGAACTCAAATCAGTGACCACAGATCAAGTCACTCTAGACTCCCTAATCAATAAGTTAACTGCATTTGAATTGAGAAATTTTGATAATAGCTTACCCATTCAGGAAGTTTCTTTTAAGTCTTCTGTTAATACCTCTTCCACTAAGAAAGGAAGAGAAATTGATAACAGCTCTACCGGTAAAATTGGAAGTCTTGTTGAAAATATTCTCTCAGAAGAGATGGAGCAAGATGCATTTGAAGCACTCATCACTAGAAGATTTCCCAGAGGGAAAGGTAAATACAAAGGAAAGCTTCCCCTAAAATGTTTTTCTTGTAATAAGATAGGACATATTACTGCAAGATGTCCGGACAATGACAACAAAGATAAGAGAAACTGGTTCAAGAATAAAGCAAAGGAGTGCTACCTTGCAGAAGGAGTCACAAATAATGAATTTGAAGACTCTGAAGATCCAAAAATTGCATTTTTTGCAATAACAAAAGAGATCCTAGTAGTAAGTGAAATGGCACTTATCTCAAGATCTCATTAGCATGATGATTAGATCATTGATTGTGGATGCACTCACCACATGACCAGTGACAAGAACAAGTTCATCAGCTTAAAACTCAATGATGGTGGATTGGTAACCTTTGGAAATAATGAACCTTGTGCTATCAAAGGTAAAGGCTCTATAGCACTCAGCAATAATGTTATTTGTGAAGATGTGTACTGGGTATAAGAACTTCACTACAACCTAATGAGTGTTGCACAACTAAACAATAAGGGATTCCTATTGGAATTTGGGAAAGGTTCTTGTGTTATCAAGAACCAATCTGGAGCTCATCTTGCTACCAATAGATAGAGAAAAGGGAACCTACTCTACCCAGACTCAATGGAAGGATCCTACATAATAGCATCATACAAAGGAGAATCAAGCAAGATTTGTCTTGTATCCAAAGGGGACAATAGTTGATTATAGCACAAGAGGCTCTACCACATAAACTTTGACAATATTGTCAAAGTGAGCAAGAAGAAATTAGTAAGAGGACTCCCTGAGATTGCAAAACCTAAAAGAGGTATTTGTAAAGATTGTCAGTTAGGAAAACTTATAGGAACAAGTTTCAGTAGTAAATCTTTATCTGTTGAAAAATGTTCTAGATCTTGTGCACACAAATTTGTGTGGACCTATCAGAACAAAGAGCTACTATGGAGACCGGTACTTCATGACTTTTTTAGATGATTTCTCAAGAATGATGTGGACACTCTTTCTTAAAGAAAAATTAGAGGCATTTCACATATTTAAAATCTACAAGGCTCAAGTGGAGAAGGATACCGGTAAAAGCCTAAAGTGTCTAAGATTAGAGAGAGGAGATGAATACACCTCTCAAGAGTTCACACACTACTATGAGGAACATGGAATAAAAAGGTAGTTATCTGCACATGGGACACCTCAACAAAATGGAGTAGTAGAAAGAAGAAATAGGATGTTGATTGACTGTGTGAGAACCCTAATGATTCAGAAGGATCTTCCTCATCACTTCTGGAGAGAATATATCAGCATTACTTTCTATACACTGATCCGAGTTCAAGTCAAGAAAGGAACCGGTAAGACCCCCTATGAACTATGGTTCAATCATACTCCTAGTGTAGGATATTTTAGAATCTTTGGTAGGAATTGTTACATTAAAAGAGATATGTACTCTAGGAAGTTTGAGCCCAAAAGTGATGAAGGTATATTTCTGGGTTATTCTACCAAGAGAAAAGCCTACTAGTGTCTAAATAAAAGGATAGGAAAGATAATGGAAAGCATCAATGTAAAGGTTGATGAATATTCAGAACCAAATAAGAAGATCAGTCATAATAAATATGGCAATCTGCAAGGTCACAATGATGAAAATCCTTTTGAGTTCAATGAGGTGACAACTGAAGATGAGAGAGAAGAACATGAGAATAGACCTCTGGTGTAGGAGGTTGTACCTGAAGCTAACAAACCAACTCAAGATGTTGAACAAGAAGTTATTCACAACCATAATGAAGAAATTTCTCAATCAGAAGAACCTGATTGGGAACAAAGACCAGTTCTCCCAAGGTATGTCACATATCACTCAATTGATTATATAATTGGTGACAAAAATGCAAATGTCTTGACTAGGAAAAAGGCTAGAGAGAATGTTTGTTTGTTTTCCTATATAGAGCCCAAAACCACCAGGGAAGCTCTGGAAGATGAAAATTGGGTCAAGGCCATGGAGGAAGAAATTGACTAGATAGAAAAGAATGATACATGGGTGCTTTTGCCTAGATCATAGGGAAAGAATGTCATTGGGACAAAGTGGGTCTATAGAACCAAGCTGAATGAAGAAGGAAAAGTAATAAGAAACAAAGCAAGACTGGTTTGTAAAGGATATGCTCAGGAGGCTGGACTAGACTATGGAGAAACTTTTGTATTTGTGGCCTGATTAGAAGGAGTAAGAATTATGCTTTCCTACGCTTCTCACAATAAATTCAAAGTATACCATATGGATGTCAAGTCTACATTCCTGAATGGAATACTATAGGAGGAAGTTTACATTGAACAACCAGAAGGTTTCACATCCACAAAAAAGGGTGGTATGGTCTGTAAACTAAAAAAGGCTCTTTATGGGCTAAAGAAATCTCCAAGGGCATGGTATGAGAGGTTGCACTCATATCTCCTAACAATTGGATTCACAAGAACTGAGGACAATAGAAACATGTATCTCAAGATTGGAAAAGATGGGAACCTGATTGCTAAAATCTTTGTGGATGATATTGTCTTTGGAGAAGATCATAGGATGAGAAAAGCCTTTGATGAAGAAATGAAGAAAGATTTGAAATGTCTATGATAGGAGCCATAAATTTCTTCATTGGACTACACATCCATGAGCTAAAATAAGGTATCTATATTTCTCAGTACAAGTATGTAAAAGAAATTCTTAAAACTTTTGGACTTGAAGAATCCAAATTGGTTGGCACTCCTATGATAACTAACATCAATTTATCCAAGGAAGATGATTCAAAAGAAGTAAATGAGACATTACATTGGTCTATGATAGGAAAATTAGAGTATACAGTACATAGTAGACTGGACATTGCACATGTAGTAGGTATTGTTGCAAGATTCTTTAAAAATCCTAAAGAGACACATCTAATAGCAATTAAGAGAATTTTTAGATACCTAAAGGGAACTGAGGATTATGGATTTTGGTTTCCTCACAAGGGAGGCTTCCAAGTAAAGGTTTACACTGATGCAGATTGGGCTGGCAATATTGATGACAGAAAGAGCACAAGTGGTGGTGCATTCTTTCTCAGTGGAAGGATTGTGTCATGGACAAGCAAGAAATAGAACTGTATATCATAGTCCATGGATGAAGCTAAATATGTTAATGCAGCAATCAATTACACTTAGGTAATCTAGATCAAATAGCTACTAGAAGGAATCCAAGAATAGATAACTAAACTGATTACAATTTACTATGATAGTACAAGTGCAATAAACATATCCAAAAACCCTGACATGCACTCCAAGACAAAGCACATTGCCATCAAGTATCATTACTTGAGAGAGTTGGTACAAAATAAGGAATTAACATTGGAGTATGTTCCCACAAAAGAAAAAATTGTTGATATCTTCACAAATTCATTACCGAAGAGTAATTTTGAGTATCTTAGAGGTAAATTAGGGGTGATACACATTCCTGATCATCAATAAACCTACAAAAGTGTTCATCTATTCATTATGCTTCAATAGAGGAATTCACCTCATCTTATCTAGACTGATGAAAATGATTATTTCTCGAAGAGGGAGAAAATTTCATTAAGGTAGTCTTTCTGAATAGTCTTTGGCATTATTTTCAAAAGGGGGAGAGTTTGGCAATAAACTGGTAGATGACCGGCAATGGAAATGCATAGAGATACTATCATAGGAAAGGTGACTTGATTGCCAATTAAGATTTTTCCATCAATGCCAAAGGGGGAGATTGTTGGCATTAAGAGATGGTAACCGGTAAGTTTTCTACCAGTACATGGCAATTAAGTATTTTCATTGATTGGAAAAAAAAAGGAAAGAGGAAAGAGGTGTTTGACATCTTAATCTAAGGTCTAAGGATCTACGGAGGACACCAGTGTTGGATCTATGAATTTTGTGTGTGGTGACACGAGACTAGTTTGACAACCGATGGCACCATGTAATGAACAAGAGATCATTTTTGTTCATCAGATGCAATTGGTCACCAAGGGAGAGGCAACTGGTAAATAGTTACAGAGACCAAGGAAAGGATGCAACCGGTAAATAGAGGAAGGAAAGGTGATGGGTCAAAACTCTTACTTGTTCAAAACCTAAGGATCTTAACCAATCAAGTGAAGACTTTGTTATCATAAGATGAACTAGGGAAGTCATAGTCAACTATCTTTTTAACCAACTCTTTGACTGGGATTTACTGCACTAAATTTGGAAGACTTTGATTTAACAAGATGATCGGTATGAGGTGCATTTGAAGGTTTTAAAGCTAGAGTTTTTGGCTTTAAAACATGGATTTATCTCTTGTAAAGGAAATGTGTTTGACACACATCTATTGTTTTCTTTCATAAAGCAAATAAAGCAAGAGCATGCATCAGATATTTCCTTAGTGAACTAATACTCCACTGGGTGCTGAATCCGAAGGAGATCTATCTACAGGTCACACATGAGAAAAGTAATTAGGGAAAGGACTCTATATATTTCTCTGCCTGTCAAGAATATATTTTTCCCTCATTCTTCCAAAGAAAAGAGTGAACCTGTACACTAAAAAAGCTAAGGTAAATATAAAAGAGAAGAGAGAAGAGTGTGCAGAGAAGCACAATAGGAAAGGAGAACATACCTGTAGTGACCGGTGATGTTTCTCAGTTGAGTATAATAGAAATATTATCAGGATATGCAAAGCCATTTGTAAAAGGTCAATCCTTCTATTGTTTTCTAACAACTACAACAGCTAAATCCTAGTATTTTGGGTGGACATTAACAGGTCCCTAGTACTAAATCCCTTAACTGGCCTTATTATATCAAATCCCTTAACCGGGTCACATCTAAAAGAATGTTGTAATCCTTTAACAGGGAAGGGTCACTTCAGAAGAGTGCAAAATTTGTGATGCTTCCTCACACCATGGTTTTCACCCAATTTGGGTTTCCATGTGATAAATCTGGTGTTACTTTGTGGTTGATTTCTTGATGCTATTCTTATGCTTCAATATATTTTGCTTACATTTATAAGTATACACCATTAGATTTATTTTATAGGTTTTTATAGGTGTTGATTCACCCCTCCCCTCTTAGCACCAATTGGGACTGTCAACATTACCATTGATAGATAAGAAGATCCTTTCGAAGATCAAGGAGAGGATGTTGGCAATTTGGGAGAGATGGTAAATGAGGAAGAAGATGAGGAAGAAGAAAAGGGAGAGGATAAGGAAAAAGAATCAAAGGCATTAGAGGAGACACAAATAGAAGCCATGGATCAAGAAGTGCAAGAGGATCAAGGAAAAGGAAAAGAGGTAAAACCTACTGAGATTATACCTTAGCACATTCAGTTAGTCACACCATAGAAGACCATAGGAGAAAGTTCATCCAAGTCACCTATTGAATCAATATTAGAAAATTTGGGAGCTAAAGTTGATGATGATGATCAAATAGAGTTTATTTCATCCCTGAATAAGATCATTGTAAAGAACAAGAAAGTAAAGATCTTGGAGGGATCACTACTTAAGGTAACAAATAAGCTTCAAAATGTTATATCTACTCAGATTAGTGAATTTGATCTACAAGCTAAGGAAAAAGAAGTAATCAAATCTTTTGATAGTGAATTCACCACATTATCTAACATTGCATTAGTGAAAGCACAAACACTTCATGATGCACGGTTATTTCAATCCACTTGTCAAAACATTAAGAATGATTTAGATAACCTTGGTGTTTGCATTAAGGAGTTGAGAAAATGTTTGGAGAGAGGAAAAGAATTTTATAGTCAGTGTGCCTTATCACACAATCATATCTTAGATGTTTTAGAGAAGTTGAAGAATAAAGAAGCATAACTACAAGTCACAGTGAATGAGCTAAAAAATCCTAGCATGAAGATCATTGATACTGAGAATAAAGTTAGCAAGATACATGATGAGATGAGAGTTTTAGAGAATGAAAAAGAAAGAAAGCTGAAGATGTTTGCACAACTTAGAGAGCACTTAACTTTGAAGATCATTAATGTGCAAAATCAACCAGAAGAATGTCTTTCCTCAAAGACATCATATGGAAAATTTTCCTATCCTAATCTTAGATCAGTTGAAATAGCATCTTATGGGCTATGTGCTCTACTTAGTGTATTAGATTCTGTTAAGGTCGCATGGGATAAAGAGATTGAAAATTTGAAGAAAGACTTTATAGATTGCATTCCAAGCCTTCCAACTTTACAAAATTGAAGACAAAAGGTATATTATAAATTTTGACATATATATATATATATATATATATATATATATATATATATATATATATATATATATATATATATATATATATATATATATATATATATATATATATATATATATATATATATATATATATTGACACCTTTGTCATTGTTGTCAAAGGGGGAGTATCGCTATGAGAGTATAAGTTAAGTAGTTATGTATGATCCATAGACTTTTGCAAATCTTGTAATGGCCATGTCACACAATGTTGAAAGTTTGTTTTTGAGATTTTTGTTGTAAGTTTTTGGGACTTAGCCAATTTTCCCATATGTTGCCACCACAACAAAGGGGGAGGTTGTTGGCAATTTTGCTGAGTAGAATATCATGATGTTGTCATTATGGCAACATATATTCAGTTTTAAGATAGAATGATCTAAGGATGAAGTTCTAGATGAGAACTTAAGAAATGTAATGCCCAAAAATCCATTAAGCATTACACAGTTTACTCTCTTCAAATGCAAATACCTTTATTACCCAAGTTACTATCATCATACTAGATTCCTTCATAATATACCTAGTAGGTTGTTGTGAATACTGGTGGTAATAAGGTGGGTGTTTAGGCATGTAGAGTTGTTTGTGATTTTTTGAAACATTCTAATGTGAGTAATGTGAATATATGAATTTTCTAATATGTTCTCTTCAACATAGATAAGAGATACTTTATCGAGCACATGTTAATAACAAAAGAGTACTCTAGGAGTACAAATGTAAAGAGTAACTAGGCCAAAAGATCGATCAACACATGACGACCCCACCTTGGAAATATGGAAGCGAGGGCTAATATAGATGAGTAATGGAAGATTTAACTACTTAGAAAGTCCTTCTGAATTCATGAATAAAACTTAAAGGGAGTTCTTAATAAATTTCAAATCAATCTAATTATATTACGACTATAACAAGATAGTAAAAATGAGGATAATACTTGGGTTTAACAGGTTACTTAGTAAACGAATGTGGAGACCCTTATTGGGGTTCACTTCCAAGATGATACTAGGATCAGGGTGGAAAGGTAACCTAAAATTCTTTTGTCCCCTACTATATTGTAAGGTAATTAGGAAATTTCCAGGGGGTAGTTGTCAACTATGAATCAATGACCCTCTTGGCAGCATTTTGTAAATTAATAATATGAATTGTAATGGGGCTTTGGATAATCAATGATAATTTTTGAGACTTAAATAGAGCCGACAAAGAAAATGTACATTTTAATCTAGCATAAATAATTGGCTATCCTATGTTAATGTAGTTATTGGTGCATTAGTAAATTGGAACCCTATTAATAGAATAATATAATTAGGCCCGTCAAACTTATGAGTAGCCCCTTGTGCCTTGCAGAGTTAGCTCTAAAGTAAATCACCTGTTATAAAGTAGAAATTTTCTTCTGAAGCATGCTATGAGACCTTTGGATGGATGCGTCTAACCGAGTCCAATAAGATGGAGAGCTTGGCCTAAACAAACATAAGTCATGATTGTGAATATGATTTGTTAAATCCTTATAGAAAGTCATTAATCTATTCAAGTATAACTTACTATATGTCCTTGCTTTGGGTACAAAAATGGTAGGAAACCCTCCTCGTGAGTCAATGTAGTATGCTTGTGAATGTTGTGTAAAGTGGATATTAAGTGGTAATAGTTAGAGTAGTATGGAAACATAATGAAACATATGTATAGTAATAAAATTAACTTTTGGAATGCCTTTTGTGATGAGTGAAGTTGTATGTGAAGTACCCTAAGTGAGTGACTAGCTTTTTTAGCTAGGAATGTGGTAGTGGACCTCGAGTGCCAAATCACCAAATAGAACCACTTGAGAAGTTCTTGAGGGTTGCAATGCTAAAAATAATCCTATGAATTAATTATATTAGTTAGGGTTCTCATAGAATTGTTGTATCTCTAGTCATTCCTATATTCACAAAATTTATAGCCTTATAGTTGTGGCAATAGAGTTATTTTATGCCTTATTGGCCTAAGTGTGTTGGCCATAAAATGTTGTATATGAACGATGATGTATTTCATGAGACATAAGTGAACCACATTGCAATGGGAACTCCTCTCTTTGAGAGGAAGTTCTTGTGGTGTGAATACCTTGATTCTATACTAGGGGGTAGTGAAAGAACTTTATAGAGTAAGTAAAATGAATATTAGTAAGTATGCAGTTGTCTCTTGAGTGTTTGTATGTCTACCTCCCTCCCTAGATAAATGTTTCTTGGAGAACCCTTAAAGCTTTAACCTTCGCAGGACATAATTGGTATATCGTAAATATTGTCATACTAAAACTATGTTGAGGTTTCCCCGTCTCCCTCATGGTGACCCTAAAAGGTCACATAGTTCATGTAATGATTGTGGTAGAATATGGATTTCTAAATTTATTTTTCATTTATTTTACTTTTGTTTCACAAGTTGAATTTTGCGATTGCCAACAATGTAAAAGTGATTAATTTGTGTGTTGGGCTGCTCAGCCAAACTTTACTTTAATGTCCTTATTTGCCTCAAGGACTTATCTTTACTTATTTTGTGAAAAAGTTTTACCAATATGGCCACTTTTTGAATCTCACTTTGATGGAACACTCTTTTCAATTTTTAAATTATGGATTTTATGATTATTTGATGAGGCTCTTATGGTTGCAATTGTTGCCAAGTTCTTTTGTGGTAGGTTGTATGAGGGAGAATATTTGTTGGGGAAATCCATCATATTTTATAAATAGGGAGAATCTATCAAGAGGTTTACTGTCACACTATGATCACCCTTGTCTTTAGTGCTATCTTTGACCATGCCAGTGGTCTCGGTAAGAGTATTTTATGGATTGTGATATGCATAGTCCTTGTAAGATTTCATTATGATCTTCTTCATGGTTATTATGATATTTTATAATATAAATTTGGTGCAAACTAAGGATTTATAGAGTGACAAATGATAGCTTTAGCATAATATTGGGCCTATACTCCAGATAATGAGGCTCATAGGGACCAACATCTAGAGTAATGTTAGTGTACTTTTGAGATATGTTGTAGGAAGATGTCCCTTGTTTAGGTGCATTCCTTGTGACCTCAGACCCAACACTAGTGTGTTGAATGGGGGTTACCTTATGTGATCTTGTTGCTAGAAGAAGTTATGATAACTATGTAAAATAATTTTAGATTGTGAGGTGTGGTGAGTAGTTCAATTGTACTGTGTTTATACTTGCAACTGATAGAATTGTTTAAAATAAGGAAAAAAAAACATAGCCTTGACATGTATCAACATTAGACTTCCTCATTGCATGAGGTCAGTGATTCAAAATTTATCCAATGGGCTAAGCTAGATGTCAACCTTGGGATTTTAACCCTAAGTGGCGTAACTTCCAGGAGGAAGTTCTTGCCTGGGGGGGGAGGATGTGAGGCCTCACCCTAGACCCGTCATAGCTTTTACATTATCATTATGGTAGACCTAGTAATTGGCTGGATGTTTGCCTAGTTAGTCGATTTTACTCCTTAGGGTCAGAGATTAGATTACAGTAGATGAGAATACACTACATTTTATGATGCTTTCTTTACTCACAATGTTGACTGTATGATACACTATGACTGACATAATGATGATTGATCTAGATGAAATATTGAGTTGAGCAATTAGGGAATTTATGTCGATAGGAGTTGTTAGGAAAATGAAATCAAGAAATGGATTAGGTTGAGGTGTGTATTTAATTTTGGGTTAAATACTAGGCGATGAATTATTGATGACTATTTTATGATATAAATGTGAATTCTAAATTATGGTATTTTGATTTATGAATGTTGGATGAAGTGATGGATTTTATACTCTTATGTAAGTAACTAGGAAATGGAGATTTGATTCGAATATGATACGATGAGATTTCTATTATGAATCAAAATGTTAATTACTTAGGGGAAGTTTAGGAGTGTCATGATGACATTTAATTTCAACTGAATTGGATATGCAATATGCTACATACTTAATTTAGTGAAGAATTGAATACTTCACGATGTGTTGTATAGATGAATGAATATGACATGCTGATAATGTTTAATTGCAATCGAATTATAAATGTATGTGATGTTTATGTTTGAATTTAATTGAATTAAGTATTTAAGATGAGTTGTATGTTATGGATAATCAATTGTCATGTAATTTATGAATTGTCAGATGAATTACTTGATTACTAATGCTATGTATTTACATGTTCATTTTTAATTTCCTTGGACTACTGATAATGGAATTGAGTGTGCAGGGAGATAGGCCATAGAAATTTAGGGAATCATCACAGAGACTATTGTGAATATATGTTGAGCCAAGGTTGCTTCTAGTGAGAAGCCAATAACCTCATTGTGATGTATTTATTTTGTAAAGTGTGATGCATGAATGTTTTTGATTTATATGTATTTGTGAATGTTATTTTTGATGAGAGAGCCCAAGTGGATATATACATGGCATGTGAAGTGTTTTTTTGTATTGTGTCACTTGACACATGTGTGTACATGAGGCCATGACATGTCCACTTGGGGATTGGTTGAACACTAACCTAGGAAGGTACCTTTAGGATACCCATGAAGACCACTTGATTAGAGAGCTTAGAGTGTTGTCTAATCCTTGAATTTCGAATTTGAACTTTGCTTGCACTTTTGGAAGGTTAAAAAGGCACCTAGGGGAGAGCTTTGACCATTTTTAGTTACCCCACTTGTTATACCATAGGGTAAGGGTCATTTTTCACCAAAGGATAACCCTTGGTTGGCCAAATGACCCATCCAAAAGTTGGTTTCCCAAGATGGACGAGAATCAACTTTTGGGACCAAGCTTTGGATAGATCACCACCCACTTAGAAGGAAGTCCTCTTTCCACCTTTTTAGCTTACCATTGTAAGAGACCAAAATTGGAAACCTTGTAAGGGCCTTTGGGAAGACCACCCAATAGGATGAAACCCTTATCCATAGGAGAGTGTGTGGAGGCCTTTTTAGAGGGCCCTCTTCCTTTGGAAAAGGTTGACACCCACTCTCTAGATTTAGAGATTTTTTCCAAATTGGAGGACCTTGGATATTGGGAAAATCTCATCTTCAACTATCTTCCTTTAGCATTGGATCAAGGTTGGTGGTTCACTTCTCTTAGTTGTTGAAGTTTTTCTTTCCTTTTCATGTTGAGAGAAAATGTTCTCTTGAATAATAGTTGTTGTATGCATAATGAAAATATGGATTCTTGTAGTGTTGTGTTGTGAATCTGTATGTTGTAGTAATGGAGTTATTTCTTTGTGATTCATGTTTTTATGTAGTGTTCTTCTTTGTAAGCTATGAGAAATCTTGAACTTGATATGTTCATGAGTTTCATAGCATTGTGAATGTGAAGTATTCATGTTGCTCTTGAACTTTTCCTTTGTTTTCATGTGAATTGTAGTGTGTTGTGAGGGAGTTCTCAAGGCCACACTCACCCTTGGGAGGGAAGAGTAGCCTTGAGGGTGAAGGGCTTTGTTGGGACATCCAAGAGTGTAGAGTCTCTCCTTGGAATGGAGAGGGATGAACATGGAAGTATGGGCTCCATGTAGCCATCTTTATTTACATTTTGTTGAATGGGGGTCATAAGGATTTCTTTTGTGGAGTTGTGTTGTAGAGAAGAAAATTTGATGAGGAAGCCAAGTGATGGCTTAGTTCCCATCAATAGATGTGCTTCTCCTCTTGGTTTAGTTCCACCTTCACCCAATGTGAGTTCATATGAGACTCTTTGTAACAAACTTGGGAGGGAGTTTTCATGTAGATATGTCTTCATGTCCTTGTGTTGTGAGCTTGCTTGAGTGTTTTCCCTTGTCTCTTGATGATTCCCCAAGCTCAGGGGTGGCTTCATAGAAGCCTAGGTTGGGAGGTGAGCACTCCTTGGCCTATGCATTGTGTTTTATTGTAGGATTTTGGAGCCATGAAGTCTTCTTAGATGGAGATGTAACCTTGTGAAGATTTGAAGATGTTATCATTTTTATGTTGGAGTACTTTGTATTGTGAATGAATCCTTGAAAAGATATCTTGTGATATCCATGAGCTTTGTAATTTTGTAATGGAGTTTCACTCTCCAAGGAATGTATTGGATCAAGTGTTGTTGTAATGAGATGTGAGGAAGTGTTTTGTAAAACTTGTTGATGGATTCATTTTGATATGGCATAGTCTTGTTCTTATGAAAAGCAAAGACTATAGAATAGAGTGTTTTCAAATGTAATAATGGAAGTTTCTCTTTGAGATAGTAGTGAAAAGATGTAGTTGTTATTAAGAAAAGAATAGATTTCCTTCTTTGCAAAATGTTATTTACAATGTATTACAATGAAGGATATTGAAATGAAAAGAGAGCTTTCATTATGTTATAAATCTTGTTCTAGGATCATTGTATGTAAATGTATTGATTCAAAAAAATAATCAATCTCTATTTCACATCCTTTTTATCCATGCAAATAAATTTGTGAGCTTGTCTTGTTATTTTGGATGAGAAAATCATTAGTTTAATATGCAAACATAAATTGAAATTTTAGTGCTTAAGAGTAACCTATAGAGAAACCAATTTCCTCATCTAAAAGTAAGCATTGTATCAAATTTAAATCAAGTGAATAGTTGAAGAATAAATTTGAAAACACAAACAAGTTATAAGAGAAACAGAGCAAAGAAAAAATTTGGCAATTGAGACCTACAGGTCTCTAGAATTTGTATGGGAAAATTTCCCATACAAATTTCTTTGCCACAGTCATTTTTTATATTATATTGTCTGCCAACTTGTAATTCAAAAACAAATATTTTTTTAGTAAAATGCAGAAGGCCTATACTCTACCTAGGTTGTCCTCTTATTGGCTCATAGGAAAGAGGGAATTACAGTGCAAATAAAATATCATAGTATATTTTTGTGCTTTGGTCAATGCACTATTTACTCACCTTATTTTATATCATATTATATATTATCTCCTCAACTTTTTTGTTATTTCAACCCCAAAAAGGAGGCGCACTTCATGGAGTGCAGGCTTGTAATAAATTGCTAAACTCTTCATTGGGCAATGCACTAGTACTAGTGCAGACATATAACAATAAACTTTGGTGGTTATCCTTAGTCGCCTCCCACCTGCGCATGTACCATGCTCAATACCTTGCTTAGCATCCTTCTTAACTCACGTGAGGGCTCAGTTTTGTTTGCATGAGTTTTGAGTGGGACCCAACACCCACTTTCCAACTCCCCACTCATCTAATCATGCGCTGGTTATTGGGAGGACTGATTTTTCCATGTTAGAAATTGCCTTGGAGTTTCATGGGCCCCATCTTTAACTCCTGTCCTTTCCTTGTTGTCAACCTCTCCCTTTGGGCACACCCCAATGCCTATATTGATTGGGATGATTGGTTTCCCCTCCCATGGCACGTGAACCTAAGGGGAAATAGGGTGTAGGGGAGATAGGTGCTAGCTTAGGGGGTTTAGTTAGGCAGTTTCTTTATTATGTATTGTTTATTATCATTTTTTTTATTTCATATAATTAATAAGTATTGCTTATTCTAATCAATAATTAAATAATGTATATATTATTAACTAATATATTATAGTTATTAATTGATTAATAATTACATTAATTAATTAATATATTATAATTATTATTTAATTAATATATATTATTTAATTATAATTATTAACTATATAAATTATCAGTTAATATTTTATAATTATTAATTAGTTAATTATTAAGCTAATTAATTATTATATTATAATTATTAATTAATTAACATATGTCTTATTTAATCATAATCATTTATTAAATTGATTATTTAATTCAGTTTTATATTCAATACATATTATAATTAATTTTTATATATCAAAAATTAATAATCATCATATATAAGAACATTACTTAAAGAATATTTTTTTTGGTAATGATATTCTACTCTATGTAATCTATGTGATTCTTCTGTCAACGAATTGTTTGTTTGTATCAAGGTTTTCATCATTGATTTACACTTGGAATCATTATAAAATAAATTATGAAATTTTGACTCTCCTAGATTGTAATATGGTAGTATATAGTAGGGTGACCTAATCATAAATAGATTAATTTTTAATTAATTCTTTGCTAAGGGTCACTCTAATAATGCACTTAGTGAACGGTTAACCCTATAGGAATCCTTGGATAGACCTTGTTGGCTTCACCAAATGCTAATCGAGAATTGTGCATCCTAACCCTATTGAACTCTATTGCATACTTTATCACCTTAATCAAATCACTTGATTTATAACTTTATCTGCTTGTGATCCTTTGGAAAATCAACATTGGTTAAGGACTTATTCTTCTGAGTCTTTCTAACTATTGTCAGAGACACCTGGTAACCCGCAACTTTAGATCCAATTATTCTTTCCTAAAAAAAAAATTGGTGTATTTTTAGACTGTATTTTGATGGGCATGACAAGTAATAATTAGATCAACTCTATATATTTAAACATTTTATTTTTTCTTCCTAAGTTAACTATTACAGTTTGCATACATATACTGGAATGTTAAGTAAGATTTTCAGTCTGTCATGAAACATACATTTATTCACAGTGATGTCTTCTAAGTCTAATTGTTTATTCTGTAACATCAAACACTTCACTATATATTCTAATTCAAAGATAGGTAATAAAATTTTACTGACTGAGTAAGTATAGAAATAACAGAATTAAATGCATTAACAAAAATATTTTTTTTTACTTGGTTAAAAAAAAACACTTCATAGATGAAACTGAACATTATTTATTAACTGTCAAGCCAGACTAGCAGTTTTCTGTACATAACCATTTCCCTTCTACATATTTATTGATAAACTGATTTAGAAAGTAAGTTTACTGCTACAGGAATTTCAACCCTTTTCTAAATAGTAAAACAAATTATCACTTCCAGTTTTATATCTAATCCACTTAACTATACAACAAAGAATTGAATATAGAATAAAACTAATTGTTGTAGAGATTAATTGCATTTATAATGACTAAATAGTGAACAAATATATCCAATCCAACTTAAAACTCACATATATATTACAATTTATTTGGACATGATAGACAAAAGTAAAAAGTAGAATTCTCTCATCCAATTACATTTATAACCAGTGTCTTAGGAGTCTCAAGTTGAACTTTATCCTTCACACTTTGAAACTATTCTTACAAGCCAAGAACTACACCTGCAATACAAGACTCTTTCACATGGCCATGGAGGCTCACCTCCCAGCCTAGGCCATACATGGCCACCCCCGAGCTTGGGGAAACAAGAATAGGATAGGATACACTCAAGAAACACAAAACATAAACATTTAACATAAATTAGGAACACAGATTTTCACAATAAACTCCCTTCCCAAGCCTGCACAAAGGATTCTTACATAGAATCTATACAATGGGTGAAGGTGGAATCTTCCTCATGGAGTCACCTAACTTATAATAACAACATATACAACATGTATTAATAGCCTTTACAAGGCCTTTCCAACCCAAACAACTCAAATCCATGAGCAACAACAACCACCCTTATGGCCCCCAAACACCCTTATGACCCCCAAATGGCATAAGAAGGTTCTCATGGTTGCCCATACAACCATGCACTCAAACAAAAAGGAAATCCCAACTTAGGCCCTTCACCCCAAGTTCTCCTACTTTCCTCTCAAGGATGAGGACTGAACTTGCACACCCATAACATGAACAATTTCAAGAAAATAGCAAGATTGAAACAAAAGCTCAAAATGAAAACAACAATAAAAGGTTTACACATAGCAAAAATAGATTAGAATTTTTCACATAACACATTCCTTTCTAGCATGATCAAATAAACAACAAGATTTTGAAAACCACCAACCTCCTTCAAAGACAAGGCTGAATTGAGAGTTTGAAGATGAGCTTCCCTTGGCACCAAGCTTGCTATCCAAAAATCTACTAGGCAAAGACTCTCAAGAACTCCTCTCACTTCCTCTCCCAACTAGCATAGACAAGAAAAACTAGTAAGTATGCTTTTCTAAGTCTTTCTCCTAAAGCCTTTCCCCAAAAACATTCTTCTCTCCTCACCCTTCCCAAAACTATTAGGTTTCTAGAACTAAGACAAAATGACACTTGCCCCTCTCTAAGGTTTGGGATGAATTTCCACATATGAAAAAAAAGAGACATCATAGGGAACATTTTCATTTTCGTGCATATCATAAATGGCACATTTGGAGAGACATACAAGTGGCCTAGGAAGAAGAAAATAGAAGAATTGAGCCCTCCAACCCAAGTCCTAACCTTGGGGCACTAAAATTCAACCTAAACCTCATCCTAGGACTCCACAAAACCTCTCAAAATACCCAATTAATAATACATCCGAAAATGGAGTTTTGTTTTCAACAATTCTTGGTCCTCTAAACCACCTACCAAGCTTGGGAATGATCAAGGCTAACTAAGGAGAAGGTGGGGTCCAAAATCCACTCAACATGCCACTACATCAGTAAGGTGTCAAGTGACACATCGTAATAATACACATCACAAACACATGTGGCATGCCTTGTGTGCAAATACATTTAAATATTTTCACAAAGATAAAAATTTGCTTACAAACATATATATCAAACATTATCAACCATATACACATATTCATCACATTTACGAAAGAAAACATGATACGATGAGGTCATACTCTTCTAGAGTCAACCTTAGCTTTTGACTGATTGCACTTTGATCCTATCTTGTTTCCCCGACTTATAACCATGGCCATGTCCCTGCATGCTCAAACTTGATGTCAGTACATTATCAAATCTTGCATCAATAATCATTTCAAGAATAAAGTAGTAACATCTAAACTAGACAAATGCATATATATCTACATCATAAAACATTACATATTTTGCATAAGAAAGTAATCCTAAACTTATCATAGAACAATGATTTCATCAATGATCATAAAACTGAAAGATAACATAACAATTGCAGAGTCCATATATCATAGATAATCATGATATCAAAATGAGCATATATAAAGAGTACGACTACCGTGACCATCATAAAAATCTATAATAGACAACTCATAAAGTCCAAATGATAGCATATATAAACCAAAATAGATCAAATGTCTATGCTCAAGGTATCATCCTGATAAATCAAATGTCAAAATGAAGACAAACTAGGATGGGTCAGGATAGGACCTCACATCAATCAACATTAACCTTAACTTTTCTATCACACGAGGTATATTCTTTTAGTCTCTATAATCCTTCATCATACAATTTAATCATTACTTTCAAATGAGCAATGTAAATTGAATCAGGAGAACATGATCTCATTAACTCAAATGTCACAAAAATCATTCCAGATCTATATAAATCATGATGTAGTTTTAGCCAATTTACATAAGCATTAATTTTGTCAATTCAAAATCATTTATATGGCATAAAATCAAGTAACTAGATCATCAAGTAATTCTCATAATAATATCCTGAAAATTCATCAATATATTTTATCACCTAACCTTTAACCTTCACATAATTTCACATCACAACAATAATTCAAATAGTGATTAATCATTTTCCTAAACAACTCATCAACATATTTGTACCCAAATTGTAACATCTCAGTATTCATCTAAATCATTATCTTAATGTCAGTTATAATGTATCATAAGGTCGACAATCAACATCTTGTGTAAGGAAAGCATCTGACAAATATTTAGTCCCATCATCTACTGAAATCAAATTCCTGTCAAAAGATAAAATCATATTAATTCATTAAAACCTTAGGACAATTACTAGGTCTATCATAATGATAATGGAAAAGCTATGACAGGTCTAGGGTGAGGCCTCACAAGAAAATTTTCTAAGTATAATAGCATTTATCTATCTACACTGAGACTATTTCAATCAGCGAAGTTCACAGAAGTATTTTCAATGTGTGTGAACTTGAGAACATATTATATGAGGTATGTTGAAGCTATATCTAAGAGTGCAAGATTGTACAGCATGTACGAACTGAGATATTTATGTTTTACAGGAACAGTGTTGAGTCGATCAGAATAAGGCAGTGATTAGTAAATGATTATTTTGAGTTAAGAGATTTTTTTATGAAAATAATGACTTAACTAATTAGGGACGACATCCTAGTTGTTAACCCTAAGGCAGAAAGAGTTAATTTTATTTTTTGATATCATGGAAGCCGACTAGAAAGCTATATTTGAGATAACTGGTATAAAGGAAAGTATTATGTAATAAAAATTTGTAAGAGACTAATGTGAAGTTTTAAGAAAAAAAATTTATTGGTGTCTAATATTGTATTATATTAAACTGATAGCAATTTTTGTGAAGAACCTTCAAGCTAGATTTGAATATTGAAGATATTCAATAGTAGTAAAAGGTTTTTGTATTCTATATTTTGTACTAAAGATTATTATTATATATTGCATGTTTGGGAAGTGGGATCATCTTGCATACATTCATATTTTGTAATACCAAATCCTAAGAGGGTTGACGCTTCTAACAAGGCCTAAGTCCTCTAACAAGGACCGAGACACTATACGGATGTAATAGACTCCTAACAGGGTCAATATATTTAACCAAATACTTTTAATTAGTGGATCATTTGTGGGTATCATCCCCACTATGGTTTTCCCTTGGCCAGGGTTTCCTCAAGAACAACCATGGTGTTATGAGTTCCTTTATTTTATGGTTGTGTTTGTTATTCAATTTATTCAATTTAGTTTCTTCTGAAAGTTACAAGTTAATTACATATATCCATAAGTGGGCAAAAGTAAAATTTTGTGAAATACCGATTCACCCCCTCCACCCCCCCCCCCCCCCCCCTTTCAGTATTTTGTATTTCTAAAAAATCTAAGGGCACTTGAAGTAGATAGGAAAAAGGCAAAAGAATCTGAATAGAAGAAGGGTCAGGATACACAAAAACCTATTCAAGACCTACCTCGAAGTTCTACAAAAGATATTTGTAAGTGATGGTAAGCTCAATTCTATTGAGAAAAATTTTTATAGATATGATGAGGATGAGAAAAAACAAATAGAAGACGTAGTTGTGGAGCACATGCTCACATTTAAAAATAACTTAATTGAAATAGAGGGTCAAATAAGTAAGGACTTATTTGAAAGGTTAGAAGGAAGAAAGAAAAGAGCTCTTGATGAGGACATCAAGATGAGATAGGATATTCTATTGCACAACATGCCAACCATGACGAGGAATGAGATGGAAAATTGGCTTGAGAAGCTAAGGTCAAAGTTAAGAACTAAAACAAGAATCATCAAGTTCATGGCCCGAATGTATGAAGAAGTGGAACAGGAAACTCGTGACAAGGTTGGATAGCTACTCCTAGAGGAGTGACCTGATCTTGGTAAGTCTACAAGGACCCCAACCTTAGTAGTAATTTATACAGAGCCTAAAAATGCATAGAAGGTTGAAGATCCAATAGAAACAGAGGTAGTTGACATGGCCCTACCTAATTTCTTTATTGATAATGTTGGGATTTCACTTAATACATAGTTGGATACATCTGATCCAATTTAGATGAGTGAAACCTTGACCAACATAGATGAAATAGTGAATAATCTTGAGTCTCCAAAGATCACTCAAGAAGAATCGGCTGAAAAAGTGAAGCAAGGAGAGAAAACACTTGAAAAAGCACAAGTATCATAAGAAAAAGGAACTGTAACACTAATTCACCCCCCCTCTCAGTGAAAAAGCACAAGTATTGTTGGCAAGTGATCAGCACATGCACACATATGCACACGTAGGCACATGCACATATGGAATATTTTTATTTATGGCAACACTTATCATATTTTTGACCTCACATATTGGTCGTCATGAATATGTTTGTATGCAGTTGATGAAGGAAAAATGCCTAAGGCCACAGACTATTGTTGTGACCCACTCGACAGAAAAGGTTAGCGAACCTCACAGAAGCTTCCTAAAGGTATGTGATCTTGGCTACATGCTTCAAAGACATGAATGAATACATGTGCAAGGTCACACATGTTAATATTTTGGTAGCAAAGAGATATGTTCAGTTGATTGGATGCGATGATAGTAAATAGAGTATAACTTATTAGCGATCACTAAGGTTGACTTTGTGAGTGATTGGAAAGTTATTTTTGGATGCGCTCTTGGATCTAAGGCTGACTAAGGATGTGAATGAAGTGTGAAAATTTGCATTAAATAATATGATGTTTTGCTAGAGTAAGGTTGACTAGCTTTTTTAATATACCTCTAACAAGATATAAGTATACAAACACTTTTGTAAAAGTGTATGATGATGATGATGATATAGATGGATACAAACTATGAAGGCATCTAAGGAGAAGAGAAGAGATCAAGAGAAAGGAGAACAAGAGGAGTTCTTCAAGGAATACTTTATTAACTCTTTGTATTCAGGATAGCAGATTGATTGTAAGTGTTGTTGCACCTATTTTACACCACTAACAGGGTTTGATTGCCTTTAACAAGGTTGGATTCCTAGCAGGTTTGATTCCTTAATTGGGATCACATTGTAAAGACTCCTAATAGGGTATGTCCTTTAACTAGGACCTGCCTATTGTAATACTCAACTCCTAACAAGGTCAGAACTCTTAACAGGGTTATTATACTTATAGTGCAAATATTTGTGGGTATCATCCTCACCGGATTTTTTCCCTTAACAGATTTTTCCTCAAAAACAAATATGGTGTTATGATTTCTTCAATGTTTGTTTATGTAGCATATTTATTTATCTTATGCTATATCTTGATATGTCGTTTGAATAAAGTCAAGAAGTTAAAGAATTTAGTGAAGTATTGTAACACTAATTCACCCCCCCTCTCAGTGTTACCAAATCCTACCATCCCCTTGCCTTTTATCACTTTATTTTACCCGTGTGTGTAGTCTTTCTTCATTAAACTTATGTTTTAAAAAAAATGTTTTTTTCTTAGTTTATTTTTGGGCACGACATTTTGGCATCAGGGCCAAGTTTCTCAACACTAGGACCTATGACCCTTTATGTTTCACTGACAACATTTCACTTTTTTGTATGATATTTTTTGTCACACATAATGCTCATAGATGTGGATGATGCCATAGATGTACCCATTTAGTGTGTGGCGATAGGGAGAAAGGGGAAGAGGTTCCTGGGGGAAATTAGAATCCCCCACCTGAACCACCTCCTAATCTGAACTAAGACATATTAGTTGCATTGCAAAACCTACTAGGTATCATTTAGCAGAGGTTACCACCTATAGTACAGCACACTGAGAAAAAACTCTCAGAGGGCCAAAGGATAGCCAGTAGAGAAAGGAGTAGGATTCCACCACCTAGATAGATTGAGGGTCAAGAAGATCATGAGGATGAGTCCATAAATCATTTAGAGAACCCACATAACTTGGGGGCTCGTGTAGTTGAGAGAGAGGCCCATGATATATGGGATCAAATTAGGGAGTTATTAGGACTCTAGCCACCTCTATCTTTGGGAGCTACTGATGGTGTCAGAGCATAGGCATGGCTATTGATTTTATAGTGATTTTTTGGGTTGCATTCCTACGGGAGCAATCTAAAAGTGTGACTTTCCATTCATCCTCTTCAAGAGGGATCCTCTACTTAGTGGTAGTAGAAGGATTCCATGGGTGGCATGAGTATAGATACACTCACATGGGAGACTTTTCTCAGCAAATTCAAAGATAGATACCTTTTAGAGTACTTTAGATAGTGACAAATAGAAGAGTTTCATGACCTTTAGTAGAGAGGCCTGACTGTGATGTAGTATGAGAGTAGATTTCTTGAGCTCCTTCCTTATGTTGATTACATGAAGGATGAGAAGCTATGTATACATTTTTTCATGAAGGGTCTTAATGTATCTCTCTAGGGCCCACTCTCTCTAGCATTACCTACCACTTTTAGAGAGGCAGTTGAGAGGGCACTAGTTGCCAAGGATATTCATGGTAGGGCATAGGACTCTTGAGATCCATCTTAGATCCAAAATCCCTCTACCCAATCATCAAGATAGTAGAGACCCCCTTGGAAGGAGAATCAGGGACATTCAGTAGGGTCCTTTAAGGGCCAACAATCTCAGCTGTGACCCCAGTAGGATTCTAGGCAGAAACCTTCTTAGGGACATCAGGGCTCTAAGCCCAAGTAGTGGTAGTCATAGGGTCTTAGGTGGGATCATAGGTCATAGGCCCCTTACACATAGATAGATAGGACTCAATAGTCTGCTAGGGGTGGTTACATTGGATCCAGTAGGAGTGTAGGTTAGCAGTAGTCTAGGTCTCAGGGAGTACAAATATAGACACATGGGCCATGTTACACTTGTAGTGGTATGGGTCATATAGAGAGAGAGTACCCATAGGGATAGGAAGTAGGTAGCTAGAGAGGGCCTACTTTAGAGCTAACAGTAGGTGATATGGGTAGGTCTCATAGGGTTTTTTCAATGGTTGATAACCACCAGGAAGAGAATCAGGCCATGGTCATTGAGGCCATAGCTATGATTCAAAGCATCAATGTTACTATCTTATTTGATTCAAGAGCCATAGACTCCTTTATATCTCCACTTGTAGTGGAGCATTGTGGGCTACTAGTAGTTAGACAAGATGCCAATTGAGAGGTCAAGTTAGCTTTAGGAGATAGGGTGTCAGTTAGTTCCTTGGTTCATAGTTGTTAGATTCAGATTGTAGACATGATCACGATGTCTAATCTTTGCATTACCCCTCTAGGTTCTTATAATGTGATCATTGGCATGGATTGGATATATTCTCATAGCACCAAGATGGATTTTCGATAGAAGAGGGTAGAGTGTGTAGATGATCATGGTACTCCTATGGTGATATTAGGGGTATAGAGACATGTATCTCTTCGCATGATGTCTTCTATGCAGCTTAGGTGGTGCATGCAGAAGGCATGCTAGTTATTCTCCATCACCATTAGTGATAGAGAGGAGGATTCAGATAGAGATCCCTCACTCAAGGATTATCCTATCATGCAGAAGTTTGCAGATGTATTTCCTTCTGAGCTACCTAGTATGTCACCACTTAGTGTAGTTGATTTTCACATAGACCTTGTACTAGGAGCTGAGCCTATATCTAGGGTACCATACAAGATGACTACACATGAGCTCAACGAGCTCAAGATTTAGTTGGAGGAGCTCTTGGAGAAAGGACATATTCAACCTAGTGTGTCACCTTGGGGTGCACCAGTGATTTTTGTGAAGAAAAAGGATGGATCACTTAGGTTGTGCATTGATTATCGATAGCTGAATAAAGTAATTATTAAGAATTGATACCCACTCCCCACAATCAACAATCAATTTGATCATTTGTATGGTGCTTGAGTATTCTTTAAGATATATCTAAAGTTGAGCTATCATCAGTCGAGGATTGTGGAGAGTGATATCCACAAGACTGTATTTCATACAAGGTATGGTCACTATGAGTTTATTGTGATGCCATTTGGCCTCACGAATGCTCCAGTTATGTTCATGAGCCTCATGAATGGATTATTTTGTACATTCTTGGATAATTTTTTGGTAGTGTTCCTTCATGACATTTTGATCTATTATCATTATGAGAAGAAACATGAGGAAAACCTGAGGCAGGTTTTGTAGCGCTTGAGAGAGAACCAATTATATGGTAGCTTATCAAAGTGTGCTTTATTTAGACTAGAGGTGCATTATCTTGGTCATGTTATATCTAGAAATGGGATCTTAGTGGACCCATTCAAGATTAGAGCCATTATGGATTGGCTAGCACCCACCAGTGTCACTAAGGTCAGGATTTTTATGGATCTAGTAGGTTATTACAAACATTTTATGGTAGGATTCTCTAGAGTAGCTCATCCAATCACATCCCTTTAGAGAAAGGGTATGAAGTATGAGTGGATAGAAAAGTGGGATGGATCTTTCCAAGAGCTCAAGAGAGCCCTCACCAGTACACCAACCTTAGCAGTGCCCGATCCTTCAATAGATTTTGTGGTATGTATAGATTCTTCAATGGATGGTTTAGGAGCAATCCTTATGCAAGATGGTTGACCTATATATTTTGATATAGGATGCTAAAGACTTGTGAGCTTAATTAACCTACTCATGACCTAGAGCTTATAGTGGTGGTTCATGCCTTAGTGAGATGGTGGCACTTCCTTCTAGGTCACCGATTTGAGCTTCATTCATATCATCAGAGCTTGCAATATATATTTTCACAGCCTAAACTTAATACTAGGTAGAGGAGATGGATGGATTTCTTATGTGAGTATGATTTTGATGTTCATTACATCAAGGGGAAGGAGAACATTGTTGTAGATTCCTTGAGTAGAAGGTGACATGATCTCTCATCTATGACCACTAGTACAGATCTAAGAGAGCATATTTTGCATCACTTACCTGAGGATGGGTTGTATCTAGATGTTTTTTGATTAATCTATTCTCAGAGGCCTCTTGAGGGGATATTTGCAAATTATTCTTTGGAGACCAATGGGTTGCTATGTTGTAGGGGGCGCATCTATGTACCTTCTACCGGTGACTTGTGAGATTTTATTGTGCTAGAGGCTCACAGGGCACCTTATGCAGCTCATCCAGGAGTGACTAAGTTGCATTTTGATTTGAGATAGTTGTACCACTAGCTAGGTATGAGATTATAGATTTCCAGCATAGTTTCTAGATGCCTAGAGTGCCAGAGGGTGAAGGCAGAGCACAGTCATCCTGGTGGACTCCTGCAGCCACATGAGATACCTGAGTGGAAGTGTGATACTATTTCCATAGATTTAATTATTAGTTTTCCTATGTCCTCTCTTTGTCATGATGCCATCATGGTGACATTTGACATGTTGACCAAAGTCACCCACTTCTCACCTATTCATACTATTAGCAATAGGCCCAAGAGATAACTAAGAGGGGGGGGGTGAATCAGTTATGTACAAGATTAAATTCTTTATCCAATTAAGTATACTTAAACATAAAGCATAAAAACCATGAAAGAACACATGAACACAACACCAATATTTTGGTTACGGGGAGACCCAAATAGGTAAAATCCCCGGTGGGACTTGATACCCACTAATATTCTGTACTAGTGTATAATGATCCTTGTTAGAAGATCCTTTACCCTGTTAGGAGTAGCTTTACAATATATTAAGTACAATAGACCTGGTCAAGGGTCAGACCTTGTTAGGAGTCTTTTACAATTTTCCCTGTTAGGGGAGAGGACGCACTATCCAAGAGCTCACTGCTCAAATGGGCAAAGGCTACAACCTTCTGAATGCCAGATACACACTATATTTGGATCTTGGTGAACTATGCTTTGACCTACTATCTGGATCAATTCCAATGAATAGCACAAGTACTTTACTTGGTCACATAGACCTTCTTTTGATGGATCAACACTTCGCACACTCTTCTATGCTCTTCTTAATCAACTATGAACCACACTTCAGCAATCACAAATGACTGCCTATAAATATCTTTCCTCCAAATGATATAATCAAGTCAGCCTATTAGAACCACCTTGAAATCATATTAGAGAAACCATAAAAAAACTCCAACAAATATTTTGTAAGCTCTACTATGCACACAACACAATCTAGGACCTGTCTAATAAAATAATTGTAGACGCACGCTACACACTGTCGGCTCTAGCAAAACAACTGGAACTTTATTTGTAGGCTGAATTAACTTATGCACTCTTAACCAAACATCAATAACACTTCTCCAAGCTTAACCCCAAGGGTGCATACCCTAAAGATAGGTGCAACTCAAGAACCAATAAAATCTATGTCATCTCTTCTGAATAAACATAGGAAACTGCTGCAGGTGAATAGTGACTGCATAACTTCACTTCTACTCATCAAAAAACTACGCATCCATAACTAAAACATCACTAACATATCTTCAACATAAATCCAAGTGCGCAAGGCTCCATGATAACTGTACATAAAACTATACATAGAACACTGCCTATGACTCTGTCAGGAACATTGCTAATGCAAATTTCTATATAACTGTCTATACTAATAGTTAACCTATGCACCCATGATATCAAGTTGATATCATGTCCATGCTACATATACTAAAATCTTACTACATAAGACTTCCACGCATGTTACTTTCCATATGTTATCATCAATGACAAACATACAGTCAATACTGGCCTTCTGGCAAATCTCCAACAATCTCCCCCTTTGGCATTGATGGCAACATGTGGAATGAAAAACCACCACCAACCCAAATGAACATTTCTTTTATAACATTCTCCATTTCTCTTCATAACTCCCCCAAAGATGAATCCTCCATTTGTTGCAATATTTTCTAATATTCTCCATTTCCTCAATTGTATTGCTGTCATAACTGAATGTTGCTCCCCCTTAATATATTACTCCTCTTTTTACTTTTGTTTTTCATGACTCTGTATGTTACTCTCCCTTTGACATCAATGGCAAAAGGTTCCATTCATTTTAAGCCCCGGTACTACTCCTAAGGTAGAGTAGTCAACCTTCCACCAGTCCTAGAGGACTGATGCCTTTCCTTCTTTCTTCTAAGCAAAATCAGGGAAGGGAATGACTCCCAACTTCTCCCTAAGATACTCAAAAGTATCCTTAGGCAAGGGCTTTGTGAATATATCTACCAACTGATCTTTAGTACTCACATAGTCCAACTTGACTTCTTTCTTTGATGCTTTCTCTCATAGGAAGTGATACTTGATCTTAATTTTTTTTGTCTTTGCATGCATCATAGGGTTCTTTGACATATTGATAGTGCTAGTGTTATCACAGTGAATAACAATAGGATAATCAATCTAAATTCCAAAATCCTTTATCATTTTCTTAATCCAAACAATTTTAGAACAATTCAAGGCTGCTGCAACATATTCCACTTTTGTTGTTGACTAAGAAATACAATTTTGTTTCTTGCTTGTCCAAGTGACAAGTCTATTACCAAGAAACACTGCTCCACCTGAAGTACTCTTTCTATCATCAACACATCCTACCCAATCTGCATCAGTGTACACATGAAGCTCAACATTTTATTGTGTGTGTGAAAATTGTACCTGATTTGTAGACACAACACTCAGTAAAACATTATAGGTTAGTGATAATCAAAATCGTGCAAAATTGAAATCTAATCTAACCAAGCGATTTACTGCCTTCTAATAGGTGCGAGATTAATGTTCTCAGATTGTAATCAAGATCAATGACCTAGACGACACCTAAATGAAGGATTTGAATGCAATTGATCTAGATATGAATTGAATGCAATTAATCTATATTTTTGAATTTTCTATGCAATAAGAATGATAAAAACTGATATGAATCTATGCTAATATGGAAATTGATATGCTATGAATGCTATTGAAAATTGATATGCAATGCTAATCTAACAATGATATACAATATGAATGCAAAAATAAGATTGATCTCACAAAGATGTCGATTCACAAGAGCTTTGATTCTTCAATTCCAATTCTCCAACGTGATTGTGCAAAAATATGAGATGCTTGGATGCAAATTTGAGAGATGAATTATGAAGAGCTAAGCCTTATTTTTATAGAAATCCAGGGCTTTGGAGGTGCATGAGAAAAAGCCATAAATCACGCAAATAACTCAGGTTGATTTTTGAGTTATTTTTAAATAAAGGATAATTAACTCACAAAAACATGCAAAAGCTAAGTTTTAACTCAAAATAGAGTTTAGCTTTAGTTGATAATTGATAGTTGTCTACTTTTATGATTGTGCATGTTTTATTTATGAATTAATTTAATAATAAAGTGATTTATTTCCAACTTAACTGCTTTTAAAAATAAAACAATTGATTTATGGGTTAATCAATTATTTAATCAAACTTTTATTAAAAACTATATTATTAAATAATGACAACTTGCTTTAATTAATTAAATAAGAATTTAATAAATTATTCATATGATATTAGATTTATTGTCAAAATTAAATAATATAATTAATAATAGATATAATTAAATTTAATTACACAATTAAGTGGCAAATATTAAATCTAATTAATTAAATATGAAAATATTCAATTAATCAAACTTTAGGATAAATGTGATTTATTGCCAAATAATTATAAAATTAAAGATAATTATGATGATTAGGAATATTACTAAGAATATTCCCCGATGTAGAATTTAAGATAATCAATTATGATTCGATGATATTTAGATGTGCCTTAGATTAGGACTTTGATGTTGATTTCATTCGAATTGAAGATGTAGGAGATTAATGAACTTATAGCCCATTTTTGGGGTATTACATTTATGAGTTACGATACCATAGATCATAATCTATAGTGCCGTGTAAGTATTTGAATATCCTTTTCACTACCATGAGGTGACTTTGTTTAGGTTCTATTACAAATCTTCCAACTATGCCAACTGCATTTGAAATATCAGGTCTAGTCTGAGTAAGATATATAAGTTTACTAATCATAGACTTATACAATGTTATATCTATTGTTGGTGAGTTATCTTCTTTTGTAAGCTTTCATCCAATGATCATAGGGGTTCCTACTGGCTTGCAATCATCCATCTTGAATTTCTTCAGTATCTCTTTCACATATTTTGACTAATTAATAAAAACTCCTTTTTTTGTTTGCTGCACATTTAGTCCTAAAAATTATTTGATAGGACCAATCATACTCATCTCAAATTCATTCTGCATTTCTTTCACAAATTCAGCACTTAGTTTGTCATTACCTCCTATTGGTACCCATATAGACCTCAAAAATAAACTTTCAAGTTTAAGGTCTTGAATCTCTTTGAACTAATTTGAACCAAGGTTCAAAGAGATTCGAAGTGGTTCAGTTTGCATAAGAAGATTCACAGGTTCAGAGGTTCAGATTTCAGTTCACTGGTTCAGTATGTTCAAAGCACAGATTCAACCAAAGAGCACTATTGTTAGTAATGTGGGCCCAATTGAGAGGTTCAAATTCAAGGGTTCTTCAATTCCCCAATTTCCCATGCTAGTGACAAATTATGTTTAAAAAGTGTGATCCTCTTGCAACTCATCATGAGTCCTTGGATGGATCTCCTTAATTTAATAAAGATGAATGTGCAAATGATTGGTGACATGGTTCAAGTATAAAATGGTGCGGTGACCTTTGGATAGAGATGAAATTCAAAGGAGATTCACAAAACTATGTTCTCGGTGCATGTAACAAGTATTTACGTGGAGCATTTGATGTGGAGTCACTAGTAGAAAATTTACTTCATCAGCTTGCTGGAAACTTGGGCATTATTGTTAATGTGTATGATACAACAAATAAATCTGACCTTGTACTGATGTATGGCTCAAAAAATATTCATAGCACTTTCTCAAATGGTCACCATATGTGTAAAATGGACTTTGCAGACCCTGATAGAAGCCATGAAATGCACTAAAGCTTCTCTGATGCCCCATGATTTTCATTTTCAGCCATCAGAACATCTCTTGGCATTTGCGTTATTGTAGGTCTAGTTGGACATTTTTTTGTCTATAGTCATAAATCATATCAAAAAGGTTGAAGAGGATTTCAGGAAAATGAAAGAACTCAAGGCCCATGCTGAAGCAGCTGATGTGGTAAAGTCTCAGTTCCTTGCTACAGTTTCCCATGAGATTCGTACACCAATGAATGGTGTTCTTGGTATGCTTCAAATGCTCATGGATACAAACTTGGATGCTACACAAAAGGACTATGTTCAAATAGCACAGTCAAGTGGAAAAGCTTTGATAACATTAATAAATGAAGTATTAGACTAGGCAAAGATTGAATCTGGATGCCTTGAACTTGAGACAGTGGCTTTCTAGCTCTAAAAGTGCCCCGAGGATCCTGCATTGCATAATTCTGATACCCTAAGCAGTCTAGAGGCTGCAGATGGGAGAAACAACTGAGAATCATTTAAGTTTTTATTTAATAGTGAAGCCATATTTTTAGAGTTTGATGGAAAAGTGAAGTTTTTGAAGTCAGCAGATGACGTAAAGCTTGCAGGTAGTGTAGAAGATATAGGGATTGGGATTCCCATTCATGCACATGATCAAGTTTTCACACCTTTATGCAGATAGACAGCTCCACTTCTCAGATGCATGGGAAGATCCGACAATGCACTTGTGTTCCTTCTACCTAAGGAAGATGTGTATGTTGAATTTTTCCGAATACGTAGGGTACCCATTCGAGAAAGAAAATGTTTAGATGTCACTTGTAGTATTATTCCACAGCTGCAATGTAGGATCAAGATGTAATGGAGAAGGGATTGAGAGCCTTTGTGTCATTTATTCATGCATACAAGGAGCACTGTTGTTCTTATATCTTCAGGTGGAAAGAATTGGAGGTAGGAAAGCTAGCAATGAGCTATGGTTTGTTGTAGCTTCCTTCTATGACAAAACTTAAGCGGCATGCATTTTCAACAGATGGTTTTGTGCCTGTTATTGGCCTTGATCTGGGAGTAGTCAAATTCAAAGATAAAGCTAGGAAGAAGCAGTGCCAAAAGAATCTATTGAATAAGCAGCAAGCAAAGTATCCTTTTGGAGAGGAAGTTGAGCAGCATAATCCTGTTGGCAGTATCAAACTCAAAGAAAAAAATGTAGTAGACAATGTCACATTGTTCAAAACATTGAAGATGAGGAGGAAATGGCACAGGAATATCGTCTACTTAAGAAGTTACAGAAAGGTGAAAAATACCATCAACCCAAATACTGGAAATTTGATGATGGGTTGTTAATGAGGTCAGGAAGGCAGATAGGTGGGTAAGTATAATAGCCCCAAGTAAATTATTTTGTTGAACTTTCACTTATGTGTCCCTAGGATGTACTCTGTAGTTAAGGGATTACTAGAACTGGCCCCCGTGGACAAAGTAATGTTTAGTACAGATGGCTATGCTTTTCCTATAACTTTTCACCTTGGCACAAAATGAGCTCACAAAGTGATTATATCCCTTCTTCTTGATGTTTGTGAGATGGAGATGAGCTTGGGGAATCCCTTTGATAATCAGGATGCATAATGCCTTAGAGAACCCAGGATCAAAATCTACATTAGTGCATTTATTGTCAATTTGTATCTCACTACCAAATCCTAATAGAGGCAACACAATAGTAGCAGTTAGTGCAGCCCGTGGAAATAACACCACTGAATCTGTTTTGATCACAAATCTTTAGGTGATGGATGACATGTTACAAAGGCTCGGTCAATTGCTAGAGTTGATTGGATATGTCTGTTGATGCATAGATGTGCTTATCACCACATATGGAGGATATCAACTGTAATTCCAAGTAGAGGAGGAGCTCGCATATTATGCACTCTCTCATTTCCACAATTCAAGCCACAACATGTATTGTGGATTTTGATTCTTCATGGTTAAAAGATGAGTTGGCCATGAAATTGGGACACTTGGCACAAGCTGAGATGGAAATCATCACTGGCAGCAAAAGGTGTCTACAGAATATCTTCTTAAAGCTTGAATAGTTTAAACACAAATGTTATATTATTTCCTCACAAGCTAAAAAGTATAGTAATTAAAGGGAAAGTTATGTCTATGCCATGACTATCAATTTTGTGAAGGAGAATGATATCGAGTATATGCCAATGACCTTTCATAATAGATAACAGTCTATTAGAGATTGTGGGATAGCCATAGGTGGCAGCGCTCACACTATGGCACGAAGGAAAAAGAAACAGTTATGATAATTGGTAAACCTTATCGAGAGATTGAAAGGATTAAAGGGTAAATGAGAATTGATAAGGATTTTCAAGATTTAGTTAGAGAAATAGTTATCAGAACTGGAGGCCAGAAAGAGCTTCTATTTATGACAGAATTTTGGGAAGAAAAAGGGTTCTGGATTCCACCTGAGTCAAGAGACTTTGTGCCAGGGGAGGCATAGATTTTAGGATTTTTATAATGCAGAGAAAGAAAGATATTTGTTTTTTGGATAATGATTAATGTACAGGAACAATAGAATCTTTTTTATTTTGTTATGTCCAAAGAAAGGAAATGCCAGCATATTAAAACTTTGATTTTGAATGCTTACTTTCTGATTGATATTCATCTATGATATCATTTTTTCTTTGAATATGTACTTGTCACATCTGATAAGCAGCATGATTATCTTTAGACTTTGTGCTCCAATTTTTCGTGTATTTGGAAAGAATAGTCTATCTTTCTCTCTTAGTTTCTTTTTGTTATGCAGCATTTGGATAAATGAGCTTTGTTTCATTTATTGTTTATCACTTTTTCAGTAATTAGTTAGTCTCTTCACATCTATATCATGTTTACAGATAGATTTTTGTAAACCTTTATTGCTTTCAGGTTAAAAGCATTATTGATTATAGTTTTAGTTAATTCATTTTAAATCTTACATGGGGAGCTATACCCAAATAATTCAGAGGGCTCTTACATTTTTCAATAGTGAAGTGACTCAAATGTTGGTGCTGGTTGAGTCTTCTTATTTGGGCATTTTGAGGTCAATTTGTAATCATCTTCTCTGAAGACAAATCTTTTTGCCAACACCTCCAAAGATAATTTCATCAACAAATATAGCTACAAGTAGTAAACCTTCAGATGTCTCTCTAATGAATAGATTACAATCTGCTGGTCCTTTCTTGAATCCAATCTTTGTTAAGTATCTGTCTAGTCTCTCATACCATGCTCTAGGGTCTTGCTTAAGTCCATAGAGGGCTTTCTTCAATTTGCATACCATATCAGGTGTGTCTGATAAGGTGAATCCTTCTGGCTGCTCAATGTATACTTCTTCTTTCAAATCTCCATTTAGGAATGCTGACTTGACATCCATCTGATAAAATTTGAAGTTTTTGACTATAGCATAAGCTAGAAACAACTTGATAGCTTCTAATCTGCTCACAGGTGCAAATGTGTCTGAATAATCAATGTCTTCTCTTTGTGCATATCCCTTACATACTAGTCTTGCTTTATTTCTTACTACTATACCATCTTCATTCATCTTATTTCTAAATATCCACTTTGTTCCAATCACATTCTTATCACTAGGTCTTGGGACTAGTTCCCAAGTGCCATTCTTAATAATCTGATCAAGTTCCTCTTTCATAGCATCATGCTAATCTGAATCATTACAAGCATCTTCAACACTTAAAGGTTCAATCTGAGATAGTAATCATACAGCTTCATTGCTAGCTGAGTTCTTTGCTTGTGATCTTGTTAAGACTTTTCCACTCTGATCTCCAATGATGTTTGCCTTGGAATGATTTCTTGATGTAAACTTCAGAACTTTAGGTGATGCTGACTCATCAGCCTTAGGATTATTTTCTTCACTTGTCTCAGGGTCATTGAATAACACATCAATACTGTCAAACATTTCTTCAATAACTGTCTCACTAGTGGAGGGTCTAGGTTCTTCTTCAATCATGGGTGAGTAATCATAATATCTTTCTTGAATCATAAACTTTTCATCAATCTTAGAGCACTTTCTATGATCTTTTACAATCTTAAATTGAAACATCTATAAGCTTTACTTTTAGTAGAGTAACCAAGAAAAATACCTTCATCACTTCTTGCATCAAACTTGCCTACTACTTCATCCCTCTTGATGTAGCACTTGCTTCCAAAGATTCTAAAGTATTTTACTATGGGAACATTACCAAACCATAGCTCATAAGGTGTTTTGTCAGTGCCTAGCCTCAATTGAATTCTATTGATAGTATAGACTATTGTATTGACCGCATCTCTCCAATAGGTGTGTGCAACTTTTCTTTCTATCATAATGGTGCACTCTATATCAAGAATGATCCTATTCCTTCTCTCTACAATTCCATTCTATTGAGGGGTTCTAGCTGCACTTAATTGTCTCTTTATGGCATGTTCTTCACAGTACTCATAGAATCTGTCAGAGGTGAATTATTTTCCTCTATCCGATCTCAAATATTTTATCTTTAGTCCAGATTCATTCTCAACCTTAGCTTTGAATATTTTGAGCTTCTCAAAAGCTTCAGACTTATATTTCAAGAATGCAACCCACATCATCCTAGTATAATCATCAACAAATAAAATTAAATATCTTTCACCATAGAATGATCTTGTTTGAGTTGGACCACATAGATCTATATGAATCAAATACAACTTGTTCTCTGCTGAATTTTGCTTGCTCCTGAATGAATTTCTCACATGCTTCCCCATCACGCATTCCATGCATATAGTATCAACTAGCTTTGCTATGCTGGGTAAATCTCTTACTTCCTTAACATTGCTTATCTTTACTATGTTATCAAAGTTGATATGAGATAGTCTTTTATGCCACAACCAACTGTCATCAACTTTAACAACAAAACAACTTGCTTCTGAATTGAGTTGAAAAACATTACCTCTTATCTTTGAGCTCGATGCAATCATAACACCATCTTTGTTGTTAATGATGCATTTTTCATCTTTGAATTCCAACTGATAACCTTTTCCAAGTAACTGTCCAACACTGAGAAGGTTATGTTTCAAACCATCAACATAAAGAATATCATCTATACTATTATTTCCATCCAAAGTGATGGCTCCTCTACCAACTATAGGTTTACGAGTGTTGTCTCCAAATCTGACCATACCACCATTGTATTTGTCCAAATGAACAAAATTTCCTTTATCACCTGTCATGTGATGTGAACAACCACTGTCTATAATCTAGTGTGTCCTTATATCAGCTTGTCCATGATGTCCTCCTCTAAAATCTCTCCACCATTATTTCTGATTCTAGTAACTACTTCATTTATCCTTTGATTGTAAGCTCTGATGTTTTATTCAAGGAGCATCTCTAATGCATTGTATCTTTTCTTCCTTGTCTTTCTATGTGCATCCTTTGCTTGTTTGTCTCCTTCAAATATGTCTTCTAGGTGCTTCCATATTTTTTGGGTTGTATCTGCCTTTTTTATTTCTAAAAACTCACCATCAGATAGGGCACTGATAAGGGCTTCTTTAGTAATAGCATTATGATGAAACAATTCATTTTGCCTATCAGTAGCATCTTCTTGTGCAAGGTCTTCTAGGGTAGGTATCTTAGCGGCTTTGATAGTCACATCAAAAACTTCAAAAGCAATGCACTGCAAATGAGTCACCATCTTGTTCTTCCAATCAAGATAATTCTCTCCATCAAACTTAGGACTTTTTTTCTTGAAGTACGCCATTTGATCAACCTCAAGCTGTTAAAATTTCTCTCCAAGGCACATGGCTCTGATACCAATTGTTAGGAATAGTCCCAAGAGATAATTGAGAGGGGGGGTGAATCAGTTATCTACAAGATTCAATTCTTTATCCAATTAATTATACTTAAACATAAAGCATAAACACCATGAAAGAATGCATGAACACAACACCAATCTTTTGGTTACAGGGAAACCCAAATAGGTAAAAACCCTGGTGGGACTTGATACCCACTAATATTCTGTACTAGTGTATAATGATCCTTGTTAGAAGATCTTTTACCCATTTAGGAGTAGCTTTACAATATATTAAGTATAGTAGACCTAGTCAAGGGTTGGACATTTTTAGACTTCATGTTATGGGACATTTTTAGACTTCATGTTATTCCTCGTAAGATCATTTTAGATAGAGACTTTCTATTTACATCCTCCTTTTGGAGAGAGCTTCAGGTAGCACACTAGGCTCAATTTCAGCACAACATATTGTTAATATAATTTAGAACAATAGAGAGGGGCGGTGAATCAGTTGTTCTCAGGTCCAAATGTATAAAAACAATCTTTAAGCTCTTCAACAAATCAGATCTAATAACCAACACCTACTCGGTCATTACTGATTGCATAAAAAAAACATATAACAGTGCAGTCCACTTATCCGATAGCATCTAACTTGTAAAATACAAAAATGTTCAAACCAATACATTCACACAAGTAGAAACACCAAGATTTATAGTGGAAACCCAATTTGGGAAAAACCACTTTTTAACATGTTACTATTATGTTCACTCTTCTGAAGTGAGCTCTATGAAAAGCCAACCCTGTCAAAGGTTACAAACACATTTTCAGGTGTGACCCGGTTAAAGGATTTAAACCACTCTGTTAAAAGTGTGCCTTGTTATAGGACTTACATACACTCCATTAGAATGCAACCTTGTTCAAAGGATTTATACCTATGACTGTTAGGTCAACCTATGTTAAAAGTATTTTGACTATTATAATGATTAGAAAGTAGCAGTAATATTGATCTGAGAAACATACAACTCACTTTGCAAATATCAGATCCAATTTCATACACATATGCTAGCTTACTAACCGTGAATCTTTTCCATCTCCATCATTGATCTTCTCAAAACCCTTCAAGCAATCACAACACTTCTCCTTCAGCCTTTTCTTCTTAGACAGTCAATAACATCAACAATACTTCTAGCATCCACTTCTCCTTCTTCAACCTCTCGCTTAGGTTTCCTTAATACTACCTCTATTAGGTCAATGCATCTTTTGATGCTTAATCTCCTTCGTAGATCTTAGGGTTAGGTCAGATTCATTGAATCCATCCTACATTATGTTCTTTGGTTATCCTTTTGAAATATCTTGAATCTTCTTAATGATTTACAATAAAATGTTTTATAGTGCATTAAATGCTTTCATACAATCAATAAATAAAGTCAACATGTTTTACATAATCCAAGAATTCAACAATGTCGGCTAGAAATCTAAATTCTTCATCAAATTCAAAATACTGACGCTTGGTCAGTACTGTGTCTAACTTCTCGGTCTTCTCTAGAAAGCTCGGTCACCACATAAACTGTTTCCTCGGTTAACATTGTCTTCCTCAGCAATTAATTGGTGTTTGGTCAACACTGATTTTACTCGGCACATACTAGCTTGGTCGACACAAACAACACTCGACTTAAACTAGATTTCTTTGCTTTTGCTTGGTTAAGCCTACTAGTACAGTCTTCATTCTTACATAACAAACAATACATTATCTTATCATTGTGTCACATCATCAAGTACTCATTGAAGTATCAAGATAACGCAACCTTTCCTTAGGTTCTATTGTTACCAACCTTGCCTATCCTCTTAGCAACACTCAAATAGATATAGTACTTTCTTAAATAGCAATAGTCTTACCAGTTAAGGTTTGACATCAATGACAATACAACAATTGCTTCAATTGCATTTTCCAACACATACCACCCCCAAACAGATGGTTAGACAAAGAGGGTTAACCAATTTTTAGAGGACATGTTACAAATGTATGTGATGGACCATCAGGTCAAGTGGGAGGAGTACGTTCATCTTGTAGATGTTTCCTATAATAATAGGCATATTTCTCTATAGTTATGTGACCATATAAGGCCTTGTATGGTAGACCTTGCAAGACACCACTGAGTTAGGATAGGATTGAGGATAGAGTATCTATTGGACCTCAGTTGGTCAGAGATATGGAGCAACAGGTGATTTTGATTAGACAGTGTCTTAAAGAGGCTCAGGATAGATAGAAGAAATATGTAGATGCGAAGAGGTTTGATCAAGAGTATATAGTTGGAGATAGATTTTTCCTAAGAGTGTGCTTGTATAAGATTCCAATCCATTTTGGAAAGGGTTCTAAGCTGGCGCCTCACTTTTTTGGACCTTTCAAGATCTTAGAGAGGATAGGACCAATTGCATATCATCTAGCTCTACTACCTAGCCTATCACGCATCCACGATGTGTTTCATGTTTATATGTTACAAAAATATATATGGTGAATCTCAAATTATAGATTGGGATGTCTTGCAAGTGGATTCAGATGGGCAGCTATCCTTGGAGCCCATTCGCATTTTAACTTGACAAACCCTTGCACTTCGAGGCTGGGAGATGGACCAGGTTAGAGTCTAATGGGATTGTTATGTTGAGGTCATGGTTTCATGGGAGGATGCAGCACAAATGAGATCATAGTACCCATACTTTTTTATGAACTCCAGGAGGAATTCCATGCCTAGAGGGGAAGGATGTGAGATCCCACCTCGACCTATAATAGCATTGTTGAGACCTTCTTATTTTGATACTTTATGGTTTGATATTTTGATATATTTATGATTGATTTGACAGTGACTCATGTTATTTATGTCCTTTTATGATTTGTATTGTGTGAATTTTTTTTGTGATGTTGATTAGCATCTAGATCATATTTGTTGATTTATGTTATACATGCTTAGATACATATTTTCATGAGCAAGACTTAACCATGTTTAGATTTAATTGTTACATGAATTATGCTTTAAGTTTAAGAAATAGTATTGATGAATATATCATGATGTTAGAATTATGCAAGTGCTATGTATGAACGTTATCTTAGAAAAGGAAAGTGTAACTAGAATTTGAATTATGCATGTTGAATAATGTATGCAATTATGTGATATTGAATTGTTATATACTTACATTAGATTTTTCCTTGGACTATTGATGCTTGAGTTTAGTGTGCAAGAAAGAAAACCATGGAACTATCCGGAGAATTAGGCCTAAACCTATGTACAATTGTGAAAGCCAAGGTTTAATCTGTTGAAGAGATTGAAACCTCGTTGTAATGTGTTTTATTTGTAAACATAATTCGTATGTATGTTATTAGATTAAATTCAATTTGGTTATTTAGACATGTCACTTGTAATGTGAAGTGTATTTTATGGTGTCACTTGACACTTGTGATGTCTATGTGGATAGTGACATGTCAATTAGGGTTTGATAAGAGTTACCCAACCTAGTAAGTTACCTAAGATTAACCACTTGCTTATGATGTTATGCAGGATCCCCATCAAGTGGAATTTATAATTCAACCTCTAGTTCAACTTTAGAGGGCTTGAAAGTGACCCTATGGTGCCTTTTTAGTGAAAATAATATAACCATGTGGGGGTACCTTGAGTTAGAGGCTAGATTTTTCCTATAGGAAGGCCTAGACCACATTTATGGCACTCCAAAAAGGTTACTCTTCAAAAGTGGCAAAAATGGAGAAGGCCACATGCTATTGACTTGTTCCACACTCCTAGTTAACTCACCATTATGAGAGGGGGACAAGAAGTAAGGCCAAGGACTAGTAGTCAACTCATATTAATTGCTAGAGGATGAATAATATTTTGGAGACATTTTTAGATGGCTTTGTGAGACTTAATGGTTGTTCACCCACTCTCTAATTTTAGAGACACTTAGGGTTTTGGGATTGGAAAAAGAAGACAAAGAAAAAGGAAAAGGACTCTTCTCGAACCTCATTCACCATTTGCATAGGAGCAAGGTTGGTGATCTTTCCATGAAGGAGATACTCCTTTGTAATTTTAGATTAGATGTTGTTGTGTAAAATGCATATGTAGATTTGTATATGTAAAAATGGTTGTATTTCTTTTATGTAAATTGTTGTAAATGTGTTGTATGAGTGGAGTATGGGGATTTTGCACTTTTGTTTCTTGTTGATTTTGAATGGTATGTTGTTGATGGGTGTAAAAATCATCACTCACCCTTGGGATGGAATTAGTGGCCTTGGGTGAAGGAGTTAGTTGGGCTTGTCATTGAAGTTGAGAGCCTCTTCTCTTGAAGAAAAGAGGAATTTCATAGAGTATGGGCTCCATGAAGTCATACATGTATTTTTTTTGCATTTGGGGCAATAAGGAGTGAAGTTTGTTGGAAAGATAATCTATTAATGTATCCATGGAAGGCTTGTAATATTACATTTTTTATTGTGTTTATATGGAAACATCATCTTTGAAAATCCTATCTTCACCCTCTTTTATGGGTCCATAGGTGACTCTTTGAGAAACCAAGTTTTGTGGGAGTGTTGTGTTATTTTGTTGTGTAAATCCATTTGGGTGTTTGTGTGTGTATGTATCCCATTTAGCCTTGGTTCTCCAAGCTCGGGGGTGGTCTCTAAGAGACCTAGGATGGGAGGTGAGTACTCCATGGTTATGCTCCTTTTTGTTGCAGGTTTTGGAGATCAAACATATGTTTGGGAAAGCTTGAAGGAGCCCTCATATTGGATTGTTGTGGTCACTTGTATTGGAATGACATTCCAACCTCTATTGTTGCAAGTTATAAAATTTGATGTGTAATGTGCTATTGAGAGAAGTGTTTTTTGTTCATTATTGAAGGATTTATTGTAAAAAGAAGTCTATTTGTTCAAAGGAATTGTGAAGAAGTCTATTTGAAATCAATGGAAAAAAAATTTGTTTACATCATTTTCTTGTTACTTCATTTTATTGAAACTCCAAAGGAATGATTTTAGAAAGCATTGTTTATCAATAAAATTTCATTGGGAATCATATTAAACATATTTTATGCTATCGAGATTAAGTAGGAAAAATAAAGAAAGGAGCTAGTTTAATGATTCATTCATTCTTGATAAGCATTTTTTGATTTAAAAGTTCCATTAATGTTATTATAGACATTAGAAGGTATTTCTCTATGTGAGTTATGAAATTTAATCAAAAATTATGCCCTCAATGTCACAAACAAACAAAAATAAATAAAACATAGTGGATCATTCAAAAAAACAAGTGAAAAGAAAAGAAAAAACTCAAAATGGAGACCTATAGGTCTCTGGAAGATGTATGGGGAAAAAATAAATTCCCTGTAAACTTCCAAAAATCACATTCTTTAGAAAAAAAAAAACCTATCCACTTGTAAAAGAATAAAACAATATAATACTTGTATTGTTAATAAGTGTCCAGACTTGGATGGGACCCAGCTGGGTCACCACCCAAGAAAGCCACTTGGAGCTTCAAAAAAGATATAATATATATAAATTCAAAAAAAAATATGTATACCTTCCTTCCAAAAGAAAACTTTATATTACGCAAAAAAACAAGACAAACGGACATCTTTAGGAGAATATTAATTTTTTTTTAAATAATTTTAAATCAAAAAATATATAATAAGTTGGGGAGGGGTTTGACCCCCCTCACCCTCGTAACTCTTTCCTATGGTAGGCAAGCCCTACCATGGTAGGGTACCCGCTACCTTCAGCCAGTGGGCCCTACCATGGCAGGGTACCCGTTGTCGATTGCAGGTGGGCCCTGCTACAGCAGGGTACCCACTGCCAAGGTAGGGCTCGGCCATGTCCCCAAAAGGACTTAAATTTTTTTTGAAATATATTAAAAGTTTTCTTTTAATTTAAATTTTATTTATTTATTTTACCAATTATTTAAATTAAACTTGTTTGTTTTAAAGTATTTTTATTTATTTAATATTAATTATGTTGTTATAATTTAAAATATAATCAATTTTAATAGGTTTTTTTATGTTAATTTATTAATTGAACAAACTTAATATAATATTCTATTTATTGTTAGGCTTTTACTAATTAGAACAATCAAATATTTTTCAGATTAATACATTATTAATTAATATATTTCTAAGGAAAATCATTAAATCAATCTAATGGGTATTTTATTTCCTTCTAGTTGAATAACTAGTAAAACGTATAGTGATTTCCTATCATATTACAATTTGCATAATGATTTATAAATTTAAGAATTAATTTTGTACCTTCTATTTTGGTTATTTAATGTTTGTGTTAATATTATAAAGGTAACAACTATTAACTCTAGTTCTAATTCACTCCTTAGGACAAATTCGTCAATCCTTCATAATATACATATATTTTTATATTTTTCATTTCAGTCATTATGGTTGCTATCATTTCATACCCCCCTCCTATTTAATTAACATAATGTATCCCAAGTAGGTACTATATTTACCGTCCTTCAAATTATTTAATGGTATAGTTTAAACTAACCTCCTAGTAATATATATAGTGTTTTATATATCGGTATATATTACGTAAATGAGTAACTCAAAGTTTTGATTTATTCATCGGTAACTTAGCCAAGGTTATGATAGGGCAGACCTTAGGCAGTTATTTAGCCATAGCCTAACATAAACCTTTAGCATCATCATAAAACCTGTCCAGTATATTAGTTGGGGCTAACCTACACTAACCATACCTCAGAGGGAGGTTGGCCAGCTTGTTTATGTGGGTGGGATCACCACATGGATCTCATTGGCCATGATGTCCCTCGCCCTTTGTCACTTTTATATTAGCCTTGTGTGCAGTCTTTCTTCATTAAACTCCTATTTTAAAAATAAATAAAAATTGTGTGTTTTGTTTAGTTTATTTTTGGGCATGACAACACATATGAGAATCATATCATCGCACATTAAAATTATTAGGTTATAACATCTAACTGGAAAAATATTTTGACATCCAACCATGAATTGTATTCCTCCAAACATAGGCGTATGTCATCTACAACAATCTTCACTTCAACATGATTTTCAAGGCTATACTGCTCCATATATATCATCACGATTTGACACCAATATCAAAACACAATTAGGTATTGTGCTCTTGGTTCCTTTATCATGAATTGACACCATTGTCAACATACTTCTCCATAGGTTGTTATGAACAAAAATACACATACTACTCAATAGAAAATTGCAACAATCCATCTCATCAATGATGGTATCATATTGCTTTGTGTCAACCATATAAATCTATTCTTTTTCTTCAACAACCAACCCATCCATATTATATATTTTTTCTTAATGTCTTCACCATTCAACATTCATATCAATAACATCAAGTATATTACATCCTCTTATTTGCATCAATCTATCTATTTTTATAAAATTATACTAGAGGTTGATATCAATGACAATCATAGAAACATAATGCAAAAATATCCCATAGTCATATTCATATTTATATTCACCATCATCTTCATCCCCATCCCCATCCCCATCCCCATCCCCATCCCCATCCCTATCCCCATCCTCATCCTCATCCTCATCCTCATCCTCATCCCCATCCTCATCCTCATCCTCATCCTCATCATCCTCATCCTCATCCTCATAATCATCTTGTCACCTTCATCTTCATCTTCATATTCATCTTCATCTCCATCTTCATCTCCATCTCCATCTCCATCTCCATCGCCATCACCATCTCCATCTCCATCTCCATCTCCGTCTCCATCTCCATCTCCATCTTTGTCTCCATCTCCATCTTCATATTCATCTTCATCTTCATCTTCATTTACATCAATCCATGAAGTTGACATCAATGATAACATACTACAACAATCTCCCATTTTCTCATTGATGGAAACACCTAATGAATCATTTCTCCTCCTTTGAAACCAAATGTAAAGGGTGAGGGGACTTCATCTGAATTTGTCACAAAACCATGCTCCCCCTATTTGTATCAATCTACTACATAATCTTTGTGCCAAAAAACTCACTACCTACTCCTCTTTAGAGGTATCCTTCATCAATCCATGATACATATATATCTTTAATTTCTCCCTATAGAGAGATGCACCAGCTATGCACCTAATTGGAAGGAGGGGAAACAACCCCTAGATTCTATCTGAGATACTCAAATGTATCCTTTCAAACATATTTTGTAAAAATTTATACAACTTGATCCTTTGTACAAACATATTACATCTTCACTTATTGATTTGCAACTTTCTCCCTTAGAAAGTGATATTAGATAGATTTATGCATGGTTCTTCAATTCATCACTAAATAATTTAAGACATTGATGGCACTTGTATTATCACACAAAATAGGAATGATCTCATCAAATGTTATCGTAATGGCCTTCAAGATACGCTTCATCAATAATTCTTGAGTGCAAAACAATTCTTGCAATATACTCTAATTGTACTATTGATAAAGATACTAATTCCTACTTATTACTCATCCATGAGACTAGTCTGCTTCCTAGAATAAAGCACCTTCACTTGTACTTATTATATCACCTACACAACTTGTCCAATCAGCATTAGTGTATGCACTCAAGGAGAAATCATTATCCTTTGGATATCATACACCATAGTCTAAAATGTTTTTCAAATGTATAAAAATCAATTTAACTACATTCACATGATTTATTTTGCATTTCCTTGAAATATTACAACCAAATATACCACATGCATGATATTAGGTGTGGATGCAATCAAATATAGCATCCCTCCAATTATCATCCTTTCTCAAATGATAACTAATTTCCATAGGAGTACCTATTGGTTTGAAATCCTCCATACTAAACTTCTTCAACATCTCCTTAACATATTTATCTTGAGAAATAATTATAACATCATTTAAATGATAAATTTGAAGACCTTGAGAAAGAATGAGATGTCACCGAGAATTAACATTTCAATTATTTCTTCATATCTTCAAAAAAAAAAAATTATAACATCTTCACCAAAGATCACATCATCAACATACACATGACATCAATCCATCAAGTTGACATCAATGACAACATACTACAACAAGTTAATCTATTTCTCTTTTATCTATTATTGCATTTTCTTAGATAAATATTTTATCTTTTATGATGATCAAAATCTAATTTCTTTGTCAGTGAAGGTTGGAAGATCAAAATGGGAGTTGAATTAGTGAAATTACCTTAAATAACCAACCCCAAACATTTTTTATCTTTTGTTTTTGTGTGTAAGGTTTTTAGGATATTGATTCTATTCAAATTGCTGACATCTTTCTTGATTTTGTCATTTTTTTAATTATAATGATTTAGATATTTTGATATACACTTATGTTATTTTCTCTATTGTGTACATCAAACTACATAGTGAGATTGTAATTTTGATTGAATTTGTACAAGAGTGAATTTCACTTTATTCAAGGACTTATAATGGTTTCATTGTATAGGACAACAATGTATAGTGTTGTAGTTTGCACATAGTGCTTGTGTTCGAGGCTAATACTCCACACAAGTTAGTAGATTGTCTTTGACAATTGTTATATACTTTTCAAGCTATCAAGTTATAATTATTTATATATAAATAGGTATTCCTATCAATTTGTTACTATTTAAAAATAATGTTTAAATTTTATAAGTTAGTCTCATTTTCCAATGTGTAAGAACTTTATAATAAGGATAAGTTTAATTTTTAAGAAACATGTATTCACCCATGTAATAGAAAGTTTAGTTCTCAAAGAAAACACTTTTATTTTGTTGGACTCAAATTATATCTATCCTAAATTTTAGTTAACTTGGTATTCTTAGAAACCTCTTTTAATTCTAATAAACAATAAAAGAAATTCAAAACAATTAAATCATTACACCTCGTCTCTTTTCATTTAAAATTTAGGTAGGTTGAGCATTGTATTACACTTATGAATTTTAAAGCTTAGTGCACTTCTAGTCAAATAATAAGAAGTCTCAAAAAGATAAATGTATCTCATTCAAAACCTCATAAGAGTCTTCTAGATGTAGACAAAATTTTATAGCCTATAAATTTTCTACAATATTACCCTCTCATTATTCTCCATCATTTATTTATTATAGTCCTTCTACACTACCTTGTTCTCCTCTTCCTATTGATCATGATGGTACTCTTAGGGTTACCTTTGGGTAGATTCAAAATCTACATATCCTAATGGATTTCCAAGATATGTTATCAAATGATACACATTGTTCACACAGTTATTTCAATTTGGACCTTCTAGTGTTTTTTCTACCAAATGTTCCTTTGGTATTTACATGAGTCCCTTCAATACTTATTAGACCATCCTTAGTACAAAACCACTTATCATGTGTCATTCTATTCTTACAACATTATTTATAGTGACCTAGTCTTATACTATTCAACTCTCTACTATACAAACTTCTACAACTCCAATTAAGCCTATGCCTAGTACACTTACGCATAATATGGGGACAATACAAAACTAGTTTGGAAACATATCTAAACTTCTTTGTAACCATTAGTGCAACCACAATATTGTTGTAGTCCTCTATCCCTTCATATTCTTGATACACTTTGATCACAAGGGTTTGAATCACCAAGGTCTAAGAAGTCCATTAGAAAAGATGACCCACTATCTCATGTGTCTATCTCCATTGTCTTGTGCAATCACTTTCTATTTCAAGATTCATTTATAATGAATTATTCTGATGTTCATTAAAGATACCACATTGAACTAGATTCCTGATACTTTCATTTATATGTTTGATCCATTTATTAATCAGTTCTTTCAATATTTTTAAGCTGACAATTGACTATGGATCACTTTCATTGACCTCATCCATTCTAAGAAAGAACCCTCTAAAAAGGTAATTTATTTTATCTTTCATTATCAATTTTTTATTTTCCTGAAATTCCCTACAGAGTCACTAATTCTAATTTGCAAAGAGTGTTCATTATAAACTTGCTACTAGTTCTTAGAGACAAAACATTGTTCATGAAGTGTTTGAGTAAATATGGGGGTTCCTCATCATTGATTCTTTCCAATAGTATTACTCTTTTGAATGGCCTCATAATCATTACATCCTACCTCTATACCTTCATCTTTAGGAGCTAGAGATAACCATCCTCCCTAGGGTACTACATCCCTCTCCTTGAAGATTTTGTATCTTTTGACACTGTCTATTTTACCTCTTTTTTTTCTTACAATAAAAAAGGTAAAAGTTCTCATGATATCCATATCTTCTCCATATTTTGTGCACTAGTAGTTCCTATTATCTCTCAACCCTTTTCATTGGAAAAGAGAAGCAACATGTCAGTTTTGGATTCTTAGGTACACTAACTATGTCTCAACCTTTGAAGGTACCTTCTATTCTCCCAAAACACTAAAGACATGTAGAGGAAAGGAACCTATGATAAAATATAGACAACATACACCTTGGGCATATTCTACTCCACTTATAGAGCCTATTCTTCCACATACTCTGGAGGTGTGTTGGCAAGGGACACTAAGCTTGATGATTTGTATGTTTCAATTGATGGAAACCATACATGATTCAGATGGTCACTTGTCACAATTTTGTGTTACCGAAGGATTGGAGGTAAATTTGACTAAGTATGGTAGTATAGAGACAGTGTACAGAGCTCAGTATATGGATTGATACGGACACATACCTTTGAGTTTTGAGATGAAATTCTAGAGGGAGCTTCATGTTGGTATACTCTACCTTATTCTAGGTTCTCACTTTTTTTATCTCAAATGATCAAGTTATGGTTCTCTGTGTAGTGATTTCCTGATTTTTAGTGAAGAACTGCAATAAAGTTTAGTGGATCATTAAGAGATCCTATCGGATCGATTAATTGATCGATTTATGAGTTTTATTTAATGGAGTTGAAAATGTAGATGATATCTATAAGATTTATCAAGGTTACCATAACATTTTGATGGAGGATTTGGTTTACACTTCACATGGTACACTTTATGTTCTTGAGGCCAACTAGTGAAGATATTATTTTTAGAAATGAACATATAAGATCAATTTTTTGTGATTATTTGGATTAGCGATGGTTAGATATGATATGTGTATATGATGTATGTGTGAAAGATCAATAATTAGTGTTTCGATTGATAATTGACTAGATATTTTTTACCATACTTGCATGGAACTGTATTGGCATATGTGATGTTATCTTATATCTTATCTTTTTGGATTGTAGTCCAATACCTTTATAAAGCAGTGTGCTTTGCTAAGAGTTGTAGCCCTCTTTTGTAATTGAGAAGTGGGCTCTAAGCTATAAGATTGAATGCATGTGCATTCCACTTACTATACATAAACCTTTAATCGGGTTATTACTTCAACACAGTAATTATTTGTGGGTCCATATCAATCGTGGCTTTTCCCCTAACAGGGTTTCCACACAAAAAAATCATGGTGTTATAATGTTTTGGATATTTTCTTTATGTTCTATTGTTTAATTTCAATTACATTTGGTTTATGGTTAATCAATCAATTTAAAAAATTTAGAACATTGATTTACCTCCCTCCCTCTTTGTGTTCCTTAATTTCAACAATTGGTATCAAAGCTTTATGCCTCGGAGGAAGTCTAACAGCTTGAGGAAGATCCTGATGGGTGATTTGGTAGTTTCTAGCAATGTTCAAATACAGCTCTTGGTTGCACTTGAAGATCTTGACAAGTCAAATGCTCATAACTTGGAATTGGAAAGGAGGCTCAAGGATGTTGAGAATTTCATTTATAATTTGAAGGAATAATTGAATAAATCTAGGGGCAAGAGGAAAGATCTTGTTGAATGGTTGAAGCAGAAAGGAAGCATTGATGATGCATAAGACTTGAAAGAAAATTAGATGAATGCGAGAAACTTGAAAAAAGACAAAGATAATATGAAGCATGAGATGGAAGCCATGGTAATGAAGATGACTAAGGAGATTGAAGAAAGGAAAAATAATGAACATCTTGAGCACTCCTTGAAGGAAAATTTTGAGGAGTGTCATAAACTGAATTTTGAGATTGGACAATTGCGGCTTGATCTTGATAAATTCAGACATAATGAGAAAGAACTTGAAAGGGTTAATGAGGTTCTTATAAGTGAGCTTGTTACTGCTAATGAATAAATAGAAAAATTCAAAGATAGATCAGTAAATCTTGATGCACAACTTGAGATTCACATCCCAAAAGTAGATACACAAGGACTTGGCTTTGAAAAATGTGAAATCTCTAGATCTAGCTAGAACAACTCTTTCTTAGACAATCAGAATGAGAGACCGAAGAGAACACCTACAAGGAAACCTAGTGCACAAAAATTCAATGGAAGATGCTTTTCATGAAACAAATTTTATCATAGGGCTGACTAGTGTACAAATAAATCAAATACTACATCATTCTCAGGTCATTTTTTCAAATACAACAACTATGGACACAAATCTAGAGAATACAGAGTTGTGGTGAGTAATTTTGTGAACAAGGGAAACATAACATGTTTCAAATGCAACAACTTTGGAAATATGGTGAAGTAATGTAGATTGAGGAAAAATGAAGAAAACTCAAGGTATGGTAATTCTAATGTGATATGCTTCAAATGCAATAATCTAGATCATATTGCTAAGTACTAAAGATTCAATAATGCTAATGTGAATATGACAGATTCATTTGAAAGGAATAATGTGAAAAAAAATGATAAAGGAAAAAATATTGATGTTGAAGAAGTTAAAAAGAAGATGAGAGAAACATGGGTACCTAAAAGAAAATTGGAAGGTAATGGAGGGTCTGAACCTATGCCTGGTGTAGAAGATTCATCTGGAAACTAAATTAGGTCAATGACCAAAGGGGATTTCTCATGAAAAATATTTACCTGGCCCCTGATTTGAATGTGATCAATGTAGTCGGATGTATAATTTAGTGTAGAACACAATAGAGTCATCTCTGATGGTGTACGAACATGTTTTGCAGGATTGTAGATGGAAGATTTGCAAGTTTATAGTTTGAATCTAGGGTTCGGCAAATTAAATTTATGATTACTTTTTGTCATGCAAAATTTTAAAAGAACATTTTGATACTTCATTATTCACCTTTCTACATGGAGAAAGAGATTTTAGAGTTATTTGAAGTGATTGAATAGTGTTTGAAGAAATTTTCAAATATCTAATATCAAACCCTTATTTACGGTGTAAAAAGGTATTTTCATTACATGACTTAGTATTTCAACTTATGAATCATGGATGAACCGTTGATAGTGAATGTTGAGGATAGACCTAGACATACATTTAATAAACATCATTACAAGTCTATGGAAGACAACCCTGAAGGTTCATTTCCACAAGTTCCATATGGTGTGTTACATGTTAAAGATATTAGGGCCTACATCCATTATAATTTTGAGGAACTAGGGAAAGATTCTATCCATGAGATGTATAAGACATTGTGTGTGGATGGTCAACTAAAGGATGAATAAAAAGTTTAATCATGAAGATATCAAAGGTTATGGATTTCCATATCTTTGATGTACTAGAGTGGATCAAATATGTGTTGAGCCCTATGCATGATCAGTTCATGTGGTTGGATAAACCATACAAAATCACTAAAGAGGTCCTAGAAGTAGTTACAGGTTTTAATGTGTGTGGTGAGGTTCCAAACCTAAGATCTATCAAGAATGATTTAGTCACTCAGTTGACTGGATCACACTAGGAAAAACATGAAATGATTGTGAATAATATCAAGAAATCCAATGTTAGGTTCACATTAATGATTTTGGGATATAAAGTCTTTCATTAAAATAGGGAAAACTCTATCTCAAGTACCATCATTCACACTCCATATAGGATGGTCAAGGATAATGAAAATTATGATATATGTGAGGGTCTGAGAGTGTAGATCTTAGATAATTTGGCCAAGATTAAGAAAATAAGAAGCATGCCTTTAAGTATGGTTCTTTAGTTCTCTATATTTTCTTATATTTCATGAACTACTTTCCTAGAGTTGTAAACATAACATGGAAAAAAGATGTACCAGCAATCATTCAAATAAGGAATTACTACTATATGCTATAAATTAGTTCTAGAAGAAGAACAGTAGATTTTCAAGAGGAAATGCAAAAGAGATATAGAATTCCAAGAGAAATTCCAGAGAAATAAGAAGACTTTATCTGTTTCATGGTAGAAATCAATGACTACATAATGGAAGTAGTAGAACCAAGGACATCTTGAATTAAGCCCATGGGATACGAAGTTGATCCAATTATAGTTGAGGCCTATGTCAAAGATTTTATTGCAAAACTTGTTGATCCTAAAGAGGAAAGGTTCAGTACCTACAAGGAGAAGAGTCTAAAAGTTCATTGGAGGTGAATAGACCTACAAGAGAAAGAAAAGTCAAGAAGGAAGTTGAGTTGATGGGTGAAATAATGCTATTTGTAAAAGAGAAGATGGTGAAAGCTAGAAGGAAGTTTGAAGAGGAAGAGAAAAAGAATATAGAAGTAGAGAATCTAATTAATGTAGATGATGATGCACCTCTTTCTTACATACCCATTGTTTCATCATCTAGAGGTAGACAAACAAAGAGTTTAGTTAAAACTTCAGTCAGTCCTGTAGAAAATAATTCTATTGTTGCAAAGAAATTGGTTACTCCAAGGACACCTACACTGAAGGAAACTCGGTCTAAATCAGTCAAACCGAAGGACAAATATAAATCTACAAGAAAGAGAGTAAATTCTAGGACCAAAAGAGTGTACCAAGGAGAAAAGGAAGATGATAAGGATGAGGTACAAATTCAAATGATGAAATTAGGCAATTGAGAGAAGGAGATAAGGTAGCTAGGATGGTTAGGGGACAACAATCCAAAGCATAACCTACCAGAAAGAAGCCAAAAATAGATATTGGTAAGCCACATTTCACTGCAAATGAATTTGTTAAGAAAGTAACTATGTTCAGTATTTTAGATCAATTGAAAAGATACTACAATAGATATGATGATCAAAAAAAGAGAATGCTTGAAGATTTTATCATAGAATATTTGAAAAAATACAATAGATCATTACTGGAGATAAAATGAGAGATACCTGATGAATTATATGACATTCTGGAGGAAAGAAGGCTTACAACATAAGAAGAGGATAAAAGGATGAGAGAAAGATCCTTAATGAAACTTTGCCCAGTGATTTCAAAAGATGAGATGAACAGAATACTTGAAATGGAAAAGAATGATTTTGGATGTAAGATAAGGTTGAATAAACGCATGACAGGTTTAATAGATGAAGTGATGGAAGATACTAAAAATGTACTTACAAATTCTTAATGGAAAATAGAGTTGAATTTGTGAAATCTGTTGACAAGGAAATGCATGATGGCACCATTTTCCATGACAGTGAACCATTAGAAAAATTTGAAGACATTGATGATACACCTGATGTATTCATATTAGGCATACCATTTAGTTTATCAGTTGTAGGAGAAGAAGCAAAGAATGAATGTGGCATTCCTGAAATTCATGTGACTTTATCCTGTGATGACTATGTAACTAGTGACAGGGAGAAGAAAGGTGAGGATGAGAACATTCAAATTGAAAATCTTGATGATGTGCAGACTAAGGATGTCATCACTAAGGTAGAAAAGATAAATATTGATGAACAAAAGGGTGATGACTTTGAAGAATAAGGGGATACAATTGCAGATCAATCTAGTAAGGCAGAGGAGAAAGTTCCTTTTGTAAAGGTTGAGCCTGATTTGGAGGAAAGAGGCATTGTGAAGGCAATAATTGAATTTCTATATGAAGACAGTAAATATATGCATGGCGTGGAAATCATTCAAGGTCCAATTCAGTTGGATACTCTAAGTATAGTGAAGCTGAAGGGAATTGCTTTGGTAGCTTTGGCTAAAGCAAGGGAATGAATTTTGAGAACACAAATAAAGGATAATGAACTGATAGCTCAAGCATCTAATGTGTTGTGCAAGATCATGGTGACCTATACTCTAGATCAAAATGAATCTCAATTAGTTCATTTTGAAGGTTTGTTGAATGCAATGAATTCTCACTTTGAGTCATTGGAGAAGTCAACCTTGATAAAAATGCAAAGTGAATTTGATGAGAGAAGATATAAGTAGTTGATTTCTATGATTGCTAATGACAAGATATCTTTGTGAGTTTATATTCAAAGGTTTAAGGATGCTCTAACCAAAGGAGGTAAGATTTATTGAGCATGCTTTGAATATCCCAAATGTGTTGCAGGTATTGAGAGGTTAATTAAGGAAAGTGAGGAGAGATTATCTAAGTTATCAAAGTCATATGACCCTTTATTCAATTTATCTTTAATTCATGCAGTTCAAGTTACATCACTAAATGATAAGATCAAAACACTTGTAACTAAGAAGGAAAGGGTGAAAGGTAGAATCAGTGAGGTGATAAATCATATTACTACAAAACTTGACATCCTACTTAATGTCTTGAAAGAAGCAGAGGGAGCCTACATTTCTCCTAATCCATCAGACCTTGTAGCTGCAAAAAAAAAAGCCTATGCTATTTGCAGGAATATTGAGATATTGGAGAGCATAAAGAAAATTTGGGATACATATTTTGGTTCTCTGAGAAATTATTTCTCAGATGTTTTCAAACTCTTGTAAGTGTATTTTGCATACTTTTTTATAGGAGTTATATAGGATTTTGGTATACAAATTTTTTTGGTGATCCTTAGCATTTTCCATTGATGTTGTTGGTTCTCTCAAAAATCCATAAATTTTTGAGCGCATAATCAGAGAATTTTCCTAAGGCAATGTTCAGTGCTTCAAAGGAACAGTTTAAAGAGACCCACGTTCAAGTGCATACAAAGATAGGTCTGATGATTTTCATGGGATGGCGCTTAGGACATGTGTTCCTCACATTTCATTTGGCATATGCAGCTAGTTAAAACTCCCAGAATTTAGTTCAGATAAGTTTTGAAGGTACCCATTTGGAGGCCTGTGCTCAAATCTGCACTTTGCATTCTGTCCGGTTTTAACTAAATGGCCTACTTTGGAGGCTTGCATCTGATACTGGAATGATGGTCATGATAAAAGGAATGTTACATCATATTCTAGGCATGATAAAGAATGTCCATACCAAATTTCAGCCCCCCACGTGCCCGTTTGACATGTTTGCCAGAGCCATTCCGTTTGCAGATTGCTAAGTTTCTCTAGGAGTGCACAGTTCATTTTTCCAAGCGGCTTAATTTGGGGCCCTGCCATTTGCACCTAGTTTGAGATCAAATATAATTGAATGATGCTTCATACTATAGACATGGAAGCGATGCTCCCTGATAAGTTTTGGATCATGACGAATCCGTTTGACCCATTTCCTCAAACAGTTTCGGATGCAACTTCTACTTTTTTACTGCCTTTCAGTTTGGGATGTTCCAAGTGGACGACCTTAAAAATTAATAATTGATAATCAGTTGATCACTGTGGGAATCTGATTGTGGCCTTGTTTTCTATGTATGAGAGAGAATCTTTTCCCAAGGTTTCAGACCGTGAAGGTTTTGTTAGATGTGATTACAGGATCAATAAAAAGGTGTTCAACAATGATAAAAAGTGCAGAAAGAATAACTGTGCAAAGTAACCATTTTCAGAAATTCATAGCTTTTTTCCAGATGATCATTTCCAGTTGACAGTTGGTTTGTTTCATTCCTTCTATATGAGGCTTCTTCCAATTTCGGTGGCATGCCCTTAGCTCATCGTCTGATATTTTTCATCTATCTCTTTCCGAGGCAATCGGCACTATTTTTTAGTTTGTGTTTGCCGGCACTTATGAACGAACATTTTCAAGTTTTAAAATCTCCTACCTCATTCATTTTTAGGCAATGTCATTTTATAGGATGTTTCTCTATAATACAGAGTTTGTATTCGCCAACTTTCATTTTCCAGGGATAAGTTTTCATTAGTGTTTTAATGGCGCAACTGGAGGTGTTTTATTCAGAATTGGCAACCGGCAAAGTAATAAGAAATTGAAGTTTTTAAGTGTATGGTCATTCAGATCGGATTCAGTTGCAACCACCAATCATTTGGATTGTGTTTGTGGTTCAGGTGTTTGAATTCGCAAAAAATTTAGGCCGGACCCACCTGGGGCCCATCCTGCCTAAATAATTTTAAAAGCAGTTTTGACCATCTCCCTTTTATACAATTCTGACATGTCTTCACTACAACTTTTGGTAACAACCCAAGGGATTCCTGGTTTCTCTCACTCTAGAAGGAAAGTACTTACAGTTGCAGTAGCAGCATTGGTTGCTGGAGATGATCTGGCACATGTGCAAATTGAGGTTGCATAGTAGAAATCCTCACAAGGAACAGTCTGACTTTCCCAATGGAATTGATATAGAGAAAGAAACAAGTGGAAACAGACCTAGATATTATATGTCTAAAAGGGTCAGGCTCAAAAGGAGTGCACTAAAGTCACTCAAGGCACTAGTAGGGATTTTGATAGTTCACACCGGTAAGTCAAGAATGCATAATCTCTTATTTTGGGCAGTAGTAGTGATTCTTGGAACTATTTTAAGCAATCGACTGGCAAAAATTCAAGGTTTTGTGTTCAGAATTGTGTGACCTTATAAGAGATGACTTAACTGCAGTTTTTGATGGAATAATATATACATGGCATCTTTGTTCTTATGTGAGTCCCAAATATGTTTATTTGGATGCTTGTGTATATTACTACTACCAGAGTTATGATTACGAATCTTTCTCCTTCTTTTGGGATGTTGATGTCTAAAGAGCGATAGTTGGAAGGAGATTATCGATATTTACCTCCAAAATTAAGGAGCCATTTGAAAGCACGCACCAAGCTAATGTTTGTGTGCACCAGATTTGTCGAAGGCTAACCATAGCCTTCCCATGCACATGCATCAAACATAGTAATATTGTGGGCTGTGTGCAGGTTGTCAAAGGGTAGAGGGACGTGTGTATACATTTTTTGAATGTGGATTGTGTATGTTTCAAAGTTTGTACACTCCCCATTTGTCACAGCTGCACAAACACTATGTCTCACGCACCATATGAGGGTGGTGTTGCGCACATGAGATGGAATGGGTGATGTGCATGCCCACAAGTCCAAAGAAATAAAGAATGTATCATAGTTGAGGTCTTTGGGAGACATGAGCTCTCATGAGTGTGATACACATCAAATATTAAGCAAATGTGTGCAAGCATGAAGTGTTGCGCAAGGTATCAAGCGCTGAACATACCAAATCAAATAAACTATTTGCAAGCTGTCATTTTAAGAAGGAAGTTTGTGTGCTCCCTGCCATGCATTCACAATGCCAAAGGAAGGAAAATACACTGAGCACACAAAGTCAATGACACATGCATACAAGAAAGAAACATTGCAGCACATGGTGAAGAAAAAGGAGGGGTCTACGTAGATCTCTGCTATGCCATACACCAAATGAGGGGCTGTGAAAACTAAAGAGGTTGCACACATTTTTAGGGGTGTTGGGCACACACCAACAATCACCATACATGCACCATCCAAGTTGTGTTGTTCACACACCGTCTTACATAGCATAAGGTGTGCATAGTACCTGAGCAAACCAAAGAAAGTGTGTGCACAGGCCAGTGGGAAGGGAAGTGAAGTCTTCGGTGGGCTATGTAGGTGGAGATCTATTATCCCACATGCGCCATATTGAAGAAAAATAAGTGTTTAAAAGGAACAAGACTTGGGTAAGATGTAAAGAAGCAAGGAAAGGAGTGTGGGGCCTCTCAGATTTGGTGTGCCCAGCTGGGCGCACTAAGAGATATATTTTGAATGAAATAATTATTATAAACTTAAAATTGGTTTGTCCCACATTGATGTCGCGAGAGAAGAATAAGAAGTTTATAAAGAAAACACACAGTATGAAGATGTCTAAAGAAAATGCCCAGTTGGAGGGCTCTCTCATGCACACAAGGACCGAGGTGCTTAGGTGGATGATAACTCGGCAGTGGGCCCCATGCAAAGGTAAGGAAACTTTTGACAATTTGAAAATCTATAGATCTGATGCATTGGGATGCATGCCCAGATCAACGATCATCGTTATTCCGAAAGCAAGAAGATGCCCGAAGGTTACCTTGGTGAAATAGTGACAAGGTGACACTTATCAGTCCAATGACATGGAAAGGATATGAGATCAACACCTAGATAGATTAACGACTGAATGAGAATATGACACTTGGCACAAGGCGATGACAAAGCAAAGGATGGATAGTTGGTCGGTCACCTTGAGATACGTGCCAATCTGATGGATGGCGCTATTCCTCTAAGATAAAGATGCATAATGGATACCTTGGTGAAATAGCGATAGAGCACCATATGTCATGGTGGTGAATTGTCAGGAGGGCGCCCAGTCAATTGGATAGGCCAATCACATAGCGTCATGTAGCAGAGAGGTATACATAGCTCCAACAGGGCGATGAGGTGGATCAGCAAGCGAATTAGGTGGTGCCACATGGCACATCGGGCCCACCTCAAAATTCATGTCTGTGCAAAGATTAAATTTGAATTTATATAGTTTTCACTATATAAATAAATCAAAAATTTAAATGGTGTAGGATGCTCATAGGAAATAATGTCTGGGACTCATTTTTTACCCAAATATATAAGTATTATATGTTTTCAGAATCGACACAAAATGAGGAATCCAATGGCGGTGCTAAAAATCAGATTCGACCAAGTTGGTGAGAGCAGTAATGGACTATGTATTCTGAGATCAAATTTGGGTAGAAATGTAGATATTTTGTAAGAGATATGTTCTAGAATGTAAATTGTATTAGATTTATCTGAGATATTTTTGTTAGTCTTAGGGTTGACTGTGTTGCCCTAAAAATGCCCTAAATGGTCCTAAGCTTGTTGTAATCCTATATATGGATTTCCAAGACCATTTACATAGGTTGTTAGTTTTCTGGTTCACAAGGTTACATCTTGAACCTTCAATCAAGGAGTAGGACATTTTTTATCCAGTTTGTATCAAAACAAAGTAGAAAGTTGCAGATCATTTGCATATTGTGTCAAGTGGCTTTGAATCTTCAAGTAGGGTGTATGCAGAGGCTTAGATCCTCATTCTTAATTCAAGTTTTCAGTTCCATTTCTCTCCATCTATGTCACGTTTTATGGGTTTTGAATATTTTGATTCTTTATATGGAGTTTATCCATGCATGTGTTGTTTGTCTTCAGTTCTAGTTTAAATCAAATTAAATTATGCTCTAGATGATACACAAGTTCATGGGTTTGCACAGGGATTTATGTAAGCAGTATGGTTCTGCGTATTTGTATTTATGACTTGGATCTTTGATGAAGTAATAGTAATCAGTCTTTGTGTTCTACAATGTATTAGATGATTTTCCCAATGGATAAGGCACTGATCTAAAACAAGTAAACTCTATGCTGATACATGTCTGGTTTGAATGTGTTGTATTCTGCAAAAGTTAAATCAAATCCTTTCTATCCTTTCAATCCTTTCAGTTTTATGTTTTGTGGGTATCAGTTGTTTCATAGCAATGGAGAGTCAATGAATGACTGGTTAGTATTTAGTACTTTTTGCTATTATTTGATTTGTTGAATCCTGTTTAAAGTTGTAAAAGTGTTATATGTCACTGGATTAGGTGCACCCGCCTTGGTTCTGCAGAGTCAGAAGTGAAGAGGGTTGTCTTGTCCCTATAGTTGGTCTAGTTACCTATAGATTTTCCCATATTTGGAACTGACCATTCCCAAAATCAGTCTTAGGTATATTGGTGTCTCATGGAGTGTAAAATCTATTTCAGGAACCAACAAAATGGTGACTTTGTTGGGGATATGTTAAAAAAAGCTTAAATAGTGCAGGTACAAGTAGAGCTTGACTCTTGGCCAGCTTATTTTTTATCCAGTGGTTTCCATTGAAGTGTATAAGAGTCAAATTTAAAGGTTTTGATATCATCTCACCAAGTTGTGAGTGGTGACTCTGAGATCCTTGGTTTGATCAATGAAAGTTCAGAACAAAAGATATGATGTATCCAGCTCTGATAAACAGTATTTGAAATTCTGGTGAAGTTTTGTGTTGGCTGGAAAAGAATATACAGAAACAAAGATAAAGTATTTTTCCCCTCCAAGGAGATGGTGACTCTATAAAAAGGAACCCGATGGAGCTATGAAGTGAGCTCTGAAATTTACCATTGTTTCCAGCCAAAGAAAAATTGCAGCATCAAGAAACTTACCAAGTATTTCTCATTGAATTATTTATATTTGTATACTCCTTATTTGGTGAAAAAATCACCACATAAAAGGGATTTTAGAATTGTGGGTCTGCATATTTCTCCAGATTTGTTAAAAAATCTGTGTTGTATCTTTGGAGGAATGTGTATGATTTAATAATCTTTATGGCTGCATAAGTTTTTTGTGATAAAATTTGGAAGTCTCATCAAAAGGAACTGCAGTCCATAATGGATTCAAGTAGAGGTCTTTCTGTATAGAGGTATGCACCATTGTGTTTCGATGAAATACATGGTTTCCCGAATGAGATTCCTACTAAGATTAGGAAACATTTTCAAGAGTTTAAAGGGAAGCGATCAGATTCAGCATGTGAACATTTACAAGAGTTCGTTGATCTGATGGGAGACTTCAAAAATGTCATGAAGATGTCATCATGAAGTTTCTTGTTCAGACATTGAAGGATGGTGCCAGGGTCTGGTTCTATTCCTTGCTAGCAAATTCTATTTCTTCATCAGAGGACTTCAATTCAGCTTTCATGGAACAGTTTTCTGAGAGAATTGATGTGAGCATCATGCTGAACAAATTGATGGAGATTCAAATAGAAGAAGATGAGTTGGTTCCACCATTCAACATCAGATTTGCTAAGACATTAAATGATATTCCAATAAGTTACAGACCCAATGATCAAGTATGTTTAATAATTTATTTGGGTGCTTTCAATAAAAAGATGAGCTTCCTGTTAAGAAATAAAGAGCCAAATAATTTACATCAGGCTTTTATGATAGCGATGGACATTGAAAATAATTTGAGATATAAAATTGCCAAAGGGTTTTTATCCGTTGGAGTTCATTGTCATAATGTTATAACTAAAGAAGATATGTGTAAATCAGCAAATGAAACTCAATGTCAAAGTGTTTCCATCTCTGTCGATCTTACTAATCATGTTCCAAGTTGTACTTCTAAACGGAATGTGAATGAAGAAAATTCGTAGCAAACAATGATTGTCCCTGATATAGAAGTTAACATGGTTAGTGAAGAATCACAATCTTTTCCTGATACAGAGATAGACATTTACAAGGGTTATATACCAAGTATATTTGAAACTAGTCCTTCTAGTTGTGAGGGTGCAGAGACTTATTGTTTGCAGCCAAGTATTGAAAATGAAGAGTGGGAAGCTTTTTCATCAAATGATGATAAAGCCCCAAGTGATGAAGTTATGTCAAATTCCAGTGATGCTGAAAGTGAAGAAGAAGATTCAAGGAGTCAAAGTGATCCTGACCTTCTTGAAGACAAGGAAATGGTTTATGGACATCCTTGTGAAGAGAATGAACAGTTGTCATATGCTAAAAATGATTGTGAAAAGGTTGATATGACTAGAGCACTAACGAATTCTTATGTTTCAGATGACAATGGTGATGAAATTAATTTTTCAGTTTGTATGTTTTCATCTTCTGATTCACCATGTGAAGTTATTAATGCAAAGATGGGTAAAGGCTTTTATGAGCCCAAATATGAAATCATGGTAGCTCAGTTTTCCCTTGAACCAAAAATGGAAGTCAGTTGGTTTGATGTAGATACTGAAGATTTTGATATTGTCAATAATATAGAATCAGTGTCTTATCAAGAACAAGTTAATAATGTTGACAATCTGCCCTTTAACAGTGAATTATGTCAAGAAGACATATGCCGAAGGGAAGACATGTGCAATGGGCTGCCTACCTATTTGTTTGAACCATAATTTAAGACATTCAATGAAAAGATGAATGATATTTCAAATTCCATACCAGATTGTTTACTTCGGTCAAAAGTGTGTTCTTTCTTCCAAGATTTGGATGTAAAGAGTGTTGATGCTCTATTTTTTTAAGGAGTTGAAGTAAGTCAGCAAGGACATATCAATTACCAAGCAGAAAATGAATCTTTTGCTTTGCCAATTTAGCATGATGATGTTTCCTGGAATGAATTCAATTTGAAGTCGCAAGTTACACTGCAAAATGATTTTCTTGAACATTTGTTTGATATGCACACGGTTGAATTTCAAAGATTTTCTTTTGGTGTTCAAACATACAATGAAGGTGTTGATTTCTTTCCATATACAGTGCTGAAAAGTCAGGACAGCATGTCTACTAGTTCCAAATTTTACATTGGTTATGATGTTTTGTCGAATAAAGAAGTGTGTTCTTTGAGTGATCAAAAATCAGATTACCAGGATGTGAAAGAAAGGTTTTCTTATGAGCAGTCCTATGCAAATAATCTTGATGATGATGTCTCTTCTTGTGCTAATGATGTTGGTTATTATGCTGATAGAAAATTCAGTGGATACCAAGATGATAAGGAAGATTTTATAGTTGATAATGTTTCTGTTAAGTTTGTAGACCTCTCTATTTATCAACATAAGAGAAATTTCTTATCTCAGTATAAGAAGGATATGTGCAAAAAGAAAAGACACGATTATGATGCAGATGGAAGTTGCTATAGTGATGGATTTGCACAAAATAATGGGAATCAAGAGTTTGCAGCCCTTGTTCCGAATAAGAAGGAAATTTTCAGCATCAAACAAGAAACCAAAGAAAATGAAAATGAAATCCCATGCATACTAAATAGTGAGGAAATCTCAAACCTCCTAGAAGCTGATTTTCAGAGGTATGCTCTTACATTTAACTCTACACTTTCATGCCCGAAGGATATGTGTTTTGACAATGATGATGTTAGTAAGGGTGTGAAGTATGATGCATATAATGTCCATTCTTTTCCTATGATTGGATTGAATGCTTTGCAAGAACATGATGCATATGAGTGTGAGAAATATGAGAATGCCATGTACGATGAATATGAAGATTCATATACTAGTATGGATTCAGATTTTGATGAGCTTAGTGTCAAGGATTCTTGTATAAATCATAGTACCGAGGAAAATAATGAATCTGAATGTGATCTCCCAGCCCTAAAGGCTTTATAAGAAATATTATTTGATGATTCAGATTTATGTGTACACGACATTAATAGAAGCTGTGAGAAAGGTGTTGGTTTTCAGTCATTTCATGAGGACACATTTCTCCTTAGCTTACAAACCAATCTTGTAACTGATCGAATTCCTTCTTCACAAAATGATGAACAAAGTTCTTGTTTAGTTTCTTTTCTTTCTTTTGATAAGTATGACAGCAATTGTGACAATGTTGAGGAAAACAAGTTTATGGATAAAAATGATGGTATTGATCAGTCGTCCTTATCTCACAATGACTATGAAGAAAGTTTGCATTTGGTTCACGATTCAGACTACAAGTACATCTTGGAGGAACCAAGTTACTCGATGGCTGAAACATTTCATACAGATAAAGCTAAGGATCCTTTTCATTTTTAGTCGAGTGAGTTTTTAGTAATGCATGATGGTCATTAAGGTTTATCTTTTGATTCATTACTAAATAGACCTTATATTTTCTATCAATATCAAGATGAGATAAAGGATCCTCCATTTTTTCTGGAATATGAACATAAAGTTGGTTGTAACCGGAAGAGTTTGGGTTATCACAAGTACATGATTACTTTTCAGCTCAAAAATTTTAATATATGTTGGTAGCATGTTTGTCAGAAGTTTTTTAAGTGGTTGGTCTCATATATGGATCAAAATCATATATACGACAGAGGTAAGAAGTGGTTCTAGTTTTGAGGCTTTGAGCCTTTGCAAGTAATGTATATATTGTACAGTTGCTTTGTTTCAGTTGTGTGCTTTGTTTCTTTCAATAAGGTTCCCTATTTTTGAAAGAGAGCAAGAAGTCGGTTATCATTTTTGAGTGGTCTATTGTACCAAAGATTCATGAATTCTTTGCATGCCCACAAGGGGAACATGTCCCCTACTAGAGCCACTATTGGTGCTCTCAAAAATCCATAAATTTTTGAGCCCATAATCAGAGAATTTTCCTAAGGAAATGTTCAGTGCTTCAAAGGAACAGTTTAAAGGGACCTAGGTTCAAGTGTATACAAAGATAGGCCTGATGATTTTCATGGGATGGCGTTTAGGACATGTGTTCCTCGCATTTCATTTGGCATATGAAGTTGGTTACAACTCCTAGAATTAAGTTCAGATAAGTTTTGAAGGTACCCATTTGGAGGCCTGTGCTCAAATCTACACTTTGCATTATGTCTGGTTTTAACTAAATGGCCTACTTTGCAGGCTTGCATATGATACCAGAATGATGGTCATGATAAAAGGAATGTTACATCATATTGTAGGCATGAGAAAGAATATCCATACCAATTTTCAGCCCCCCACATTCTTGTTTGACATGTTTTCGAGAGCCATTCCGTTTGTAGATTGCTAAGTTACTCCAGGAGTGCACAGTTCAGTTTTCCAAGTGGCTTACTTTGGGGCCCTCCCATTTGTACCTAGTTTGAGATCAAACATAATTGAATGATGTTTCATACTGTAGACATGGAAGTGATACTCCCTGATAAGTTTCAGATCATGACGAATCTGTTTGACCCATTTCCTTAGACAGTTCTGGATGCAACTTCTACTATTTTACTAGCTTTCAGTTTAGGATGTTCCAAGTGGCCGACTTTGAAAATTAATAATTGATAATTGGTTGATCACTGTGGGAATCTGATTGTGGCCTTGTTTTTTATGTATGAGAGAGAATCTTTGCCCAGGGTTTCAGAAGGTGAAGGCTTTGTTAGATGTGATTGCAGGATCAGTAAAAAGGTGTTCAACAATGATAAAAAGTGCGAAAAGAATAACTGTGTAAAGTAACCATTTTCAAAAATTCATAGCTTTTTTCCAGATGATCATTTCCAGTTGACAATTGGTTTGTTTCATTCCTTGTATATGAGGCCTCTTCCAATTTTGGTGGTGTGCCCTTAGCTCATCGTCTGATATTTTTCATCCATCTCTTTTCGAGGTAGTCGGCAGTGTTTTTCAGTTTGTGTTTGTCGGCACTTCTGAACGAACATTTTCAAGTTTTAAAATCTCCTGCCTCGTTCATTTTTGGGCGAAGCCATTTTATAGGATGTTTCTTTATAATACAGAGGTTGTATTTGCCAACTTTCAGCTTCAAGGGATAATTTTTCATCAGTGTTTTAATGGCGCAACTGGAGGTGTTTTATTCAGAACTGGCGACTAGTGAAGTAATAAGAAATTGAATTTTTTAAGTGTACAATCATTCAAATTGGATCTGGTTGCAAGTGCCAGTCATTTGGATTATGTTTGTGGTTCGGGTGTTTGAATTCAAAAATATTTTAGGCCGGACCCACCTGGGGCCCAACCTGCCTAAATAATTTTAAAAGCAGTTTTGACCATCTCCCTTTTATACAATTATGACATGTCTTCACTACAACTTTTGGTAACAACCCAAGGGATTCCCGGTTTCTCTCCCTCTAGAAGGAAAGTACTTACAGTTGCAGTAGCAACATTGGTTGTTTGAGATGATCCGGCATATGTGCAAATTGAGGTTGCATAGTAGAAATCCTCACAAGGAACAGTGTGACTTTCCCGATGGAATTGATAAAGAGAAAGAAACACCAAGTGGAAATAGACCTAGTTATTATATGTCTAAAATGGTCAGGCTAAAGAGGAGTGCGCTAAAGTCACTCAAGGCACTAGTAGGGATATTGATAGTTCAGACCAGTAAGGCAGGAATGCATAATCTCTTATTTTGGGTAGTAGTAGTGATTCTTGGAACTATTTTAAGCAATTGACTAGCAAAAGTTCAAGGTTTTGTGTTCAGAATTGTGTGACCTTATAAGAGAGGACTTAACTATAGTTTCTAATGGAATAATATATACATGGCATCTCTGTTCTTATGCGAGTCCCAAATATGTTTATTTGGATGCTTGTGTATATTACTACTACAGGAGTTATGATTACGAATCTTTCTCCTTCTTTTTGGATGCTGATGTCTAAAGAGTGACAATTGGAAGGAGATTATCGACATTTACCTCCTAGATTAAGGAGCCATTTGAAAGCATGCACCAAGCTAATGGTTGTGTGCACCAGATTTGTCGAAAGCTAACCGTAGTCTTCCCATGTGCATGCACCAAACAGAGTAAGATTGTGGGTTGTGTGCAGGTTGTCATAGGGTAGAGGGACGTGTGTATACATTTTTTGACTGTGGGTTGTGTATGTTTCAAAGTTTGCACACTCCCCATTTTCCATGCCTGCACAAACACTATGTCTCACGCACCGTATGAGGGTGGTGTTGTGCACATGAGATGGAATGGGTGATGTGCGTGCCCACAAGTCCAAAGAAATAAAGAATGTATCATGGTTGAGGTCTTTAGGAAACCATAGCTCTAATGAGTGTGATACACATCAAATATTAAGCAACTATGTGCAAGCATGAAGTGTTGCACAAGGAATCAAGCACTAAACATACCAAATCAAATAAAGTGTTTGCAGGCTGTCATTTTAAGAAGGAAGTTTGTGTGCTCCTTGTCATGCATTCACGATGCCAAAGGAAGGAGAATACGCTGAGCACACAAAGTCAATGACACATGCATACAAGAAAGAAACATTGCAGCACATGGTGAAGAAAAAGGAGGGGTCTACGTAGATCTCTGCTATGCCATACACCAAATGAAGTGATGTGAAAACTACAGAGGTTGCACACATTTTTAGGGGTGTTGTGCACACACCAAGAGTCACCATACACGCACCATCCAAGTTGTGTTGTTCACACACCATCTTACATAGCATAAGGTGCGCATAGTACCTGAGAAAACCAAAGAAAGTGTGTGTGTAGCCCAATGGGAAGGGAAGTGAAGTCTTTAGTGGGCTATGTAGGTGTAGATCTATTATCCCACATGTGCCATATTGAAGAAAAATAAGTGTTTAAAAGGAACAAGACTTGGGTAAGATGTAAAGAAGCAAGGAAAGGAGTGTGGGGCTTCTCAGATTTGGTGGGCCCAGCTGGGCGCACTAAGAGATATATTTTGAATGAAATAACTATTATAAACTTAAAATTGGTTTGTCCCACATTGATGTCGTGAGAGAAGAATAAGAAGTTTATAAAGAAAAGCACATAGTATGAAGATGTCTAAAGTAGACGCCTAGTTGGATGCTCTCTCACGTGCATGAGGACCAAGGTGCTTAGGTGGACAATAGCTCAGTAGTGGGCCCCACGCGAAGGTAAGGAAACTTTTGATAATTTAAAAATCTACAGATCTGATGGATTGAGATGCATGCCCAGATCAATGATCGTTGTTATTCCGGAAGGAGGAAGATGCCCAGAGCTTACCTTGGCAAAATAGCGACAAGGTGATACCTATCAACCCAGTGACATGGCAAGGATATGAGATCAGCGCCAAGATGGATTAATGACCGAATGAGAATATGACACCTGGCACAAGGTGATGACGAAGTAGAGGATGGATAGTTGGTCAGTCATCTCAAGATGCATGTTGATCTGACGACTGGCACTATTTCACTAAGATAAAGATGCACAACGGATACCTTGGTGAAATAGCAATAGAGCACCATGTGTCATTGTGGTGATTTGTCAAGAGGGCACCCAGTCAATAGGATAGGCCAATCATAGAGAGCCATGTGGCAGAGAGGTGTACATAGCTCTAGCATGGCGATGAGGTGGATCAATGAATGAATTAGGTGGTGCCATGTGGCACATGGAACCCACCTCGAAATTCATGTTTGTGCAAAGATTAAATTTGAATTTATATAGTTTGCACTATATAAATAAATCAAAAATTTAAATGATGCAGGCTACTCACGGGAAATGATATCTGGGACTCATTTTTTACCCAAATGTACAAGTATTATATGTTTTTAGAATCGGCGCAAAATGAGGAATCCAATGGTAGTGTTAAAAATTAGATTCGACCAAGTTGGTGAGAGCAGTAATGGACTGTGTATTTCAAGATCAAATTTGGGTGGAAATGCAGATATTTTGTAAGAGATATGTTCTAGAATGTAAATTGTATTAGATTTATCTGAGATATTTTTGTTAGTCTTAGGGTTGACTGTGTTGCCCTAAAAATTCCCTAAATGGTCCTAAGCTTGTTGCAATCCTATATATGGATTTGCAAGACCATTTATAGAGGTTGTTGGGTTTTTGGTTCACAAGGTTACATCCTGAACCTTCAATCAAGGAGTAGGACATGTTTTGTCTAGTTTGTATCAAAACAGAGTAGAAAGTTGCAAATTATTTGTATATTGTGTCAAGTGGCTTTGAATCTTCAAGCAGGGTGTATGCAGAGGCTTAGATCCTCATTCTTAATTCAAGTTTTCAGTTCCATTTCTCTCCATCTGTGTCAAGTTTTATGGGTTTTGAATGTTCTGATTCTTTGTATGGAGTTTATCCATGCATGTGTTGTTTGTCTTCAGTTCTAGTTTAAATCAGATTAAATTATGCTCTAGATGATACACAAGTTCATGGGGTTTGCATAGGGATTTCTGTAAGCAGTATGGTTCTGGGTATTTGTATTTATGACTTGGATCTTTGATGAAGTAATAGTAATCAGTCTTTGTGTTTTATAGTGTATTAGATGATTTTCCCAATGGATAAGGCACTGATCTGAAACACGTAAACTCTATGCTGATACATGTCTGATTGGAATGTGTTGTATTCTACAAAAGTTAAATCAAATCATGTCGATCCTTTCAATCCTTTTAGTTTTATGTTTTGTGGGTATCAGTTGTTTCATAGCAATGGAGATTCAATGAATGACTGGTTATCATTTAGTACTTTCTTGCTATTATTTGCTTTGTTGAATCTAGTTTAAAGTGGTAAATGTGTTATATGTCACTGGATTAGGTGCACCCATCTTGGTTCTACAGAGCCAAAAGTGAAGAGGGCAGTCTTGTCCCTATAGTTGGTCCAGTTACCTACAGATTTTCCCACATTTGGAACTTACCATTCCCAAAATCATTCTTAGGTATATTGGTGTCTCATGGATTGTAAAATGCATTCTAGGAACCAACAGATGTCAAAGGGGGGGAGATAAGGAGTGAGAAATGAGTGGAAGAATACATATTCAACTTAGGGGGAGCATAAGTTTTTGGTTTTGGGGGAGAACAATTGGGGTTTGGCATTTCTTGGGCACTTAGTCATTTTTCACTAAGTCTTGCCATCAATGCCAAAGGGGGAGATTGTTGTCAAGAGACACTTCTCTTGATGGTTTGTATGTTTTCATTTATGGAAACCATACATGATTCATATGGTCACTTGTCATAATTTTCTATTACCAAAGGATTGGAGGTAAATATAGCTAAGTATGGTAGTATAGAGATAGTGTACAGAGCTCAATATATGGATCAGTACGAATAGGTACCTTCAATTTTTTAGATGTGATTCTATAGGGAGCTTCATGGAGATATACTCTAAATTATTCCAGTTTTGCATCTATTTATGATCTCATATGATCGGTTTATGGTGCTCTATGTAGCAGTTTCTTGATTGTGAGTGAAGAACTATGATATAGTTCAGTGGATCATTAAGTGATCCTATCGGATTGATTAATTGATTAGTTTATGAGTTTGATTTGATGGATTCAACATGGTAGATGATATCTATGGCATTGATCAAGGTTAGCATAATAGTTTGATGGAGGATTTGGTCAACACTTCATATAGTATACTTTATGTTCTTGAGGCCAACCAATGAAGATATTATTTTTGGAAATTGATATATAAGATCAAGTTTTTGTGATGATTTGGATTAATGATGGTTAGATATGATGTATGTACAAAATATCAGTAATTAGTGGTTCGATTGACAGTTGAGTCAAAATTTTGTACTATACTTGCATGTAATTGTATTGGCATATGTGATGCTATCTTCCAATTCATCTTTTTGGATTGTAGTCCAATACTTTTGTAAAGAAATGTGCTTTCCTAAGGGTTTTAGCCCTCTTTTGTAATTGAGTAATGATCCTAAATGCAGGTGCATTCCCCTTATTGAACACAAACCTTTAACTGGGTTATTACTTATGCAGAGTAATTATTTGTGGGTTCCATCCCCGCAATGATTTTTCCACTGATAGGGTTTCCACACAAAAAATCATGGTGCTATAGTGTTGTGGATGTTTTATTTATGCTTATGTTGTTTACTTTCAATTTCATTTGGTTTATGGTTAAGAAATCAATTTAAAAAGTTGAGAATATTGATTCAACCCCCCCCCCTCTTAGTGTTCCTTAATATCAACAAGGTGAAGAGTTATTTTCTTGTTTAGTAGGGTATTCCTGTGTCATCTCAAACACTAGCTTTAGATTCTCACACTCGTCAAAACCAACTTGCACATGAGTGTAGTCATTGTAGGATGTGTTATCCTAAAAAAATATTACTTTTTATATGTTGAGGATGAATATTTCCCACACACATTACCACCTATGTTCTTAGTTATCCTTCGGTCTTCTTCTCCTTCTACATCATTTCTTATAGTATAATTTTACTTCACCTTTGGATGCTCCTCATGATTCTAATGAACCACACTCTAAAAGAGTACATGTGTTCATCACTTTGTTGATGAACTTCCATTAATCTCAAAAATACCACACATCCCTAATGCAAGAGCACCTTCGGTTCATGGAAATCATGTATCTCGATAGCTTGTTAGATGTGCTCGGTAACTACTTTGGAGTTCTTGGTGGAGTGTTCCTATTTTTTCACCGAAGAGCTCGGTTACTACTCGGTGGTTCCTTTCACTAAGTGGCTTTGTTGTATTATTTTCTACTCGATGGTGTTCTTCACCGAGTGGGATCAGTGTGTCCTGTGTTTCTCAGTGGCCTAATTTGCCGACAAGTTTAGTTTTGGATCTTTTGTTTGAGATGACTTGTGTATTTAATTTTTCTCATGATCTTAATGTTGGGATCACTCATTGGGAAATGTGTGGACCTAAATATGGGTCATTTATTTCTCCAATGTTGGATCTTGAAGATTCTATTAGGATGACATGTTCGGTATCCTCAAGTATAAATATAATGATCTATTCTAGGTTTAAGTAGTTAAAGGGTAGTTAGAAAAGTTAGAAAAGGAGAATGATAGGAAGTTAGATATCGTGGATCTCGTATGCATGAGGATTGTTCTATTTCTCTAATTGATTTTTTTTGTATTGGCCATAATCAGGAAGGCCTCATAGCCCAACATGTATCAAGTTTGAATGAATATATGAATATGATCTTCTTCCCTTCTCTCCTTTTTTGTGTTATTGCTTCCGTGTTTTGATTCTGCAGGGTGGTCTGGTAATTAGGTGAGCCTTTGGACCCACTTATCTTACCCTCATTCCATCAAGTGGTATCAGAGCAAGGTTAGATCTAGATGTTTCTTCTTGTAAACCCTATTTGGTTATTTGTTGTGGGGTAGCAGATTACGATCAGAACTACAATTGCAAAGGGTTTCAAGATGGTTCAAGGAAGGAGAGATGTTGATCCAGGTTTATCTAATATGCTAAGAAAAATTGTTGATAGATTGGAAGTTATTGAGACAATCCAACGTCATGGAAGATATCTTGAAGATGTTAGTGATGATGAAGTTGAAGAAGCACAAAAGGAAGATGCACCTACACCTATAATGGATCAAGGAGAATAAATATTCCTAGAAGCATTGACAAGTTTAAAGTCCACACCATAGTTTAACCCTCCTGAGTATAGTGGAAAGTTGGATTCAAATGAATTGATGGGTTGGATCATCAAGATGGAGAAATATTTTGAGTATGAGAACATATCAGATGAGAAGAAGGTGAAAATTGCAAGCACAAAATTGAAAGTTCATGCATCCTTATTGTGGGAGCATCTATAATTAGATCAAAAGAAGAAAGGTAAAACTAAAATCAAGGTATGGGATAAGATGGTAAATAAGTTGAAGGGAAAGTTTCTACCTTGTGATTATCAGATTAACCTAGTTAGGAGAATGCAAAGTTTGAAGAAAAGAGATAGCTCTGTGAAGGATTACACCAAGGAATTTTACAGGTTAGATATCAGATTTGTACATATTGAAGATGATGTGGAAAGGATTGGAAGGTACCTAAATGGGTTAAGGACTTATATTCAAGAAGAGATCATTTTGGTCAAAATGGAGAGTATTGAGGAGGCTTATCAGTTTTCCCTAAAAGATGAGGAGAAAATGAATAAAAAGCATAAGAAAAGAAAAGGAGGAAGAGGTGGTAGATTACCTAGAGGAAGAGGTAGATCATATAGTAAAAATAGTAGATCCGGTCATGACAAGACAAATCAAGACAGGAAAGACCGAGTGGAAAGGTGAAAGTTCATCCCGAGGAAGAGATAATTACTCCTGAGGTGGATATGGTAGACGAGTATTTTGAGGAGCTTGTTACAATTGTGGAGAAGAGGAACATAGATCATTTGAGTGTACACATGTAAGAAAGAAGGTTGGTAGAAACAAAAATGATTTGGTGCATGAAGATTCACTAAATGAACTTGAGAAGGAAGGAAACCTGATGGTCAGAAGAGCATTGTGGATTGAAAAGACTAAGGAAGATTTGGTTAGAAAGAGTTTGTTCAAGACCAAATGTAGAGTTACAAACAAAGTTTGGAAAGTGATTATTGACAGTGGAAGTTCATAGAATCTGGCCTCAAAGGAAATGGTTACAAAGTTGTAGTTGGAAACATTGAAGCACCCAAAGCCCTATCAAATTTCAAGGATCAAGGATGAACATACACTTATGGTAAGTGAAAAAAAATTTGTGAATCTGAAAATTGGGAAGTATTATGATAAGGTGTTGTCTGATATTATGCCTATGGAATGTTGTCATATTTTGTTGGGTAGACCTTAGCAATATGATAGACATGTTGTATATGATGGAAGATTGCACAAATATACTCTTTGGGCCAATGGTAAGACACAAATCGTGTTACCTTTGATTGAAGAATATATTGGTGAGATATGTACATCTATGAAAGTTTGGTTGATGGAAGGTAGACAGTTTGTTAAGGATTTGAAGAGAAATGTTGTATGTTATATTGTGATTCCTAACAAACCGAGTGAGAAAATAGAATATAAAGTTCCTAAAGAGGTTGAGAATTTTCTCACCGAGTACAAGGGGATCATTTCAGATAATGTACTTGATGGTTTTCCACTAATGAGTTCAGTATTAGTCATTGTATGGATCTGATTCCTGGATCTAGTTTTCCAAATAAAGCACCACACTAACTGACACCAACTGAGAATGAGGAACTCAGATGACAAGTTCAAGAGTTATTCCATAAAGGTTTTATTAGAGAAAGTTTGATTCCATGTGTAGTACCAGTTATTTTGGCACCTAAGAAGAATGGAGAATGGTGAATGTGTACTAATTCTAGAGCTATCAGCAAGATAATAGTTAACTATCAATTTCCTAAAATGAGAATGGATGATATAATGTATTGTTTGAGTGGAGAAAAATATTTTACCAAGATTGATTTAAAGAGTGGATATCATCATATCAGAATCAGAAGAGGTGATGAATGGAAGACTACTTTCAAGACAAAAGAAGGTTTGTATGAATGGTTGTTTATGCCTTTTGGTTTAGCTAATGCACCAAGTACTTTTATGAGGTTAATGAATGAGGTTCTAAAGAAATTCTTGGGTAAGTTTGTGATTGTGTACTTGGATGACATTTTGATATTCAGTAAAACCAGAGAATATCATTTGTTGCACATTAGACGGGTATTGCAGAGATTGAAAGAGGAAAAGTTTTTGATTAATCTGAAAAGGTGTTTCTTCATGAAAGAGGAGATTGTGTATTTGGGATTTGTGATTTTAGAAGATGGTTTGAAGATGGACCCTAAGAAGGTTAAAGCTATTCTTCAGTGGCCTACACCTGAGAATGTGGGTGAGGTAAGATCATTCCATGGATTAGAAAGTTTTTACCAAAATTTCATCTAAAATTTTAGTTCAATTTGCAATGCTATGACCGAGACAATGAAAGGAGATAAAAGATAATTCAAGTGGACACATGGATACGATAAGAGTTTTGAGACTTTAAAATAGATGGTTGTTGAATTTCATGTGTTAGGTTTACCTAATTTCAATAAGGTATTCCAAGTTGAATGTGATGCAAGTGGCATTGTAATAGGAGTTGTGTTGAGTCAAGAAGGTAAACCTGTTGCTTTCTTCAATGAGAAGTTGAATGATGCTAAAAGGAAATATTATGTGTATGGTCAAGAATTATATGCTATTGTTCAAGCACTAGAGAAATGGAGAAATTATGTGATGTTGGAGAAATATATGTTGTAAACTGATCATAAGGCTTTACAGTATTTGGGTAGTCAGAATAAGTTGAATCAGAGACATATGAAATGGGTTGAGTATTTGCAGAATTTTACATTTGTGATAAAACATAAGAGTGGAGTATCTAACTGAGTTGTTGATACTTTGAGTAGAAGAAGATCTTTGCTAGCTGAAATGATAATTGAGGTTCTTGGTTTTGATGATATAAAGAATTTGTATGAAACTAACCCTGATTTTTCTGAGGCGTGGAGAATGTGTAGAGCGCCTATTCTAGATCAACTGAGTAAGTGGGAAGACTATTTCATTCAAGAAGGTATGTTGTTCAAAGGAATTCAATTATGTGTACTGAGAGGATCAATGAGAACTAATTTGATAAAGGATAATCATAGTAGTGGTTTGGTTGGACACTTTGGCATTGATAAGACATTGAGTTTTCTTAAGGAAAGGTATTTTTGGCCGTAGTTGTATAAGGATGTTCAAAAATTTGTGAAGAGTTGTGGATTTTGTCAAGTTGTAAAAGGAGTAAGTCAGAATAGTCGATTGTATACACCAATTTTTGTTCCTGAGAAACCTTGGAGCGATAGTAGCATGGATTTTGTTCTCATCTTATCGAGGACAGCAAGAGGTAATGATTCCATATTTGTTGTTGTAGATAGATTTTCCAAGATGGCACATTTCATACCATGTAGGAAAACATCAAATGCACTTCATATAAAAAATATTTTCTTCAAGGAGATTGTCAGATGGCATGGATTACCGAGAAGTATCATCTCTGAACGAGACAGTAAGTTTTTTGGATATTTTTGGAAGACTCTATGGAAGAAGTTGGACACTGAGTTGAAGTATAGTTAGACATTTCATCCACAGAGTGATGGATAGACAGAGGTTGTAAATAGAAGTTTGGGTAACTTGTTGAGATGTTTAGTTGGAGACAAACCGAGTAATTGGGATTTAATGTTAGCACAAGAAGAGTTTGCATACAATAATTCAGTCAATAGGAGTACTGGAAAGACACCTTTTTAGATTGTTACTGGAATACAACCGAGGGGTATATCATACTTGAAAGATGTTGCTGGAGAAGTGAAGAGGAGTGTTGAAGGGGAAGAATTTTCTAAATTTATGAAGTCATTTTATGAGGAAGTAAAGCATAAGTTGGAGTAGAGTAATCATAAATACAAGGATATTGTAGATAGGTTGAGAAGACATAAGATTTTTGAGGTTGGTGATGGGGTAATGGTTCATTTGAAGAAAGGAATATTTCATGTTGGAACCTATAGTAAGTTGAAGATAAATAAATTTTGTCCCTACAAGGTACTGAAGAAGTTTGATAGTGGAAATGCTTATGAAGTAGATTTACCTGATGATGTGGACATATCACCAATATTCAACGTTACAGATTTGTATGAGTATCATGATCTTGATGAAGAAATGACAATACCAAGTGATTATCCTAAGAAGTAGATAGAAGAATTTGAACAGATTTTGGAATGAAGAGTTGACAGAAGCACAAGAGGAAAGGTTTACATGGAATACTTAGTAAAGTGGAAGAACAGACCAATTGAAGACTCTAGATGGATTTCTCAATCTGAGTTGGATTCATCTCAGGTTGTATCTCACTCATGATTCAAAGAATCATTTTTCTTTCGACCCCGGGTGTCTGATGTAGGAGAATCTTGGGTTCATGGCAATCTTGTATCTTGGTGGCTTGTTAGATGCGCTTAGTAACTATTTTTGAGTTCTCAGTGGAGTGTTCCTGTTTGTTCATCAACGAGCTCGATTACTACTCGATGGTGCCTTTCACCGAGTGGATTTGTTGTGTTTTGTTCTACTCAGTGGTGTTCTCCACCGAGTGGGTTCGGTGTGTTATGTGTTTCTCAGTGGCCTATTTCACCGACGGGTTTAGTTTTGAATCTTTAGTCTAGGCTAACTTGTGTATTTAATTTTGGTCATGATCTTAATGTTGGGATTGCTCATTGGGAAACATGTGGACCTAAATCTGGGTCGGTTCTTTATCCAATGTTGAATCTTGAAGATTCTATTGGGCCGACCTATTTAGTAGCCTCGAGTATAAATGTAATGATCTTTTCTAGGTTTAAGTAGTTAAAGGATAGTTAGAAAAGTTAGAAAAGTTAGAAAAGTTAGGAAAGTTAGAAAGGTAGAAGTACAGGAAGCTGGAGATTGTGGATCTCGCATGCATGAGGAATTTTCTATTTTTGTAATTAATTTATGTTGTATTGTTCGTAACCAAGAAGGCCTCACAATCTAGCATGTATCTAGTTTGAATGAATATATGAATATGATATGCTTCCCTTCTCTCTTTTTATGTGTTATTGCTTCCATGTTGTGATTTTGCAAGGTGGTCTAGTAATTGGGTGAGCCTTTGGCCCCACTTATCTTACCCTCCTTACATCGATCCCACCTTTCATAAAGACACTAAATAATTCAAACACGAAGGTTCTATCTAGTGTCAAAAGTTTCGCACAACCTACACCTTAACACACACACCATAAAACTTTCCTTTGCATTCTCAAACCTTCCATGATTGATGTTAACATTCATTATCAACTACCTAATTGTAATTTTGAGAAAGGTATCATACCATCATTCTACAAACAAAATCCTAATATGTCATCTCTATCTCATGTAGACCTTTCTTCATCAGTTGTTCATATAAGAGAAGTCTTAGCTCCTTTTATACCTGCCACTATTTTTTTGTCTAGAAATGATACTACTCTCTCTCATCCCAATACACATTTAGTTGACTCTAATCCCCATTAGTGTATATTTGAATCATTAGAAGATATTCCAAAATATTTCCACAATCTTTACAAGGTTGTTAACAAACACTTCGCATGATGTCCAGGATGATTGTGATATTTCTGTCAAGATTCAACTGTGTATTTTTTGAGTAAAACTCATTGACCCTTGTTTCATTAGTAGTGGTTCACAAGAACCCTTCTCTCATGAGAAATGGGTTCTTGTGAACCACTACTCGTGAAACATGGGTTAATGAGTTTGATTAAAAAACAACATAGTTGAATCTTGATAGCAATATCACAATTTAACTTGTGGAAAATACCTCCTACTTGTCCAAGATGATGTTGTAATTTACAGCTAATTCATTGGCCCTTATTTTATGTGAGACACTTGATGTCACTTTGGAAATGGTTCATTAGGCCGACTATTTTTTGGTTATTTGGGTTGACTACTTATAACTCATTCTAACCCTAAAGCGGGAAAATATTGTATAATATGGCTTAGGGTTAGGGATTTTTATGATGTATGATTTTAGTACTTGCGGTAGAATTGGGCTGTAAGGGATTACGGATTGTAATCAGGTTGTAATTACTAGATAATAATAATATTGGACTCACTGTTGGTGGACGTAGCCCAGGGATTGGGTGAACCACGTTAAATCTGTGTGTCTTGTGTTCTATTCTGTGTGGTTTATTATTTTCTGATATTAGTTATATTTGCACATAATTGTTATTTCTGCCTTGTTAATCCTAACAAGTGGTATGAGAGCGAGGTTATTTCGTTCATTCTTTCATCTATTCTCTGAAGCAGGTCTCACGAGTTAGTGGGAGAGTCTCTCGGTTAAGTGGGAGAAATGGCAGACGAGGGTAGGCTGAAGGTTGATAAGTTTAATGGGCAGAACTTTCAGTTATGGAAGATGCAAATGGAGGATTATCTCTATCAGAAGGATCTATGGCGGCCATTAGAGGGAGTAGCCAAGAAAGAGCAATCAATGTCTCAAGAGGATTGGGATATTTTGGATAGGAAGGCACTGGGGAGTATTCGTCTATGCCTGGCACAATCGGTGGCATTCAATATTACTGAAGCAAAGACAGCTAAAGATCTGATGGAAACCCTAGTGAAGTTGTATGAAAAGCCTTCAGCTTCAAACAAGGTATTTCTTATGAAGCGTTTATTTAATATGAAAATGGTAGAAGGTGGATCAGTTACTAATCATTTGAATGAGTTTAATACAGTTACAAGTCAATTAACCTCAGTTAAAATTACTTTTGATGAAGAGGTTAGGGCTCTCTTGATTTTGTGTTCTTTGCCAGAAAGCTGGAATGGCTTGGTAATGGCTGTTAGTAATTATGTTTCTGGTTCTAATACCCTAAAGTATGATGATGTTATTGGTGTTATAGTGAGTGAGGAAATTCATAGGAAAAGCTCAGGGGCATCCACATTAGGTAGTGTATTGAACACAGAAAGCAGAGGCAGAACAAGAGATAGAGGAAACAACTCTGGAAATCATGGGAAATCAAGAGGAAAATCAAAGGGAAAGAGGTCCGAATCTAAAGGGCCAAATGATTGTTGGTACTGTGGAAAACCAGGTCATAAGAAGAAAGATTGTTGGTCTCAGAAGAAAGATCAAGGAGACAAAAATGATGGAAACAAGGAGGCAAATGTGGTAAGTAACAAATCCGAGGAGGATACTTTGCTCTTGTCCTTAGAAAGTATTGATGATTCATGGGTTTTAGATTATGGGGCTTCATTTCATGCTACACCCCATAGAAGTTATTTTGTTGATTATGTCCAAGGGGATTTTGGGCTAGTTTATTTGGGAGATAATGAACCCTGTCAGATTGTTGGAAAGGGAAAAATTAAGATTAAGTTGCAGAATGGGAATCATTGGCTACTACAAGAGGTAAGACATGTTCCAAGGCTGAGTAGGAATTTAATTTCAGCAGGGCAACTGGGTGATGAGGGTTGCACAGTTACTTTTAATGATAAAAATTGGAAGGTTTCAAAAGGTTCCTTAGTAGTAGCAAAAGGTGTGAAAGTAGGCACCTTATATCTTTGTACAGGTCATACTGTTCCTTCTACTTTAATTGTTTTAGAAGATAATGAATGTTCAGGAACAGTGGCTGCAGTTGAGCAGGAAGAACATCAAACTGTTGTTATAGATTCTGATACAGCACTGTGGCACAACAGACTCGGGCACATGAGTGAAAAAGGTATGAAATTACTTCATTCAAAGATAGTTTTACCTGGTCTGAAATGTGTCAATATGGATTTCTGTGAAAGTTGTGTTTATGGAAAACTAAAGAGAGTTAGTTTTGTGAAGAGTGGGAAGGAAAAGAAAAATGAGAGATTAGAGCTTGTGCATACAGATATATGGGGACCAGCTCAGGTATCTTCCCTTGGTGGCTCTCTGTATTATGTTACATTTATAGGTGATGCAACAAGAAAAGTATGGATTTATTTCCTTAGACAGAAATCTGATGTATTTCAAACTTTTAAGAAATGGAAATGCTTGGTTGAGAATGAGACTGGTAAAAAGTTAAAATGTCTTAGATCTGATAATGGTGGTGACTATTGCAACACAGAATTTGAAGAATATTGTTCCTCTAATGGTATTCGTAGGCAGAAAACTGTACCAAGGACTCCACAAGAAAATGGAGTGGCTGAACGCATGAACAGGACAATAATGGAGCGTGCAAGGATTATGAGGTTGCATGCTAGGCTGCCCAAAAATATGTGGGCAGAGGCAGTGAACACTGCTATTTATTTAATCAATAGAGGCCCCTCTACTCCTTTGGACTGTGGTATTCTAGGGGAAGCATGGAGTGGTAAGAAGGTGAGTTATTCTTTTCTCAAAACCTTTGGTTGTGAAGCTTTTGCACTTATAGATTTTGAAAATAGAACCAAGTTGGAAGCTAAGTCAAAGAAATGTATATTTGTTGGGTATGGCATTGATGAATTTGGTTATAGGCTTTGGGATTTTGAAAATCATAAAATTGTAAGAAGCAGGGATGTCATATTCAATGAGAAAGTATTGTACAAAGATCTGTTGCTGCAGCATGAGAAGAAAGAAAATGACTATGTAGTACTGGATGATACTCCACAAGTTCATGTTCCAGTAGTTCCTTATGCTCCGCAACAACAGCAACAACAAATACCACACACCCCAGTGAGTGTTAGACAGTCAACAAGGCTAAGTAGACCTCCAGAAAGATTTTCTCCATCTTTGTATTCTATTCTGTTAACAGATGCTGGTGAACCTGAATGTTATAATGAAGTTGTGTAGGTGGATACAAAGCTTCAGTGGGAGTCTGCAATGACAGATGAAATGGACTCTTTGCTGAAAAATCAGACATGGGATTTATGTAAGTTACCTGCAGGTAAAAGGGCTTTACAGAATAAATGGGTTTACAGGATCAAAGAAGAGGATGGAGGTACGAAAAGATTTAAAGCCAGATTAGTCGTAAAAAGATTTGCACAGAAACATGGTATTGATTTTGATGAGATATTTTCTCCAGTTGTTAAAATGACTTCTATTCATACTGTTTTAAGTATTGTGGCTACTGAAGATTTGCATTTAGAGCAGCTTGATGTTAAAACAGCCTTTCTTCATGGTGATTTGGATGAAGAAATATATATGGTTCAGCCACAAGGATTTGAGGTCAAGGGTAAGGAGAATTTGGTGTGTAGATTGCAGAAAAGTTCATATGGCTTGAAGCAAGCACCTCGGCAATGGTATATTAAATTTGACACTTTTATGAATGGGCATGGATATAGTCGGTGTCATTCTGACCATTGTGTTTATTTTAAGAGGTTGGATGATGACAGCTACATTATTTTATGTTTATATGTTGATGATATGCTTGTAGCTGGGTCTAACATGAATCACATTAAGGGGTTGAAACAACAGTTAGCAAAATCTTTTGCTATGAAGGATTTGGGGGCAGCAAAACAAATATTTGGTATGAAAATTTGTAGAGATAGGAAAAATAGGAAATTGTCTCTATCTCAGGCTGATTATATTGAGAAGGTGTTGCAACGTTTCTCTATGGAAAAAGCCAAAGCTGTCAGCACACCTTTGCCTGGTCATTTGAAATTGACTAAGGATATGTGTCCCAAGACACCAGAAGAAGAGACTAAAATGTCTAAGGTACCTTATGCTTCAGCTGTAGGGAGCTTAATGTATGCTATGGTATGTACTAGGACAGATATTGCACATGCAGTGGGAGTCATTAGCTGTTATATGAGTAACCCTGGTCTTGAGCATTGGAATGTAGTCAAATGGATTCTCAGATATTTGAGAGGCACATCCAGTAAGTGTTTACACTTTGGGGGTTCTACTACTACTGTACAAGGCTATGTTGACTCAGATTTGGCAGGAGATATAGATAGCAGGCGGAGTACTACAGGTTATATATTTACTATTAGTGGGACAGCAGTGAGTTGGATTTCTCGACTACAAAAGGTGGTTGCTTTATCCACTACAGAGGTAGAGTATGTTGCTGCTACAGAGGCAGCCAAGGAGATGATATGGCTTCAATTCTTCATGGAAGAATTGGGACATCCACAAAAGAATAATTTTCTACATACAGATAGCCAAAGTGCCATTCATCTTGCAAAGAATTCTGCTTTGCACTCAAAGACAAAACACATACAGTTGCGGTACCATTTCATTAGATCAGTTTTGGATGATGGACAGTTAAGGCTGGAAAAGATTCATACTGATGATAATCTAGCAGATATGTTTACAAAGGTAGTAACAAGGGAGAAGTTGAACTCATGTTCAGCTTCAGTTGGTCTTCTAGACTGAACAAAATAAAGGAACAGCTAAGTCCAAGGTGGGTCAATCCAGTGGGAGCCTCATGTGGGTAGCGGTATTGCTACAGGATCAGTCTCCAAGTGGGAGGTTTTTTAGTATAGTGTGGATACTGATCAGTCACCAAGTGGGAGATTGTTAGCTTGTGGTGACTAATCAGGAAAGTACTATACACTTTTCCTCCCGACCTCACCGGGGTTCAAGGCCGGGCTGGGCCCTGAGCGGGGGTTTGGGGGCTGCAGCCCCCAAGAGCAGGGGTTCGGGGGCGCAGCCCCCGAGGAAAATTTTTTTGAGGCCGACTATTTTTTGGTTATTTGGGCTGACTACTTATAACTCATTCTAACCCTAAAGTGGGAAAATATTGTATAATATGGCTTAGGGTTAGGGATTTTTATGATGTATGATTTTAGTACTTGCGACAGAATTGGGCTGTAAGGGATTACAGATTGTAATCAGGTTGTAATCACTGGATAATAATAATATTGGACTCGTTGTTGGTGGATGTAGCTCAGGGATTGGGTGAACCATGTTAAATCTGTGTGTCTTGTGTTCTATTTTGTGTGGTTCATTATTTTTTGATATTAGTTATATTTGCACATAATTGTTATTTCTGCCTTGTTAATCCTAACAATTAGTAGTTATGGCTTGTAGTTTGGAAGAAAAAGGTACATATGAAGCACATTATAGCCAAGTTTTAGTGGATTTGGTCAAGAAAATAGATAATTAGAAGTGAGAAAGTGCACTCTGTATAAGCTCGTTGCCTGTGCAAGAGATTCTATTGGATATGCCAGAGAAAGGGAATGTGCACCAACTAGAGGAAGCGTGTGAAATTAGTTTTGGGACCAATTGAATTTTTGTTGGGTAACAAAAAGTGTGATCTTATTCCTAGAGTAACATGTTGGTTTTAGAACCGAGGCAACTACATATTTAATTTAAGGAATTCATTCATGAATAACATGTAAACATTGAAATTAAGCTCTATGATGACATGAAGGTGTAATTAAGAAAGGGAATGTGCACCAACTAGAGGAAGCATGTGAAAGTAGTTTTGGGACCAATTGAGTTTTTGTTGGGTAACAAAAAGTGTGATCTTATTCCTAGAGTAACATGTTGGTTTTAGAACTAAGGCAACTACACATTTAATTTAAGGAATTCATCCATGACTAACATGTAAACATTGAAATTAAGCTCTAGGATGACATGAAGTTGTAATTAATAATGGAATGCATATATATTTTGGAGAAAGTTTCATTTTAATGTGTGGATTGATGGGGGAAATCATAGTGGATGTGTAAGTTGTGTACTCAATAAAGAGAAGCATATATATTGTGAAGTATACAAACTAAGATGTCCATATCATATACACATTGTGAGAGTGATTTGTAGAAAATCATATCTAACTTATGATGCAATATGATTTTGGAAGGTCCACATAACCTCTTTTGTATTTCCTATATCTTATTTGTATTTGAGGCTATTGCCTCAATAATTTGAGTTGGTGCTCAATTATTTCAATTAGGGGATTGGTGTCTCTTGTAGGTTGGTGCTTGCAGATCTAATTGGGCATTAGTGTCTCCTCTCTTAGGTTGAAATTTTTGTGCATTGGTGTCTACAAAATTATTGTGTATCCTTCAATATTTTGTGAGGCTGGATTTGGGTAGTAGATCCAAGAATATTTTCCCATCGTGGTTCTTTCCCTTTTGGGTTTCCACATAAATCTAGTGTTATATTGTGTTGATGTGTAGTTGTGCTTATAACTTGCATAGTTGTTCTAATGATAATGTGAGATGTAGTAATGGTATTGATCTTGCTTCAATTCTTGAAGTGAAAATTGACGCATATTGATTCATCCACCATATCTCAGTATATTAGTGTGCTTGACATGATTTGGTTGAGGATTATCTCTAGATCAATATTATTTTATCTTTAGGACATAGAATTTTGTTTGGTTGTTTGTGTTCCCTCATGGTTATCTATATTTTTTTTGCTTCTTACATTGAGGACCCATGTATCATCATTCTTCTAAATGTCATATCATGACTACTTTTCTTTTTTTCAAAAATAGTGCATAAACTTTAAACTTTAGGTCTGATAAATAAACATTAAAAAGATCTGCAACACATAACACCAAGATTTTTTGCGTGGAAAACCTTGTTAGGTGAAAAACCACAGTGGGGATGGAACCCACAAGATGATTTAATCTGTTAGAAACACTATACCCTTATAGGAGTATTACAATGGGAACGCACTTACATTTAGGCACACTGCCTAGAGCTCACTAATCAGATACAATAAGGGCTACAACCTTGAGGAAGGCTCGTTGCCTTATAAGAAATACATGGACTATAATCCATAGTGGACAACAATCCACAAATCATGAACTAGATAATAGCATCTTCAACATGCTTGGATCAGTTCCAACAAAGTAAAGATTATGTAATCAGATATCTGCTTCAATTGCATATTCCACCCATACATCTTCTCATCCACTCACATAATCGCACCCATGCACACACATACACACACACGATCCACAAAAGGATACAATTACATTTATACAATTTATCAACCTTGAACAAATAAACAAGATCAGACAAACTCTCACCACCTCAATTAAAAAATTACAAACATACACGATACAATATTAATGTGACCCTAAGAATGTTGGCTAAGACATAGCTCAGTCCCAAATCTTCATCCTTGAAAATGCCAAGAATCCATAAATCACACCTTGAACAATCACAACACGCTACACCATCAGGTCAGCCAAGAACCAAAAGAATATGAGTGCGCCAACATAAAATCACCAAATGCGATCACCTCGATCAATGTGAACCATAAAAATAATAGGACCACATTCTAGAAAAATCCACAAGCACCATGAATAACTTCATGAACATTCACAATAACTCTAATCTCTAAAATCCTCAGCATCCTTGACCCAAACCTCTAGAAAATAATAGTAGCCTATGTAAATCAAGAAAATTTTATTGCAAACCTCCAAATCATGAACCAATCAATTTTAGGACACACATCAATCTCCCCAACATGCCACAGGGTCCACATACAAAAATATTGCAATACCGAACCTCACTGAACCAAAAACTAAAACACCATCACCACTGAACATCCAAAAATACCATTCTAAACACAGAAACCAATAACTCATTCAAATCACCATGTGAACCTTTGTAAGTTGACATGAATCAAATAAAGACATCCCTGAACACGATTGTGTGTTTGTTGAATAAGATCTTCAACACAATAGCCACACTAAATCAATCATCTCACTTAACATCATAGGAACATTGTCTCAATAATACGAATATGTTGACATCAATGACAAAACATTAATGCCAACACATATATGCTTAATCTTTCAAAAATCTCCCCCTTTGGCATTAATACAACATATGATATGGAAAAAAATTAATGCACAAATAAAAAAACAATCTCCTCCTAATATCAACAATCAATAGTACTAAAAACAATATCCAATTATGTATAAGATTCTCTCTAACAATCTTTTCTCTCCCTTAGTTTTTCAGATGAATATCTATCCCCCTTTGACATCAATGACAAAGGAACATATATGCACTTAATCAAAGAGGCCAAAATCATCATAAAATTTAAATATCTCTCCCCAAAAACTGAACAACATACCTCACAAGACTAACTACTCACCTTACCTAGCAACTATCAAAACATAATCTAGATTCAAGATATCTTTGTTAGAACATTGGACCGATGCAAACTAGTGCATCTTAATTCTCATCAGGAAGGGCAATCACCCCAAGCTTACCTCAGAAATACTCAAAAGTATCCTTTGGCGCAAAGGCTTCATAAAAATATCTGCAATTTGCTCCTTAGTAGACACATACTCCAATTTGGCTTCCTTCTCACCAACCTTCTCTCTCAAGAAATGATACTTGATTGATATATGTTTTGTAGATTTGAATGTAACATTGGATTCTTAGAAATTTTTATAGCACTTGAATTATCACAGTAAATAGAAATAGACTCATCATACTCAATTCTAATATCTTTCAACATTTGCTTCATCAATATCACCTGTGTACAATTGGTAGCAACCAAACAATTTTCTACCTCTGTGGTAGATTGTGAAACACAATTTTTATTTTTTCTCTTCCTTGAAACTAATCTCTTTCCCAAGAAGAATGCACCACTACTTGTAATATTTATGTCATCTACATTACCTTCTCAATTAGCATCAATGAATACACTCAATGTAAAAATCATCCTTAGGATACCATAAACCATAATCAATTGTCCCTTTCAATTATTTGAATATTCTTTTAACAGCCACAACATGTGATTCTTCAAATTCTACTTGAAATCTAGAAACCATGCAAACAACATATATAATATTAGGTCTAGCATGTGTCAAATATAACAATCCACCGATCATAAATTTGTATCTAGTCTGATTTTCTTTAGGGTACTCTTCATCCTTTGTCAACTTGCATCCAGCCACCATAGGAGTACCAATTGGTTTAGAATCTTCCATACCAAATTTTTTTAGCAACTCTTTCACATACTTGGATTGAGATAAAAAGATTCCTTTTTCTAATTGAGTAATTTGCAAACCAAGTAAGAATTTCTTTTCACCAATCATAGATATCCCAAATTCTTTTTGCATCTCTTTTGCAAACTCTTTACTCAACTTGTCATTCTTGCCAAAAATGATATCATCAACGAATACTTCAACAATCAAGATATTAGCATGACCAATCTTGAAGTATAAATTACTATCTATGGTACCTTTATTAAATCCAAGTTTCAACAAATACTTATGCAATCTTGCATACCAGGCTCTAGGGGCTTGTTTCAATCCATATAAATCTTTCTTCAATCGGAAAACTATATTGCTCTGATCAGTCAATGGAAAACTATTAGGTTGCTCAATATAAAATTAATCTTCTAACTCACCATTTAAAAATGTAGACTTGACATCAATCTAATAGACTTTGAAATTTTTATAAGCAGCATAGGCAAGGAATATTCTCACAAATTCAATTCTAGCAGCAAAAGAAAAAGTCTCCTCAAAATAATACCTTTCATCTATGAATAACCTTTACAAACAAGTCTAGCTTTGTTCCAAACCACTTCACCATCTTCATTCAGTTTGTTTATGAAAACCTATTTAGTACCTATCACATTCGTGTCCTTAGGTATGAGAACCATTACCCAAGTTTATTTTTTCAATCTAATCTAACCCTTCTTCCATAGCTTTCACCCAATGTTCATCTTTACAAGCTTCATGCACATCTTTAGGTTCAACCTTTGAAATCAAACAAATCTTATCTTTGTTTCTAGCAAGTCGTCTTGTCACAACCCTCCTGACCTCTTAATTTTGAAACAGTGGTTTTATTATGCCCTAGATGGTTTCTGGTTTTGAAACAATGGTTTTGTATAAATTATGCCCTTGATGGTTTCTAGTTTTGGAAATAGTGGTTTTGGAATGCCCTAGATGGTTTCTGGTTTTGAAACAGTGGTATTGTTCAAATTTTACCCTGGATGGTTTCTAGTTTTCAAACTGTGGTTTTGTTAGATTATGCCTTGGATGGTTACTGCTTATGTTCCGATTATGATGCATTGGATTTGGATAGTATATGTGGAATGTTCGGATGAATTTCATTTATATCTAGAATTGATGCAATTGTTTACCTCACATTATGCTTTTATTATTATTATTATTTTGTCATGGCAACAGATTGACTACTTTCGTTTGGCAAGTGGATGCAGGATCAATGTGGCCTCCAAATAAAAGAGGGGGGGGGGAGATATCACCAGGAATAAGGGAAAGTGATATGGTTAAGGTTAGTGATGAACTGGACACAAAAATTGCTAAGTACAAACTACAATCGACTAGTGTTACCTTGTCTTCATGAGTATCTAGTGGGATTTGGGGTAAAGGAGTGGCACTTTCACCTTAAAGTTTGTGTGTCGACAGTCATAGAGTCATGAGATGACAATACCACCGACTTGCACACTTAAGATTTTGTAACCGCGTCGCGTTGTTAAGATTTTGCACCAATTTCTCGTTGTTATACCTTTCCCACTATTCTAGCGGACAAGGATATAAATATAACATGTAAGGTTGTAGTAGTACTTAATATATGTTGATTAATCTATATATATTAGATATTACAACCTTATTTACGTAAAGTATCTTTATGTAATAAGAAGTCACGAATCATCAAAACACTTTATTATTTTTATTCTAATATATATATATATATATATATATATATATATATATATATATATATATATATATATATATATATATATATATATATATATATATATATACATATATATATATATATACATACATATATATATATATATATACATATACATATATATATATATACATATACATATATATATATATATATACATATATACATATATATATAGATATACATACATATATATACACATATATATATATACATATATATATACATACATATATATATACATACATACATATATATATATATATGTCGTATTTGTTTAAATCAATCTTAATGACATTGAATTGTTGTTTTAATAAAAATATTAAAACATTGGTAATATTATAATCATTCTAGTATTTCAAGTATCAAATTTATATTTGAGGCAAACTTTGGAAATTCGAAATTATTCAATACTTTCATTAATATTTAGCATTGATTGAAAACTCGTGTCTTTTCAGAACAATGTGAAACTTTGGAAAAAATTTAGATAATACCGATATGTTGTTGAGCGTCCATTTTTTTTGGAAACACGATGTGGGAGTGGCGTGAATGTAGAGCCAACTCACCATAAAACCGCATAAGGATGCCGCATAGTTGAAGGGAGGAAAAACGACTTCTTGGGGGGAGAGATTTTCTTTTGAAAGAAGTTCTTGTTTTTAGCTCTGCGGAAGGGGAAAAAGGAGTTGTTGTGAACAGGCATTTAGGATAGAGAACGAAGAAGAGAGTTAGGGAAAAGGTTTATTGAAGGTGGTAGTATACGTGGGTCGTAAAAGGGAAGCTGAGGCTGTTCCAGCATAGGAGCGAACTGTGCGCATAGAACAGAGAGCTACACCATCTACTTTCTACGGCAGCAGCGATTCAACCTCAGGCATGTTAGCTAATTTCTTTCAGAGTTCAAGTTATCTTAAGCTATATTGGTGGTTCATAGTATTTATTGCAGATTCTGATGGAATACGTTAATTCTATTACTAACGTAGTATTCCACTGTCAGCTAGAAACGAATGACTCTTATGTAGTGTGTCAAGGAATTGTTCTGACCATGAACGCACAGTCCCGTAATTCATATTGCATGCATATGTTTAATTAAGTATGAGAAGAAATAAATGTTCTGCCATGAATGCACAGCTCCGTAAATTATAATGCATGTATATGGTTTATTTCTTATGGGGTGAAATTGTTAAATCATTCCTTACAGAAAATTCTTGTTACGCTGGAAATTATGTGTAACTAACGGACCGAAAGGAGGAGATTCGTGTCTGTAAATAAGGATGCGAGTAAGTCATTAGAGTTAAAAAAAACACACACACATTTAACTAGAGTTACTTAAGCAGAAACTGTTAACTCTTAGATGGAATAAATACGAATTAGAGAAGCTATTTAAATCTTTCACCATACCACTGTCGCTTACTAAATGAAGTTGAGCAGCTCTTGCATTTATAGTCCAGCATATCTGATGGCATGAAAGTTAAATAAGTCTACAACTAGACAGGCTCACTTAGTAAGAGATGGTCACAAATAATTTTTAATAATATATAAATCTAGCATGATTGATTAGCAGCTTGTATTTTGACTTAAGTTACCCTGGAAGTGGTTGCAGCAGAGTAATCAAGACTTGGGTTTCCATGTTTACATAATCGAACTAGAAATCTACACAAATCTTTTAGAACTTTAAAGGGTGGAGTTAATTACCATTGTTGTCATGAGTCAACTGCCATAGAAGGATAGAGATAGTAAACTTTCTCCAATTCGCAAGGAAATAGCACATGTTGTGTGCAGATTTTAAAGTCTACGTGACACTAGTTGAAATAAGGTAGACTCATTTGCTGATAGAGGTCTAGTGACCAAGTACCATGAATACCAGATTAATTTCCTTAACCTGATTAACCTGACAAGTCTAGATGGTGCAAGTCAGAAAGGGTGTGAACTTGACTACATGTTAAGCATGTGTAATAAATCCTTGGCCAAGGTACGCTAACTCAGAGTTAGTGCTTGTCAGCTCCTGAGAATCCAGATACAAACTTACTCAAGGTTTATACCGAGTTAGCAAAAGCTACAGGGTGTAACTGACTAAGGTTGTAGGACCTCACACCAGTTTCAGATATTTGACTTGACCATATACCTTTTCCTTGCGGAGGGCTGGGCTCTCTTCAGTAAGAATAAGCAAGGGAGGATCGAGTAACGATCCACGGTTGGGTGGTTAAACGCCCTGGTGATATATTTTCCCCTTAATGCTGAAAAAGATTAAAGATGGTCTAGTGACAGTCAGTTGCTAGAAGTAAAGTAAGACTCTTTCCTTTCACTGTACTTTGAATACAATACTTTATGAATTTAGAATTACTATGAAATATTGTGGAGTATTTTTCTTATATGTATTCAAAAAAAAAATAGAGTAGTTCATTTATGTTCAATGTAATTTCCAAAGCTTTTGTTTTATTTAAAAGTTGTAAGTAAAATAGTTGTTCTTTTGTTCAAACTAATGTGTATGTTATACGTCCCCTAGTCTGAACACCTTGATTTGTATCACCAATTATCTGATTTTTCAGAATGATTCAATCTCACATACCTTGGAGTCTTAGGATTTGCATGTATTCCAAATTCTTGTCTCTTCTTCTTCATCATCTACTAAAACTTCATCTTGATTCCCTGCAACAATCTAATTCTGATTCTGAGTTTTTTGTCACTAATTTACATTGTCATCCTCACCATCTGACTCATCTCCACTAGATCTAACTTGTCTCTAATTAATTTCATCCACCTTGACATTTTCACCTGTCGTTGTAACATTCGTATGCCTTTCTCTTTGTAGAATAACCAAGAAAGATACGTTCATCACAACTAGAATCAAATTTCCCTAAATCTTCATCTCTTTTGATATAATGTTTTCTTCCAAAGAGTCTAAAATATTTCACAGTAGGAACATGACCATACCAAAGTTCATAAGGGGTTTTACTAGTACCATGCTTGATTTGTACCTGGTTCAATGTATAAACTGCAGTGCTCACAGCTTCTCTCCAATAAATATGGGAAACATTTCCTTCAATCATCATTGTTCTTGCAGTGTCTAAAATAGTTTTGTTTCTTCTTTCTGCAATACCATTCTGTTGTGGTGTCTACAGTTCATACATTTGTCTCTTTATCCCATGTTCTTCACAAAATGCGTTAAATTCACCTGATGTGAATTCACCACCTCTATCAGATCTTAGACATTTCAGCTTCATACTTGTCTCAGTCTCAACCATAGTCATAAAGATCTTGAATTTGTCAAAAGCTTCACATTTCTCCTTTAGGAATGTTACCCACATCATCCTTGAATAGTCATCAATGAATAATATGAAATATATATCTCCATAATAACTTCTAGTTCTCGCAAAACCACATAAATCAGTATGCACAAGATCTAACAATTCATTTTAAGAATAAGTTTTTCTCTTGAAAGTAGATCTAGTAATCTTACCCAACTAACATTCCTTACACATAGCAGTAGCGGGCTTCAACAATTTAGGTAGATCTCTCACCGCTCTAGAAGCACTTATCTTCACAATGTTATTAAAGTTCACATGACACATCCTCTTATGCCATAACCAACTATCATCAACTTGAGAAATCAAACATCTATTCTTAGCACTATTCAGATGAAAAATATTACCTTTTGTCTTTGTACCTGATCCGATATCAATACCTATACTCCCCAAGATTCTACATTTTCCATTCTTGAATTACAGATCATAACCTTTATCAACTAGTTGTCCAACACTCAAAAGATTATTCTTTAGTCCTTCTTGACATATAAAACATCATCAATATTAGTCTTACCATCTAGAGTAATGGAACATCTTCCATGGATCAAACAAGGAGTGTCATCACCGAATCTCACAACACCACCATCATACCTTTCTAGCTTCACAAATTTGTTCTTATCTCCAGTCATATGATGTGAACATCCATTGTCAATTACGCATTCATTCTTCTCCTCAACATGTGCAACAAGAGCGCTTTCCACATTCATGCAACTAGTAGTCTCATTAGGGATCGGATCTTCTTCCTTAATAGCAATAAACACCCATTCATAATCACTTTTACCACCTTTCTCAGATTCATCATCAATTACACCTTTATCAGCAGCATAATAACATTACTTTTGATATCTAGGTTGAAATTTTCTAGGCTTATGCTTTGGAACTCTTTTAGGACACCTTGAAAAAAAATGACCAATCTTATTACAAGAGAAACATTTAAGAGGTAACTTCCCTTTATACTTACCAGCTCATTTAGGAAATCTCTTAGCAAGAGCTTCAAGTTCTTCAAGCTTTATTTCTTCTTCTTCAATCTCTTCCTCATCCTTGCATATCTAGATGTATTCTCAAAAGAGTTCTCTCCCAAGTCATATCTTTGCTTATCCTTAGAAGTAGTAGCTTTGAATGTAGACTCAACTTTAGGAAGTTCATTACCAAATTCAATCATTTCAAAAGTAGTTAACTTACCAACCAGTGTGTCTCTTATCAAATTTGTCACTGTCTAAATCTCTTCAATAGCAACAACCTTGTGCTTGTAGGTAGGAGGAAAGGACCTAAGTATCTTAGAAACAATCTTAGTTTCCTCCACTAGCACATCTGATACCGTAAACAAGCTCATTAATCTTCTACATATAAGAGGCAATATTTTCATATTTTCTTATCTTCAATGATTCATACTTTCCCTTCAAACTCTACAACTTAGCTTGCTTCAGAAAGGCATCTCCTTCATGCAAGGTCTCTGACTTCGTCCAAATCTCTTGTGCAAACTCCAATTCCATAACATTTTTATACTCTTTATCAGACATGGTGCTTAGCAATGCTTCCTTAGCTCTGATATGATATTCAAACTTCTTCTCATCAGTAGTAGTAGTAGAAAATATTTGCACGAGGATTGTAAGCTTTCTCAGCGATCTCCCAATAGTCTTCTCCAATATATCTCAAGTATGTCTTCATGCAACCCTTCCATATAGAATAGTTAGTTCACTCAAATATCGTATTTTCCTTAAAAGCTACCATCTTGAATCTCCTCAAGAAATCAAGCTTCTCAAAGAAGAACTAGCTCTGATACCAATTGTTAGAAACAAGGCAGCACACAACTAAGAGGGGAGGTGAATCAGTTGTGTCCAAACACTCAAAACTTTAACCAACTTAAACCTTAAACTTAAAATCTGATAAATGAACATTAAAGAAAAGATCCACAACACATCAGCAACACATAACACCAAGATTTTTGTGTGGAAAACCATGTTAGGGAAAAAACCACATTGGGGATGGAACCCACGAGATGATGTACTCAGTTAAAAGCACTATACCCTATAAGGAGTATTATAATGGGAATGCACTTGCATTTAGGAACACTACATAGAGCTCGCCGCTCAAATACAATAAGGGCTACAACCCTGAGAAAGGCTCACTACCTTACAACAAATACATGGACTATAATCCACAATGGACAACAATCCACAAATCAGGAACTGGATAATAGCATCTTCAACATGCCCGGATCAGTTCCAATGAAGTACATATTACAATCAAATCTCTGCCTCAATTGTAGATTACACTCATACCTATTCTCATCCACTCTCACATAATTGCACCCATGCACGCACACATACGATCCACAAAAGGATACAATTACATTTATACAATCCATTGACCTTGAACAAATAAACAAGGTTGGCCAAACTCTCACCACCTCAATTACAAAATTACAACCATACACGATACAATATTAATGTGAACCAAAGAATGTCGGCTAAGACATAGATCGGTCCCAAATCTTCATCCTCAAACATGCCAAGCATCCATAAATCACGCCTCGAATAATCCCAACACGCTACACCACTAGGTTGGTCAAGAACTAAAAGAATATGAACACGCCAATAAAAAATTACCAAATGCAGTCACCTCGATCAATGTGAACCAGCAACACAATAGGACCACAATCTAGAAACATCCACGAGCATCATGAATAAGCATAGGAACATTTATATTAACTCTAATTAATCTCTGAAATCATTGGCATCCCTAAACCAAACCTCAAGAGCACAAAAGTCACCTCAGTTAATCAATAAAAATTTCTTGCAAACCTCCAAATCATGAACCAATCGAGTTGAGGACACACACCAAACATGCCACAGGGTCCACATACCAAAATATAGCAATATTGAACCTCACCGAACCAAAAATTGAAACATTGTCACCACTGGACATTCAAAAATATCAGTCTAAACACATAAACCAATAATTTTCTCAAATCACCATGTGAACCTTTGTAAGTTGACATGAATCAACTACAGACATCCTTGAGCACAACTGTACATTCGTTGAATCATATCTTCAACATATTAGCCACACTAAATCAATCATCTCACTGAACATCATAGGAACATTGTCTCAACAGTATGAATATGTTGATATCAATGGCAAAACATTAATACCAACACATATATGCATAATATTCCAACAATAAGGGCCTATCGGGTTTTATCCTTAGCCCATCAACACAATTGTAAAAAAATTAGATAGAAGGGGACTCCAACAACATTATTCAATGTCTCAAAGGAACAAATAAAGCATATTGGACTATATAAGGATGGATAAACTCTTCAAAGGAAATAATTGAATCCTTTGAAAGTTTTTTTATAGCCCATTCTTACAGGGAAACTAATAGGGTGGCAGATTATTTTTCCAATAAGGGGATTGTTGCTAAAAGGACGATGACTTGGCTAAAGGAAGACAACTTGGAGGATGATGTTAGTGACATGCTTGTGTATGATTGTTTGCATGGTAAATGTGTTCTTCCCATCATTTCAATGATGAGTTGTGCCATTATTATTTTTATGGTTTCCGTCCTGGTGATTTTTGGGAAAGAGCCTTTCTTTATAGCTCCCATGCTTTTTGGGCGATTTGGGGGATTTTTTGGCTTGGATTTTCTACCAAGGTTTTCATTCTGCAAAATAATTCTATGTTGAAGGGCACTGCTGGTATTGAGATTGGAGGCAATAGAAGTCGTGTTGAACCTATAAGTTGTGATGGGTTGAAGGCGAACACTACTATTTGTAGACTCCTGCACAAGAGGGAAACACCCCGTATATTGAGAAATTTCACAGCTGGGACCCTAAGGTCACCAATATTTTTGCCAAGGAATGGAAGGAGGGCAAGTTGAACTTGTTTGGGAAGTTAATTGTGGTTGACAAGAACCTTACTACTGAGGTCATTAGGTTACCCAATGAGGGCATCAAATTTTATAGAGAGGAAATATTCTGAAGCAGTGGTCAAAAAGTTTCCAAAAACTAGTCAGGAGAGGGAAGAGTAGGTTAAGGGTAACAAATGTTGTTATGATACAAAGAGCATCAAACTAGTATGGCGTGAACTGCTAAAGGTGATAATGGAATATATCACTCTTGATGGTCACTTCACGAGGGCCTTTGGGCATCACTTTGTCCTGCTTAATCACTTCAAGCATAAGGTGAGACTGTCGATTTCTTTTCATCTCTGGTCTTCCCTGAATTCTAGTATCCTATATCATAGAGAGAATCCTCATAAAAATCATGTGTTACACGAAGGGCTTCTTTTAATTTATGAGCATTTTAAAGCCATGGCCTATGTTCCAAACTCCCCCATATCTCTATGTTGGATGATGATGGTTTGGGGACTACTAATTATGATTATGAGGGTTGGAATACGGGCTCGGAGGAAGAGGATTATGTTCCTCCAAATGTAGTTAAAAGGGTTTTTAAAAAGCCTATCAAACCTTCGCCTATTAAACCCTCACCTACTGAGAAGGGTAAATTGAAGGGTTCGGTGAAGATGGCTTCCCACTCCCCTATTCCTAGTAAAAAACTTGCTGGGAAAAACATGAAAGTGTGCCCTAAGGGTTTGAGCAAGGATGTGGTGTATGTTGATTTCCCTAGTGTGTTTGAGAGAGATGTTCCTTATTCCCCTTTGGCCTCGAGTGATTCCCTTTCTTCTCAACCCCCTATGGATATTGAGGATAGACCCTGCTCTCCTATTGCTTAAAGTGTTGATGATTTCACTTCTCATCAAGAGCTCACTACAGGCGTTATGGAATCGGCTAGGCACGGGGAGGTGAATTTTTCTAGGATCATTAAGTGGGCTTTTAATGAAATTAAGGGTTTGAATTTATAGCACAGAGCTCTAAATAGAAAGGTGGAGGTGTTGGAAGCTAGTGGTGTGGAGAATTCTAAAGTCAACGATACCCAAGCCAATGAGCTTTGGACTGAGGAGAAGAATTTTGTTGTTGACTACCTTACAAAAACTGTTGTCATGGAAAAATTGAAGAAAGACTATTAAAAGAAAGTTTTGGAACTTGAGGACAATCTAAAAAGCATTAAGGAATCTCTCCAGAACATCATGTCTTTAAACCATAAGGTAATCAAGTCCTATGTTGACAACATGAATACATGCTAACCAAGTTCGAGGTTGCACATAGAGAAAGGATGGTTGTTGAGAAGGATAAGGGGCCAGATGATCCTATTGGGCCTAGTAAGAGAGCTCAGACCAATTTGAAGAGGAGAGTCAAGCATCTCCCCCAATATATTCAGGATTTGAAGAAGGCGACGTAGAATATGATCCAACTGGAGGCAAAGGTTGTTGAGATGTTGAAGAATATGACCTAGCTCTGTTGTTTTATTCTCTAGTTTATGGTGGTCCTTTGGTTTTTTGTTGGTGTTTATTTGTTGGTGCCTCTATTTATTTTCTAAGCAATGTTGTATCTTGTTGTTTTGCTCTTTCATGCTCTATCTTGTAAGTTTCTGATGTAAAAGGTTTTGGGTCCCTTCAAAACCTATTTTTTCCTTAATCAAATACACCACTTGCTAGACATACTTACCAATTTTATATCATGTTTTGTTTGTGCTTGCTTGAATCTTTTTTTTGTCTAACATGCGAGTTTGCAACTAATATGTTTGTGCTGGAAATTTTCAACATAACATGATTGTCTTGTGCAAGATATTTTACTTTAGCACCCATATCCAATATCACGTGTATGCCCACTAAAGTAGGGACAAAATATAGTGTTGAAAATTGCACATCCCTACAATTTCACACTACAAGACACCTCATCTTTAGCTTGAAAAAATAAAATACTTTAATTATGACATGATGATATCAATGAATTAACCAACAAAACTTGTATGTCCCTTAGTTTTTGTGTCCAAAGAAAATCTATAATTCAAATGATTTTTCTAGTGTTACAGTCTTGAGAATTTGTTAGTGTAATGCTTTGGGTCAACATATTTAATTTGCAAAAGAATCTAGACCTTCTACTTTGAACAAAAAGCCTCCCCTTTTGAAGAGGCGGCCAATCTCTCATTCATACATGCATACACAAGTTTTTACCATTCAACCTTTGAAGATTTTTGGGACTTTATGATCATACATACTATTCTCTCTAGTTACTGCATGATATATCTCTATGATGAGATTGTGGAGAGCAATCTGGTTGTGATTTCAAATTATATCTGGGAAGTGTGTGGCGACTTCTAGGAAGGTTCTCGCAAGACCGTTTGCTTCCTTCTAACAATGATAATCATTTAGTTGGTATCTTGATACCTTTGATATTATCACATCATAGTTAATCTATTCATCATTTACGTGGCATTAGAATTGCATGGATAAATCTTTTATCTTTTATTAAGATGTTTTATCAAAATCCAATCTCATTGTCCATTGCAATCAGAAGACCAAAATGGGGGTTTGAGTAAGACAAGCCTATTCAACAACTAACTTCAAATATTTTTCTCTTTCATTTTAGTGTGCAAGTTTTTGAAGATTTCAATTTCAATTTCAATCAAATGAGTGACATCTTGATTTTGTTATTTTGTTTATCATAATAATTTAGATAATTGTGTTGGTATTCCTCTATTATGCATATCTTATTATGTGTTGAGCTTGTAATTTTCTTTAAATTTGTACAAAAGTGAGTTTCACTTTATTCTAGGGCTACTAATTCTTTATTGTACAAGACGGCAATATGTCATTGTAAAGACCACATGTAGCCCTAATGTCTTAGGCTGAGACTTTTCACAAGTTTCTAGAATATCTTTGAGACTTGTACTTTCTATTTCTAAAGCAATCAAATTGATTTTTTATATTAAAAAAATAGATATTAGTTTTTTCATTTGGAAAATAGTTTTGAAATTATATTGGTCTCATTTTCAATGTAAAAGTTTTAAAAATAGATAAGTTGGACTGTTAGGTAATATGTAATTCATTTGAACGTAATAAAAAGTTTAGTTCTAAAAAGGGCACGTTTCTTTTGTTGGACTTAATTTTCCATCTTAGAATTTAAAAATCGCATCCTAATGACTTCAAAGTTACTAATACTTGTGTTATTGTAGATTCTTGAATATCAACTTTAGTATGTTTTAACATATTGGAAGTGGGTTGGTCGAAATGGTGTATCCATCATGAGTTCATACACTTAAATCTCAACATTATAGTGTAAGTGATTGGAGTTAAAACATAGTTCTTAGCTAACGAACATTTGCTTAAATTTTAGACATTGCCTATCATGCCAAAGTTGTGAAGATGACTTTTGAACAATCAAGTCTAATATAGGGACATAAATAAACAAAGAGAGATGTTATAATACCTAGAATGTATCGCTAGACATGCAAACAAGATCCTTGTAATGGTATAGATAAATTATTCATCTTATCACATTGGCAACTTAGCAATACAAATTGTTTAAATTTTCAGGAATCCTCTTGTTGAAGTTTCTTATTGAACTTGCTCAAGCTATTGGGAATTAACAACAGGTAGAGGTGGCAAAGTGAATGCTCCTAGGAGAAGTGTTGTAAATGCCACATTGCTCTAGGCCCCTTATACAGTAATTTTCTTCAGCATGTTCGAATTGAAAAGGTGGCAAAGTGAATGCTCCTAGGAGAAGTGTTGTAAATGACACATTGCTCTAGGCCCCTCATACAGTAATTTTCTTCAGCATGTTCGAATTGAAAATTGCATCCTAATGGATCCATGGAGCTAATAACATTTGTGGTATATTTGTTGTGGGCATTGTCTATTACACCCAGCTTCAATTTGTGAGGTTTGAATCAAATTGCTAATATTTTCATAAGGCTTCTTGTTGAAGCTAAGTTTTATTTTAATTAAACTTCGTCTAAGCTATTTGGAGTTGACAAGGGTGGAGGTGACAAGTCAATTCTACGAGAGGAAGTATTGTGAGGCAACGCTACATTGCCTTAGACAATTTATGGAGTAGTTATATGGGTCCATAGAGTCCCAAATATTTGTAGAATATCTCGAAATTGATGTGGGCATTGTAGACTTTTTAGCTTACCTAAATCTTATTAGGATTTGGTGGGTAAAGAATGTTGTCATATGCTGTAACACATTCATTCTTTCTGATTTTACTCTCTATATTGTATAAGGGTGTACTCTAATACACTTGGCGTTATCATGTTTAGATATATTGAATGTTTGTTCATCTTTAAATTTCATTGATAATTAGATCTTGCTGTTTGTAATCTTATTTCAAAATTCGCTAATTTAAACGGAGAGACGTGAAAATTGTTTCCAAGTCAAAACATCGCTTACAGACTTCAATGGTAATGATAATCCTCTCCAGGCAACTTCAATTTCACAATGGTTAGTTAAAAATTAAAGAAACATATAGCAACCATTTGAAGGATCCAAATATCAAACATAATCAAAATTAAGGGGCATATTTGCAAAGAAACCTAGTTCTAGTCCTAATCATTGGAGGGGGCTAGAAGTTAAAATTCTAGTATAAAAATTAAAGATGCTGGCGTCAATTTTTTTATAAGCACTAAGTTTATTGTAGCTGTCAAGACTGCTAAAGACTGCTTGATTGAAGTGCCGTTATCAGAAAGTGTTCTAGTATTGCAATCCTACGAAGTCGGTGAATTAAACTATGTAAGTCACAACGTATCATTTGGTAGAAATCACTTATTTGCAGATTTCCAAGCCCTGGACATTCATATTAGTTGAAAACTGAATGGCTCAATTAATTAAATCTGCGTGTTCTAAGCCTGTCTGATAAAAGATTCGCCAACTTTAAATAAATCAGTTGGAAAATACATACAGGATCGATTCATTCTCATCTTTAACTACTCCAGTTTTAAAAGAGAGGCTAAAGGAGAAAAACAAGTAATTCCTCCAAATACAAAGATCTGTTCTAGTTCTAGATGACAACAGACTTGACGCACCATCAATTGCAGGGCTTAGTTGGATCTTTCCACAACCTTCAAAACTAGCAAAGGACAAGGAATAGAAAATAATGATCAAATGAATTATAAGGCTAAATTAAGTTGAGTAGAATCACTGAAACTGAAAAGAAGATACACGAAGAAGAGACCACGACACCTCTTGAGCAAGTTGTAGAGGAAACCCTGAAGACTTGAGAAACAAAACTCTCTAGGTTGACCATTTGTTGAGAGAAAAACATTTTAAGCGGCCATTAAATTTGTAAACCTGCTTTGATGCCATAAATCTGACGGGAAAAGTTAGAGGTCCAGTACAAAACAAGGAAGTCGTTGACATATAAAAGACATTGTAAATGTTGCTGTTACATAGAGTATGCTTAGTTGTCAGTTAATGAAGTCATATGATTTGTTCTAAACAGGTTGATTTCAGCCATGACAACCATCTGCTTTGTTAACCAGACTCATCATTTGACTTATTATTTCTTTACTCCTTGCGCATGATAGGTCACTATTCCAATGTACATTCAGCTGTGAATTTTTCAAGTGACTCAAACTGTGCATATCAATCAAAGTGAACAGGATTAAGATGCACAGGATTACCTTTCGGCATTTTATTAGATAAATGTGTCAAGATCAGTGTCTCAAGAGGGGCAATGGTAATACATTAATTTTCACGAGTGTCATAAAGAGATTAATAAGGATATTAATGAGTATCAATATGTTTGAGACAATTGCAATACACATTAATTTTCTTAAACATAGAGATCAATAAGGATATTAAAGAGTATGAATATGTTTCTTTTCTCTATCAATTTACCGAATTAGTAGGGGTGGTTATCATCTCTAAGTTGGAGTGCCTGGTGGACTGCCCAGTCAAGGTGACTTCAATTTTCGTTGGAGTTAACACACTATCCTATTTCCTAGTATGTGAATCTTTCCCTACCACAAACTATACAGACCCGAAACTTCAAACTGGTATTACAGTTATTCATGTCAATTTTTATCTGCAATAAAAGTCCCGAGTAATTCCATGGAGCCCTATGCATCATATTTATCAATAGGGATATCAAAATGAAGCTCCTGCCCGGTTCAATGATAAATGAGGACCAAGAGTTGATCTTCAATAGCTAATGAAGTCTTTGAAATTGCAAACAATTGTGAAACTCAACTGCTGCATTTGTTAAGTGGAGACATTTTAACTAATCGAACTAAAAAGCACTTCAAATCACGCTGTCAAGTAAAGACTAAAAGCCCATGTAAACAATAAAAGAATGAAAATGAGTATTACAATAACAAAAATTGGATGAGCATCAAAGTTCGGTTAACAAAATTTGAAAAGAACTACATGATAACAAATGCACTAGCAATAAAATCCGGTTCAGTAAATACATAAATGGGAACACTGCAAACTACATATCATTATAGGTGGGGTTAGACTTTGGTGATGAGGGTATTATGCCATGTCCGGATATGACCAATGGCAATTGTCCAACTGTTATCCTCTAGACAAACTCATTTCAGCATTCAATGATATGGGGCCAATGTCATGTCTTTAAAACTAATGAGACAAATGAAGTTGTAGATACAGCCACTACTCTAGCTTCTTATGTTTAACTAAAATAGACCAAATTTGATACAGAAATCTCAATCCAAATTCTACCTGCATCTTATATTTCCATGTTTCTTGTTGCCAACTACCATTTGCAATTTGATAATTAAACCTCTGAGCCACTTATTTATTTAGGAGGATGAGTTATCACCTAATTCATCACATTGGGGAAAAACAATAGGCCATTTTATATGGTTGAAAGAAAATAAAGGCATATCATTTCATTCACTTAAGTATTTATTTAAGATCACAATTAGCAAAAGTGACAACCCCCTGGCAAGCCCATGGATGTATAGAATCCATCCATCCACAATGATCACAGAAAATAGACACTACATCCATTAATAACATTATAACATACAAAAACTGCTTGCTTACACCTTATTTACATGGTTTTAATGGTCCTGCAACATATTGAAAATTATGAAGCATAGAATCCATTAGCATGCTTGATGGCACAAATTGAAAGATTGGTAGGCCTCAGCATAATCCAAATCAACCCATATTTTAAATTATCCTATAGACACTGGAAGTGACATCATTCTGCAAAAGGGCTGATGGATTCTCCGAAACTTTTAATTTATTCACCCCATCCACTTGTAATGTGTAATAGAGACAATTCGGTACCCTTAGATAAAGGAATCTAGATACATATTAGAATGGCAACGATTGTATTCCAGCAGGCTTCCATATGTTCGATCTGCTACTCCAATAAAAAGTGACTCCGTGTCTGGACTAAATGATATGCCAGAGATCTCACCAAAGAGGTCAATCTCTTGACACCGATCATAGTTGTGTTTTACATCAAAGACATGGACAAAATCTGCAGGCTCAGCCATTGCCAGAAAATTGCCATCTGATGTGAACCTCAATGATCGCACAGCACCAATATTTCCTTTCAAGACAGTCAAAGATGTGCTTAGGTTTCTAACATCCCATATTCTGCAAGTCATATCCTGATTTCCTGTGGCAAAATATCTTCCTTCTGGATGCCATGCAGATGCAAAGGAATAGTCTAAATGACCTCTAAGATTAGCAACAACCTGAAATAGAAGCGTGAGATAATGATTAAACTATCTTGCTTATCGAATGCTACTGATAAAGATCAATTGAAAATGCAAAAAGGAAGCACAACAAGCTCAGACTTCCCAATGTGAGCTAAGGCCCTCATTTGTCATTTTCAAGGGCAACAATACTGTGCATGGGAGCCATTAAAGTACAAGGACAGGTATGGAACTGGAAGAACTAGTTGAGGAGCAGTTGGCAACAAACAATTCTACTGCTCACTATTGTTCTTTTCCATAACTGTGGTCAGAATGGAGAAGATTTATGACCATATAGAATATTATTTTGACACCCACTCTCAAGTATTCAATTTCCAATTAATGCTGGATACAAGTTAAAATCAAATTTTAGAACGAAGGACACAAACTGCTAGAGAATGATCAGTACCTCTCCTGTCTGGCGATTTACAAGTAATCCATCGGTATGATCTCCAACCACCACCACGAGTGTTTTATCTGGACTGATAGAAGTATGCTGTAAAGAATGCAAAAGAAAAACATAAAGACATCATCCATCCAGAAAGTCACTATGATGAATTCATGCATGTATTATAGCATGTTTGATACTGATCTCTGGTAAGCATTTGGAAAGGAGACCCAACTTACATTTACAGCCCATGGAAAGCAATTATGCCGCAGCATGGAAAAGGTCTCCACATCAAACACACGGACAACAGAATCATTATTTGAGGTCATTAACTGTGTTGCACCACTGTCAATATTATCCAAAATATTCATTAAGACACTTCGAATCTGTCATGTCACCACAAAAATATTTGAAGGGTTTCTAATATGATGAGCACAGGTCATGTTAATCAAAACATGGTTTACCTCGGACTGTCATAGATCTCAATGGCATTAGTGATAGCATTCTCATCATAAGTAATTTTTGCACAGCATGAAACACCACGGCGATCCAAATTCTGGAGGCATAGTAATCATAAAAAACCAAATCATTTATTCACTTTGTAACTGAATTGAATCTTTTTGAATTCATCAGAACATAAATTTTTTGAAGGATAATGTGTGGGCACCTGATGTTAATGCCTAGATAAAGCAATTAGCTAATCAAATTTCTGATAGAACTATTGTAAAAAGATATATTTTCAATGCCATAGATAACTACACAAATTCTCAAGGCGCAGCCATCCAAAAGAATGGGCACAATGTAAGAAGGATGAATGCATAATAAAGCAGCCTGGAACACCCAGGAAATATGAAATGGTAAATTAATCCAAACATTATACCATTAGATAGAAAACAAGGTAACATCCTAACAGCACAATTAGACGGGCAATACCTTTGCAACCAGTTCTCCTTGAAATCCACCTGCAACCAGAAGATTTTTCTTGACACACATTGTACTAATCTGTATCCTTCCTAGACCTTGCTGTATAGCACGAGGATTCTTTTGAACCTGTAATAACAATAGAACCACAGCAAGAAATATCCAAGATGAAAACTTGGAAGGCAAGGATAGAAACAGACATCTTAAAAATTCAGAGAGCAAAGGAAGAAAAATATAAAAATAAACCTCATCTTCTTTCAATGGTTCAGCAACATTGAGAACTGTTGTGCTTCTCCGGCTCAATGAGCATCTATGCATAACCGAGTAACCACATATTACGTACGCATCATGCTTTGATGTGGACCAAATGAGATTTCTCAACTGCCAAAAACAAGAGAATAATTAAGTTAGAAATATCCTCATACATAGATTGCACAGACTTAACTGCTTCAATGACATTCTCCACAATACACATTAAACTCTCAAATAATTAACTTCCAACATTATTTCTTACACCTAGTAGCTTACAAAAAGTATATTTGAATAAATATTTGTCAAGGACATTACACCTAGGTAGGATTGAAATGCTGAAAAGATATTGCAAGGTGTAAAGTTTGCAGTTCTATCCAAGGCAAGTCTAACCCCAAATGTTGTCACTAGGTTAAAGGTAAACCAACTGCACAAAGACCTCTTATATAGCTGATGTAGTCATCATTGAAAAAACAGCAAGACATCGATTCAAGGATATGATTCACAAATGATTTGTATAATAAGCTCACAATAATGTTTCCCTGCTTAAAATACTAAATCTGAGTAAATCATAAACTGCACAAATCCTAAAACTAATTCCTACGCTACAAGTAGATGATTTGTTCTTTTAAGATTATATGAGTGAATCACCTGTTTTCGGAACCAGTGCATATCTATCAGGGAATAGAGGAACAATTTATCAAAAGTAAAGCAATTGAAGCCACAAAGAATAATTATCTGTGCATTTAAATGTATCAAATGGGTGATATCAATAACAAGCCATGCTTATGAATAAATCACAGAACTGCACAAATCCATTTGTAATTTAGAAAAGACTATTACAATGCTTGCAATAAATTAGAACACCATCACATTCATCAAATCTAATATTACACTCATCCCAACAAATGTGGCAAAGAAGAAACCCCTGCCACAATTGGAGGACTCTTCTAGAGAAATACAAACTATCATGGAGACACTCTATTGTAGATAACACTTACAAATTTAATAGATAACACACACAAATTTAATCTTTTTCTGCTTTCACAGAAATGTTGCTCAAAAGAACAAGCTGGACCAACATGATTTGAAACCCTCGATTGCGCTGGCAATATGGTGACTGAAAACAACAAATGACCAAACCTTTCGTTGAAGAAAGAATCTGTTTATATAGCTTTCTTGTGGGTCAAGGTTGAGAAGCAAGAATTTCCAAGATGCGGGATGAAAAATCCATGACCAACAAAGAAGGGGCAAGCAGATCAGCAATAACTGTTAAATTATTTGACTGGTATCTTTCCATGGGCATCAGTACCTCTGGGGCATCATTCTCCCCATAAATCACACCAGAAATCACAACCTAGAAGTACCTATGATGCATGGGAGAATGATCTTCGGGTCCCACAAATGCCCTGGCAATCAAATCTAAAGTTCTTGGCATAGGAAAACGTCCATAAAATCTGCAAGAAAGGCTTTGGAAGGCCACATGCCATTACTCCAAGCTTACAAGGGGACACATCCCCTGTCCCCAAACCCCCCATACCCATCTTCTAGAAGTTTCTGGGACAGAAGGACTCAAAGGAGACGTCCCCCTCCCGTCCCCGAATCTGCTGAAGGTGCCTGAAACGGAAGGAAACATTATCTTCCGTTTGAGGACAGCTAGCTGTCTCCAATGGCTGTGAACGCTTCCAGCATTTAAAAAACAAAAAAAATAACTTTTTTATAATTTCTTTTTGCAATTAGACCTGCGTGGGGGGCCCACAAGGGCATGCAAACAAGTTAGAAACCTTTTTTCACTTTTTGCCCCTTGCTATGAGAGTTTGCTTGTTGGAGAAGGGATTGGGATGATCTAGAGGAGAGATTGGGCTGATTAGAGGAGATATTGGACTAATTTTTGTTTTGCTACAAGTCTGCAACAAGTTCTCAGCCTCAAGTTTGACGCTACAGCCAAGGTATTTCCTCTTTATTTTTTGTTTCTTTAAGTTTTTTTGTTTCTTGGTAAGTTTGTAGATTGAGAAAAAGTTTCATTGCTTTGATTTCAGACTTCGAATCATAAACAAAAACATCACAAAATGAGCAGCAGCAGTAGTGATAGCCATGAGGGTAGTAAGAGTGAAAACGAAGTGAACACAATGTCAATAGACCCTTCTTCAACTTCTGAAAATCCAACTTCATCTTTTAATATACAAAACCATTTTGCATGTCTTACATCCTTCAAAAATTTGCAGAAGGCCCTTTTAATCCCAAGAAACCATTGCTTCCGTTTGCCACAAATGTGACCTACAACAAGGGAAAAAATACAGGAGGCAGCAAGAAGTGGCTTTGACATGTTTGCAATACTAGCCATCTAGTGGGTGAGAGTGCACATGGTGTTAGAGTTTGTGAGTCATAAAATTGGAACAACGGATTGAATTTGCAAAGTTGGTTGGAGTGAGTGTGAACAAAATCATTTCATGTCACAATAAGAATCTAAAATGGTCATCCATTGATATGCATGCCTCTTCCAATGTATCAATTGGAGAGAGTTGTGATAGAGGGAGAGGGAAGAGGAAAGCAGGTGAGAAAACATTAGTGATAGGGTAAAGAATATGTGAAAACGTGAGCAAGCTGATGTAGTGGCCAAATTTTTTTATGCACGTGCTCTTCCATTTCATTTAACAAGGTCACCTTATTTCATAACTATGGTGAGAGAAATATTGACAGTTGGACCATCTTATGCACCCCCCTGGAGAACATAGATTGCATACCTCCCTCCTCGACAAACAATATTCAAAAGCAACCTTGATCATGGAGGAGATGAAGAAACATGGATTAGGACTGGTTGTTCCATTGTCATGGATGGATGGACTTACATTCAACATAGGCCACTCATTAAAGTGATTGTTAAATTCCCTACTGGTTCATACTTTCTTAGAGCTATTGATTGTTCTAGGAAAGTTAAGGATACTGATTTTCAATTTGCCATTTTGAAAAAGTCCATAGAGGAGATTGGGCCTTCTAATGTCGTCCAAGTTGTGATAGATTCAGCTCATGTTTATAAGTTAGCTGGTTTGATGATTGAGAGCGTCTGCAAACATCTTTTCCATGTTGTGTGCACACTTTGAATAATGCTTAAAGGACATTGGCAAAATAGATTGGGTCAAGGTAGCAATGGCATAAGCTAGAGACATACAAATGTTTGTATGTAATCATCACACTTCACTTGCACTATTTCAGTTTTATTCAAAGAAAGAATTCCTCAAACCAATTGAGACTAGATATGCCAACTATTATATTTTGATGGAGAGGATGTTGGAGGTGCAGGATGCTCTAGAATCCATGGCTGTTTGTGGAGAATGAAAAAGTGGCCTCAATCAAAGACAGATGAAGAGCACTAAGAGAAAGAGTACTTAATGACACTTGATGGGCAAATGTCAAGTAAGAAATCTGAAATCCAAATTTTATTTTCTTATTTTTAGATTTGTTAGTTGTTTTATTTTGTATTTTAAAAGTTTTAATTTTTAAATGTTGATTGTAAATATATTTTCTCTATCATAGCACCAGATATGGGGGTAACCCGGCATGTAGATACAAACTCTCCTAGCCTGGGAGAGATATATGAGACTTTTGATAGCATGCCTGATCAAATGAAGCAAGCAATTCGTCAAGAGGATTTTAAATTGCAATTCAATGAGGAGCACATTAGGCCTATTGTCATGAAGAGGTGGAACACAATGAACAACCCTCTTCATATGCTTTCTTATGCCCTTAATCCAAAGTGGTATGAACATAGACCTCGAAGAGTGTTTCCTTCTAAGGATGAAGGGGTGATAGAGGGGCTAACAGCAGCCCTTCATAAAATGTATAGCAAGGAAAAGGCAACCCTTCTTCGAGAGCTGTGAATTGAGTTTGCTGATCCTTAGGGTCTGACATTCAGAAAACCAGAGGCTAGGATGGATAGGGCCACCATTGCACCAAAAACAACCCATTGGATAATGGAAATTTAATGGGCAGGACATACCGGATTTGAAACAACTTGCCATCTAATTACTCTCACAGATTGCTAGTTCCTCTACTGCAGAGAGGAATCAGTCCACCTATGGCGTCATCCACTCCATTGAAAGAAACAAGCTTACTTCAAAATGAGTTGAAAAACATGTTGCATTTCATAGTGCCTTGAGGTTTCAAGACCAACAGACTACTAAGCATCAACAGACTCCAACAGTACGATGGGGTGTTGATCCTAAAGATGTTAGGCAAATTGATGAGGAGGAGGTGCAACCAAGACTAGTCGGGCTACCATTGGATGATGCACTTCTGCAAGAGGGTGATAGTTACTTAGATGGTTCTAAGTCTTTGGATATTGATAGCCCGAATGAGGCTTAGTTTCATAGACTGTTATATGTTGATGTTTGAGACTTCTGGATACATGTTTGAGACTTTTGGATATTGATATACCATGGTTTTGATGTTTGAGACTGTTATTATTATGCTTTATTGAATTTATTATGTTGTTATGCTATTGCTCTCATTATTTATTTGCATATTGATATTGTTGTTATCACTTATTGGCATATCTCTCTATTCCCCTCTCTCTATCTATAATATATTACTATATTTTGAAATTTTCATATACGTACATGAATTTAAAAATTTGTATAATGTCGTGACCAACCGTCCTGAATTTTTGGCCCTCTAGGAAACATCCTGGAAACACATCCACTACCATCCTTACGTCCCCGTCCCCAAAAAACCATGGAACATTGCATTAATCTTGGTCGTTGGAACAATCTTAGGGCAAGTGAAGGAAAGTAGAACAGTGGATCAAGGACATAAATATCTTTTGGCACCTTTCTACACGACAAAACAGTCACATTTCACATTGACCCTTTGTGTCAAACCTTCTTGCTACTTTACAAACCCTGTTAAAATCTTTAACAAATTTCAAACCCTTTTCCAAGCTCCATCAGCACTTTACCAAAAGGTTTCGATCTATCATGCAGTTGCAAACAAACAAAAGGCCTGACTTTCCTTTGTATGTCAGCATCATAAACAATTTCCACAACCACATCATATCCAAAGGATAAGTTCAAAACCAAGCCAACATCGCCAACGAAATTTGCATAAGATCACGTTGGTGATTCGACGAGTTCAAGAACTTGTAAACTTTGCCAACACCACCCAATTCTCACTGCCTTTAAAAAATCCATTTAAAGGTTCAAGAGGTTCTTGAATCTCCAACACATCAATCATTTTTCTCATGCCATGTATCAAAGCTTTTGAGAGATTTAGAACCAGGTAAAAGAGTTTAAGGAAACTTGAACTTGCCAATATCCACACTTAACCATTTCCTTCTCTCAATTGGGTGACATCATAAAGTGTGGAGGTGCAAGGAAAACAAGGATCTAAGATCCAAGTAATGCAAGGAGAGAAGGAAAAGATTAGGGATCAAGGGTCGAAAAAAAATAAGAACCTAAAAACTAGGTGAGGTGAAACGTGTAAGAATTTGCCTATAGCAACCTAAGATCTAGAGGCCAATGAATATCACAAAAGTAAGAGAGAACATATGGACAAGAAAAAACTATGTTCTCATCAAGATGCAAAATGCTAATCTGAACTAAGTACAATGTACATGTGCCTACTTATATAGGCAAGACCATAGGAGAAGAGATCGTGCAAGGATGACATGTGGCTCAATAAGATGCAAGGGTAGGTGGGAGAAATAATAGATAATTCCACTAAAGGTGGATCACTCACCAAAGGTGGAATTATCATTCCACTATAAGTGGATATGAAAGGATGATAACAGGATCACACCACCAAAGGTGAAATTTCTCCTACAACCATATTCCCTAGATATGCAATTTCCTAAGTGTCTCCTATGCAAATTATATGAAAAATAATTACAGCAACACCTCCCCCTTTAGTGCAACTTAGGGGAATGCAGACTCAAGCTAACAAAGCAAGATGGGTCTCAGCTACTAGGCCATGCTAGGTACCCATGTAAAATATGCAATGAAACATCTCACAAATGAAGAAAAGGAGAAAACCCAATGGAACAAAACTCCTCCCCAAAAGAGAGATGGAAAAGCAAAAGAACTCTCAAAGAAGAATGAGGACAAAACCTGATGTTAGGGAAAAGTCTCCCCCCCCATAAGAGAGAAGAAGAGAGACCACGTAGCCCACCCCCTCCCCCCAATGTAGAGTGTACACCAATGGTAGACGCTCTAAGCTGGATGTAGAGATAACAACATTTCTCCCCTTAGGAAGAAACAAAACCAAAGGTGTATGAATGAAGTCTTCCCAATCCTACAAGAAATATGTAAGAAGAAACCTCAAGATATATAGTCTCTGAAAACTACTCAAGTGTCCTCATATCGATGTTGAAAGTTGCCTCCTTCAAATCAGGTGTTCTAGGCCACACTGCTGAAAAAGACAAACCAGGATCTAGTGGAGATGATTGTAGAAAAATATCTAAAGACTCGAGTATCTCCTCTAAAGATAAAGAGACCTCCTCTAGATGCTGGTCCAAAGTATCCATGATCATCCTCCAGATGTTGGTCCAAAGTATCCACGATCATGACAAACTTTGAAGTATGATCATGCAGAGAATGAAGAAGAGGGTCAAAGTGTTCCCTCACAACAATTGAAGAAGGATCATCTCTATCAAAGATAAGATGAATATTATCAATAGTGTCTCCTAAATGTGCAAGATAGGACTCCACAAACAAACCTACAATTTATGTCAAGTAGTCATCCCAAGGAATTGTGTCTGGAAGACAATGTATATCCTGCTACGTTGAATCACAAGAAGCCAAAATTGTAAGAACACAAGCATCATCATGAGCAACAATAGATGTGATCTCAATAGGAGATGGAATAGGAGGCTCAAGAACTTGGTCACATGTGAGTATACCCAAGTTCAAGTAGCCAACGTTCTCCTCAATATCTAAATCCTCACTAGAAGTGTGATCATCATCTAAAATATCAGTCATCAATAGGAACAAATTTTGCAAAGGAGTACAACCAAGATGCATGATCCACCACCCCACTAGCAATGATAACTCCACTCTCCAAGTCTCTGATAAAAAATGAATCAGGAGTGAGCTCCACAACCTTCCTTGTTGCACCATAAGTGAATTGATAGATGGAAAGAAGATTATTAGTCAAGTGAGGTACACACTATACATTATTGAAGGTGTCATCTCCAATATTAATGGATCATTTCCCAATCACATTCATATATGTATAATTGCCCATCAAAATCAGGGCGATGTTGCAAGTCCCAAACAAAGAGAACATAGACTGCAAAGATGCCAAACGAAGAGAACATAGACTGCAAAGATGTCATATGATAAGAAGCCTGAATCTAGAAGCCATCTCCTTGACTCATGACACATAGTATCACAAAGAGCGTGTCCTTTGTTCTTACTTGTCCCAAAAGTGTGACTCTTTTCTGTTGACGTATGTATCTGCGAGAGTCTCCTTGGGGGACGATTACATCAAATATGTAATTGGCCTTTGGCCTTACCTAGTTGAGGCCGAACGATTATTACACAAAATTTATATGCTTATAAAGGGGTGGGCGACTTTTGGCAAAGTTCAACACTCTTCATGAAAGGTCACATTGCCCCAAACAAAGAGATGCCTTATTTTCTAAGGGAGTCGACTCCTCATGAGGAGCCACCTTGCACAGGTATAAAGGGAGATTGATTATCTAATCCTTAGAAATTCTCAAATACACGCAATTAGTAGACCAAATTCATCCTACAACAAATCTACATTATTTGAATAAAAGTGCTCAGGGAGACAATAGTTGTATATCGACTATGGTTGTGAGGGCAACAATGATCTGAGTCATTGCCCGTGGTTCAACGAGCACATCAAACAACATGGTATCAGAGCAGCTTGGTCTTAGGGATCTTTCTGGTGCTGAGTGGTTCCTATCTTCTAGGGCAGATTGCTAAAACAACTGGAAGGCATAGACATCTTTGAGGTCTGAAATTGATATTTGTCGTGAATAAGAAACATTGCAGTCAACAAGGAAATTTAAGAATGAAGCTTTCATGTTCTCTTGTGATATCCATTTCTAGAAGACAGAAACCTTGTTGTGAAGTCATTTAGAAGGAAACTCAGAGCCAAATAAATGCGAGGTATTATTGTCATAAGGTGTCCATTCATTCCATTGGCACCAAAAACATATTTGTTGGTGCGAGTTGTTCTTTCCCCTCCCTGCGAATTGTCTAAATGTCATTGCCGTAAGTTCTGGGTACAATACATAGGCGGTCAACTGCCCCTGTCGGCATCCTGTTAAGGTTGCATCGGTTCTGGTCTGTGCAGGAGTTGGAACAATCTGTGATAGGTATCAATTGAAAACTCAATTGATTTGCACATATTGGAAACTGGTAACATGATTTCCAGGTTACTATACGTTGCATCTGAGTATTAGACAGGTGTTTATTGTTTGGTGATTATATTAACCTTTGAGACTGAGTCTTCATTATCCAAGAACTATCTTGTCAAACAGCGTAATGGAGTGTAGCCATAAGCGGAGTTCATAGTTGATCACACACAATTCTTCTATCAACATATGCGGCAGTTGAACATGGTATGAATGTGGAGTTCGTAATTGATCTCTCGATTGCCATTATCATGTGCGGAAACTGAATCTAGAGTTGCGTGGGATTTCGGTTTGAATCATCATCTGAGAATTACCAACAATGTGAGTACTCTGTTCAACTAGCGCACCAATCACCATGAAGGAGGCTCTGATGTAGCCAAGTCTGGGGATAAATCCACAGTTAATTACATTCTTGTTACTATAGAATCAGACAAGTACATTTTTGTACAGGAAAATGCTCCTACGAACAATGTTGTAACTTGTGATCATTGACATTGATCTCAATCTGTATGGAACAGGAGTCGGGTTGTTGACTGGGTGCAGCATTTGGTTTCTTCCAAAAACAACAGCATAACAGTTGTATGTTTTTAACTAAGACACGATATCAAGATGATTAGCCAGAACGTGGACTTTTCAACATATTTGTCTTTAGGAATGCAATTTGAACATGCCTTGTGTACATGACAAAATTTATAGATGGCAGTTTAAGAAAGTTTATTGGTTGATGCTTGTATTTGCCTCAAAAGCTTTCTAAATAATATCGTATTGTATGATATGAGTTGTTTTCGATACAGCGGCAATTCATATGTTTGACACATGGTGGATATGAAATAATGAAAGACGGTAGTGTTTTGTTTAAGCATCGAAAGGCACAACTTATTGTGATTGGATTGGTTTGATTGTGTACAACTCCTTCAAAGACAATCTCCTTTAGTATAACAGACAGCGAGCTTCAAATCATATGTCGTGATTCAATACATTCGCTAATTGAAAATGATGAAGATATCCTGTGCATAAGAACAGAATGATATGTCTTCACTTTAGACTTTGCCGATACACATAACCAAGACTCTTGAAAAGAACATTTTGTATATTGACACTAAGGCGTATATTTGGCAAGTTCATCGATGAGTAAAGAACCCAACAAACGGTTTGACAAAACCATATGGTGGTTGAACGACGGTTAACAGTTGGAGATGGTTATAACAGATAACTTCCTTAATTCTCCTAACTAGTCGATCCTCTTGGGTGTTTCTATATAAATATTCTCTCACTCGAAAGTGGGTGGACATGATGGAAAATTAAAGTGACAATAAAACAAGTGTGTGCTTTAAAGTGTTTAAAAAGAATTTATTTGTGTGGGTTTGTGAATGAAAATAACCCTAGTTACTGGATTCGCACCTTGCACCCTCGAACCGGGTCCAGATTCGCAAATCGTTCCGCATCAGATTCGTGAACATAGATCAATGATCAAGTATTTAAATTTTTAATGTTTATCTTTGACATTTGGCATTGATCAATAATCCAGCATCATACATTCATACTATGAAATGATTTAGTTTAACAATTATGTATATTTCTCTTTTTTTTTTGTATATATAATGCATATATATATATATATATATATATACACACACACACGAACCCATACGAACCATACTAGAAAAAAAATTGCAAACCCACGAACCGGGTTCTCGTACCCAAACCCTTCCCCAAACCCGAACCAGTAACTTGGAAAATAACAACTCGATGATATAGATAAGTTGAGAGTGCCTTGCTCAAAATAGACGAGATTTCTTTTGTTAGCATACAGCTTGTATCATCTCCATTGAGAGAGATCTGAGAGGTTATTACCATGATCTGCAAGTCCAAATACAGAAGGTTGCAAATATAAAGAGTCTGAATCATACAGTGTGCTGCAAAATATGAGTTGTGGTTGTAAGGTAGGAAGACATTTCAGTTGAAGGCATTTCAGTTGGAGGTAAAATGATTCTTGATTCAAATCAGATTCTCTTTAGCCGCAAATACAAATCAACATCATTTCTAAGCAGTCCTATCTCTTGCGCGACTTTCCATGAGTGGGAGTCTCAAGCGACAAGGATTGAGATCGAGGAATTGGAAACATTGCAAAATAGAATTGCCATGTTAAGTGAGTTGTCGCTGCAGAGAAAGGAGACTACTTTACTATTGGAGTGTGTTGTGAGGTTTTCACACCATCGCCCCATTATGCAAATGGGAACCCCCCTCTTTCTCGCTCGTTGCCTCAGGTTCAGTAATTTTGAGTGGCATTTCAATCAACCAAGTGTTTTGAAGGTTTGAGAGGTGGTATTTTCAGGTGGTCAAGTTGCAAGAATGAGAGGGTTGAAAATCAAATGTTTATAGGCCATGTGGTGATGAGTTGAACGGAAAATTTTAAGCATATAGAAATTATGGTTAGTCAGTTTGTCGGAAATGTTATTTAAGGGCATATTGCACAAATGGGGGCCTTAAAACCCCTAGGAGATTGATTTTTTTACGTACAAAACTATTAAAATCCCTTTAAAAGGTCAATTTTTCCTTATAAAAATGCTCAAAATGTCGACGTAACTGACTTTAAGTGTGATTCCTTTAGTAATTCAACATTTCCAAAAGATTCAAAGTGATTGGGGGTCATACTGTAGTCCAAATGTCTTATTTACGAAATTTTGCAATGAAAAATGGATAAAAAATAGCGAAGTATGGAATCCTGCAGTAGGGGGTCGATTTTCCCCTTTTGAGGTAATTTTGTAGTGAAAAATGGATTAAAAATGGCCAAGTATGGAATCCTACAATAGGGGGTCGATTTTCCCCTTTTGAGGTAATTTTGTAGTGGAAAATGGATGAAATTTGGCTAAGTATGGAATCCTACAATAGGAGGTCGATTTTCCCTTTTTGGAGGTAGTTTGGGCATAGAATGAGAAATTTAGCTAAGTGTTTAAAGTGACTGCAAGTACAACAATATGGTGAAGGTAAGATCAAAATGTTGTTGCAGTAGTGGGGCGATTTTTTATATTAAATATAGGTAGATCAAATACAAAAAGAGAGTAACCACCGAGAGTATCAAAAAAGGAGGCCCAGCCTCACCACGAACTCAGAGTATCATGAGTACAAAGAAACCAAAACAAAGGAAGAAGCAAAACAACTAGTGTAAGACATCATGGTGGGAATCCATCCAAGAAGACCCTCCATCCAAACTATGTTCTTACGCTCCTGGATTTGCGTAAGCATGAACAACTCATCTTTTCTGGAATTGATATTCTTTCTGATCTCTTGGTTAAGCCATTTGCACGTACGTTCAAACATTTGAAGGTCATCGAGGTTCTTCCTCCACTCGTATCCATGCTTGAGCTCATAAACAAAGAAAGTGGCGTGACCATCCTTTAAAAATCTCCTCAACTTGTCCGTTTCCATCATCATCGTATTATTTTCCCTAATTGGACAAGGTTTTATTAATTGTTTAATGAAACAAAGGAAAATAATAAAGTAAAGGGGAAAATAAAGTGAATCTTTTAGATAAAGTTTTATCCCACATTGCTTGTGAGAGGCAAAAAGTGAAAATAATTTCCTTTATAAGAGGCTGCCATAGAGAAAGAAAATACATAACAGCCATTGATGAGTTTTTGCAAGGTAAAAAATCCAGATGATTGTTGCAACCCTAGATGGGGCGATTTTTTTGAGGAAAATTGAATTTTTTTTTAAAATGCAAATTTCATTTCTAATGTGTTTCTTGACTTAATCGCTTCATTTTTGGTGATCATTTGCAGCCATTACAAATCTGAAAATGCAGGGAAAAAAAATGAAAATCTGAAAATGCCAAGGGAGGGGCGATTTTTTCTATAATTTTTTAAAAACCATTCGAGCACCGGAGTTGCCCTTTCTTGTTCGCTGAGTTGTTGGACAATTCCTCAAGGATGGCGGAGACTAAGGGTGCATCAAGACAAGAGTTATACAAGAGGCTATCCAAGGGCTTCTATCCGGAACCCACAATGACTTCAAAGTGGGGAAGACTTACAGATACAAACATGGAACACTTTGACATGACAAGGTTAAAGAGAAGAATGTATGGACATAAAGATCATTTGCCATCCAGGATTGCAGCAAATACAGTAAAGTGCAGACTTTACCAAGCAGCAGGATTCCAAGCAGCAGGATTCCCAGCAGCAATACAATGCAGTGAATTGATCCTTGAATGCGCCAAACATTATGACCCAGAAACAAGAACAATCAAAATAAAAGGAAAGGTATATGCATACATAAGCGAAGAGGCAATACGGGAAACCTTTAGGATCCCGTGCTACAGCAGGATGCACATGCTACCTGTTGATGCAGCTAAGGAGATGTTTCAGTTAAAGCCAGATGTGTGCAAAGGGATAATCTACAAGAAATGGGCTTAAGGCAGAATTGGAATCAATGTATTTCCGAGGCGTAAACTCTCTTGAGAAGGGTCATTTGAATGGTTTCCTGGCACTTACGTCTCCTATGAATGATTTACATTGGCATATTACAGAATGGGATACTACATTGGATAACTGCATGGAAAGATCGGAGATCATTGCACTACAGCACAGCACACTCTCTGGTATTGACATGATTGAACTTATAGCGATTTTGCTCAAGTTTGTGGAGTTTGCAAAGAGAGAGAAAGAAAAAGGGATAAGCTTATTGGATGATGACATGTTTGATGACTAGGCGTTCCTCTTGCTTCCTATTGGTTCCTAGGGCCTTTGAATTTTCTCATTGGCTAGTTTTATTTTGCTTCTTTCCTATTGGATACTTTTGGATGCCCTAATTAGGGTTTGTAATGAATTAATCTGGGCCATCGGTTTTGCCTCTTAATCTTGGCCATTCATTGTACTTGAAGAGTTCCTATATAAACCCCACCCCTCTCATTTGTAAGGGAGGTTGATTGAGAAATTGTTGCTTATATAATGTCAGATTTGCTCTACTTTTCATTGTTGTGAATTTGCATGATGAATGGTTATCAAGTTTGCATTATTGCATGATTATCTTCAATTCTCAAAGTTAGAATAGAATTTGTTTTTTTTTCAAAGATAATAGAAATAAATTAAATTGCATGAGTAAAGGTAGAATTAAAAATAGGAGCAAATTGTGTGGTTACATTAGTGGATGTTTGATTGGATTCCAATACACTAGGCCACTAGCATCCTTGTTGATTTGATAGGGAAGCCTTGTGTGGTACACTAGTTATTTGCACTTAAGTTCAGTTGGCATTGGATCTTCAGTTTGTACTTGTGTTGAATTGAAGTAAAGGTGTTGATATGAAAATCATTTGATTTCCTCTGAAGCTTGCACTTGGTGAAGTTGATGTCGCAGATACTACTCCATCATAGTTGAATCCTAGTCCATCCATTAATCTTTCCATCCATAGTTAGAAGCAGCAGCAGTTTTAGATTTAGAGTTTAAAGAGCAAAGTTGGAAGTAATCTATAAAGGAAGAAGCATTAGAGTACACATCGTAAAGCTAAGACCCATCACCAATGAACAATTGTGTAATCTTGAATGAGCTAGCGTAAGTCCACCGACGTGATTATCAGCAAATCACATGATTTTAACTGAGTTAGTATCCACAGGTGTAAGGAACCTTGGAGTTTTTTCATGTTCTTCATGAATATTTACTTTTCAAGAGAGGATTGAGTGTTTGGTATTCCTATCAAGTATTCAATCGCTACATGTTATGTAAGTGGAACAAAACTAACATCAACATAGTGTTGAAGGAAGTGCAATTAATCTGCTAGAATAGAACTATGGTGAACAAAGAAAATTGTTGCCTACAGCCACGTGAGGACTATTGGATGTTGTACACAATAGTTGAAAGGTCTTGAAGAACAAGGACGTGAAGGGAAGTACATGAAGCTTAGAAGAAGTATAGCACTCTGAAGGAAGAAAGAAGCAGCTTGCATCAAGAAGGATGTTGATGCGCATAATAATGAGATAAGCATTTTTTTATTATCTCGAGTATTACTTTTATTTGCTTCTCGGAGTCGGTCTCTTATCTCTATTCTTGTATGGTCTAGGGCTCGATCTTATGAGATTGATGATTCAAGAGGGAGGCCTATACAGCTTATTGGGACGCCCAACCCAAGCATTGATATCAACTTATGACAACTATGGCATCGGAAACTTGCCCACCTTGCCAGTTTTTTTAGAAAGATGGCAACAGATCTTCCTAAAAGCACGAGAGCAGTTACAAAAGTTGTACACTTAACAGGAGTGTCAAGAGTTCCTAGCCGAGCTATGACAGTAGGTCCAACGTGATCTTGGATCTAGCACATTCACCCATATGGAGATCATGCCAGATGATGTTATGAGTTGAGATGCTTGGAGACATGGTAGTCTCTTGGAGCAAGACATCTTCCATGATTGGGACCATGTGAGAAGGGTATGCTTCCGTGTCAGAGGGGGCAGCTAGAGGATCTGCTTCAAGTTGAGTTCCAAGGATCTTGGTCATATTGGTTTAGAGGGAGTGGACCATGTCGCGATGGTTTCTATAGTGATCAAGTATACTTCCATTTGGACTATGACTTCTCTAGTTCTGTCATGATATGGAAGTTGCATCAGTGAGATACGATGATCAATTTCCTCCTTGGGAAATTGTAGCAGTTAGAGGACTATGATTCATGAGATGGAGTCCCATGTGTGTAGGCTGGAAGGCCTTTATGCTGACACCTAGGTTGTGATATTCCTGGATAGATGGATACTTGGTGACCTTGGAATTCACCAAGAGTGATGCAGACTCTAACCTTGTATTTCATGATAGGTCAAAGCATGTGGAGATCAAATATTACTGTATTAGAGATATGGTGCAAAGGAATGTTATTTAGTTGAGGTACATTAGCATTGATGATCAAACGGTCGATATTCTCACCAAGCCCCTTGCTAGAGTGAAGTTTGTGCATTTTCAAGACAAGCTTGGAATTGTGGAGAATGAAGCCCTTACTGAGAGGGAGTCTCAGCATCATTGATTTCTTGAGATGTACTTTAATGCATTCTTCTCTGTAAGAAAGAAGTTTGAGGTGCAAGCCCTTGTTAATGCATTCTTCTCTGTGAGAGAGAAGTTTGAGGTGCAAGCCCTTGTTAATGCATTCTTCTCTGTGAGAGAGGTTTGAGGTGAAAGCCCTTGTTCCACCCTCTAGGAGTAGCCATGGTGGATCCACCCTCTGGGAGTAGCCATGGTGGATGTCATGTTGAGAGACTCCATGATAACATCACTTGTGTTTGATCACCCTCTGGGAGTAGCCATGGGGACCGTCATGATGAGATGACAACATCACGTTGAGTGACTCTGTGGTGGGCACTTGTGTTTATATTCATTTCCATTCATGGGTGTAGCCATGATGAATGTCATTATATTGATTGCCTATTTAATGAACTCTGTTCCACCCTCTGGGAGTAGCCATGGTGGATGTTATTCCATGACACAGATATGAGCAAGGAATCCTCCCTAGATAGGAGAGAGCGTTGACGTATGTATCTACGAGAGTCTCCTTGGGGGACGATTACATCAAATACATAATTGGCCTTTGGCCTTACATATTTGAGGCCTTTTGATTATTACACAATTTATATGCTTATAAAGGGGGACCGACTTTTGGCAAAGTCCGACACTCTTCATGAAAGGTCACATTGCCCCAAACAAAGAGATGCCTTATTTTCTAAGGGAGTCAACTCATGAGGAGCCACCTTGCACGGGAATAAAGGGAGATCGACTATCTCTTCCTTGGAAATTCTCAAATACACACAATCAACAGACCGAATTCATTCTACAGCAGATCTACATTATTTGAAGAGAAGTGCTCAGGAGAGACGATAGTTGTATATCGTCTATGGTTGGGAGGGCAACAACGATATGAGTCATTGCCTGTGGTTAAACGAGCACATCAAACAACATTTTCCCTATCAAATTTTGTTCGTTGTGAAGAAGCTTCAGTAGACATTCTTAAAGACAAACTGATTCAATTCTTCTCAAGAAGATGCTTCAATTCATCAATATCCCTCTTATAACAATAGTGTTCTTCAAGTCCATTCTTCTTGCAATAAGCACAAGTAAGCTTCTCCTTCATAGATGATTCCCCCTTAGGAGAGGATGAAGAATTGCCTTGTTGTGAAGAGGATGATTGTGCTTTCTCTTGTTGTGTCTTTGGCTTGCCATGCTTCTGCTTCTTGTGGGAACCCTTGCCTTGATTCCCAATATTAGCCACCAAATCTTTGGACTTTGAAGACTTGAGGATACCCATGCTAATCAACCTTGATTGCTCTGGCATCAACATTTCTATAAATACATCAAATGATGGTGTAGTGAATGAACTACCCAAGCTAGAAATAAATGTTGCATATTCTGATGGAAGCTTGCTCAACAAATTGTAGATCAACTATGCATCCTTCTTGTCAATTCCACAATCGTTGAACTTTGCTCTTAGCTCACTTGTTTAAGTGACATAGCCTTGGATTGTATCAAAATCCTTGGGATCCAACATTGTGAGATCATGCCAAGTTGATAACCTGTAATCTCATCAACTTGGCCATACAATTGACCAAATTTGTCCCAAGCTTCTTTAACTGTCTTACACTTTTCAATGTGAAAGATGAGATCCTTTGATACATACTTCTCAAAGTTCCAAGAGCCGTAGTATTTTTAGTGAGCCAATCCATTTGAGCATTAGGATCAGATGGTGCAGCAATAGTTCCATCAATATAATGAGTTAATCATTTTTCCATTAACTTACTCCATGCATCAATTTTCCAAGAAGCATAGTTATGTAGAGTTAAAAAAAGGAAATTTAGGAGAACCCATACTAGAAAATGAAATAGCACACAAGCGAGAAAGCGATACAATCACACAAGACACCCTCCCAATTCACTCAATCTAAGAACCCCTCCCACCAAAAAAAGATGATTTTGGCACTTTATAATTAGTGTGTATACATTTGTCACTTGCAAAACAAAGCAAACTGGACTTTCGATTTCAATGTTTACAACTGCCACAATTAGGCTATAATAGACTCAAATGAACAATGCCAAAGATCTTTCTGACATCCAAGCAAATACAAGTGCCAAAATAGGTCAAAATAGACCAAATTCTAAAAGTGATATGTCCACTCACAATAATGAAAAACTAATAGCACCACAGCAAAGTAGACGAAAAATCATGCACTTTCAAAAAAAAAAACAGCACCTGAAAATGTGTTTGTATGAGCCTAAACGGTGCTCAAGAATTCGCAAAAACGAGTATTCAACAGGTACAGTTGTGAAAAACTAAAAATCCTAGAAAATCTGTCCACAAAAATCAGAAAATACCTACACCACTAGGAAGTTTGTGAAAATCCATCTCAAATGGGCAACGGGGTTATATCAACCTCGAATTGCCATCACTATGATCTCTATGTAGCTCGGGACGAATATAAGATTCATCTGTCTGAATACTAGAGGGAATATGATAAAATAAATTATCAACATTTGTAAACATAATGTTAAATTCGTTATCTATATAAGAACTATCAAAGTAATATATTCATAAATGTTTCCAAAATATATATATATATATTTACACAATTTAATTAAAAATCAATTCTTATATATATCTATAATTTAATTAATATTCTTTCTTTAATATATATTTATAAAAGTTATTTCTATTTTATATATATATATATATATATATATATTATTTTTATTTTCTTTTATTTATATCTCTTTATTAATTATTACCCTCATATTAATTATTCCCTTCTATTAAGCTGATTGGGCACATTTTCTGTTGCTGACTGTGCACCCTTTTATTTTTATATCCCCTCCATGTATTTTTCTTTATTTCCTGCATATCGTTTTTATTCCTTTTCGCACTCTTTTTTCTTCCTTCGTTATTCTCTCCTTAAACACTTTTCTTTCCTCCGTATATATATGGGAGTGGGAGGGGGAGTCGCATCCCCTCCTCACTGCTTGTCGCTACTCCTTAGGGGGTGCGACTGGTCGCAGCCGAGGCTACGTCTCAGTCGTACCCTCTAAAGTGCAACTTTAATCGCAGTCCTTTGATGGTTTAATATTATTTTATAATACATATTATATTTTATATTATAGTATATATTATACAAGGTTGCATGGGTACTCGTACCCACACCCCTGGTACACATACCGGGTACTGGTACACGTACCCACGTACCGGGTACTCAGTGGGTACTCGGTGGAGAGCATCATAGCTAACGAACTTGATTAAGATTTCTGATTTTTGTTTCAGTTTTTTGTTTGCCTATCAGCGTATCAACTTGTTGTTTATGAAGCTTAATTCAATATGTAATCAGTTTGAAACTTTGATGCTATACTGATTAATAGTAAACTTTATCACTATTCAAGTCAGAAGTTTATCATTTGTAATATGTTATTTTTATATGATTTATCTTCTTGTTCATGTTATAAGTTTTTTTTCTCTGTTATGCATCTAAACATTCAACATATATATTATTACAAACATATTGCAAATCTGAAACTGAAAACAAAACATTACATCTGCAAAATTTATCACTGTTCTTGGTTTGAAAACTCAATGTCATGACTCATATTTTCAGACTTTCTATAAAATATTAAATTATATTAAATTAAAAAATTGATGTACCCAAGTACCCCCGTCCCCTATTTTGAAAAATAGTCGTACCCGTACCCGTACCTAAAGTACCCAAGTACCCCCGTCCCCTTGCAACCTTGATATTATATAATATATATTATAATGTGTATTATATAATATATATAAATTTAATTAATACATTATATAATATATATTATATTATATATTTTATTCATGTTTATTATTTTTAATTAACATTAACTTAATAATGTTTATTATCATATTATTATTAATAATAATGTTTATTAATATATTATTGTTAATAATGTTTATTAATATATTATTAATAATTGATAATGTTGTTTATTAATATATCATTAGTAATTAATAATGATGTTTATTAATACATTATTAATAATGTGTTAATTTATTAGAATGACATTTAATATATTATAGTATATACTATAATATATATATAACATTATATAAATAGGTTGTATTAATAATGTTTGATTTACCAAAATGGCACATTGCTTATTATGAATGATAGTTTTATTTTAATACAAATTATAGAACACCGGTGTTTAAAATTTAGGGACACTACAAACTTGATCGCATGTGAGTATACCCAAGTTCAAGTAGCAGAATCGAGATGCATGATCCACCACCCCAATAACAATGATAGCTCCACTCTCCGAGTCTCTAATAATAACTCAATCAGAAGTGAAGTCCACAATCTTCCTTGTTGAACCATGAGTTATTCGATAGATGGAAAGAAAATTATTCGTCAAGTGAGGTATACATAATACATTATTGAAGGTGCCCTCCCCAATATCATTAGATCCTTTCCCAATCACATCCGTGTATGTATGATTGCCAATCAAAATCGAGGGGCCATGTTTCATGGCTCAAATGAAGAGAACATAGACTGCGAAGATGCCATATGATGAGAAGCCCCTGAATCTAAGTCATCTCCCTAAATCATGACCTGTGGTAGCACAAAGAGCTTGTCCCAAAAGTGTGACTCTTTTCCTTGTCAAATTTTGTTCGTTGTAAAGGAGCTTAAGTAGACATTCTTGAAGGCAAACTGATTTGATTCTTCTCAAGATGCTTAAATTCATCAATATCCTTCTTCTAACAATAGTGTTCTTCAATCCATTCAGCTTGCAATATGTACAAGTAAGCTTCTCCTTCTTAAACGAATCCCCCTTGGGAGAGGATAAAGAATTGCCTTGTTATGGAGAGGATGATTGTGCTTTCTCTTGTTGTGTCTTTAGCTTGCCTTGCTTCTGCTTCTTGTGGGAAACCTTGTCTTGATTCCCATGATTAGCCACCAAAGCATTGGACCTTGAAGACTTGAGGATACCCATGTTAATCAACTTTGATTGCTCTAACATCAACATTCCTGTGAATGCATCAAATAATGGTTTAGTGAATGAACTACAACTGATGGGTTTGGAAGCTAGAAACAAATGCTGCATATTCTTATGGAAGGTTGCTCAACAAATTGTAGATCAACTATGCATCCTTCTTATTAATTCCACAATCCTTGAGCTTTCCTCTTAGCTCAATTGTTTTAGTGACATAGTCTTGGATTGTATCAAAATCCTTGGGATCCAACATTGTGAGATAAAGTCAACCTAATAACCACTAATCTCATCAACTTGGCCATACAATTGACCAAATTTGTCCCAAGCTTCTTTAAACTTTATCACTCTTTTCAATGTGAAAGATGATAAACTTTGATACATACTTCCTCAAAGTTCCAAAAGTCGTAGAATTTTTATTGAGCTAATCCATTTGAACAAATAGTGCAGCAATAGTTCCATCAATATAAAGAGTTAATCCTTTTTCCATTAACTTACTTCATGCATCAGTTTTCCAAAAAGCATAGTTATGTGGAATTAAAAGAGAAAACTTAGGAGAACCGCAAAATGAAATAGCACACAAGAAGAGGGACAATCGCACAAGACACTCTCAATTCACTCAGTCAAAGTGTTAAATTTAGAACCAGAATAGCAAAAAAACAAAAATCTTAAACACAAAATATACAAGAACAGATGACGCACAAATTTATCTTGGGCAAACCCTCCACTTGAGGGTGAAAAACCCAGCCACAGCAAAAATGCAATCTTTTATTGAAAGCTCAAAATTCTGAGTACAATGATCTCAAGCTTAATCAATGATAATCTAATCAAGGAGAATGCATTTTAACAGATCAAGCAATACATGCTTAGCATTTGCAATACATACAATACTTCATATATCTCGCAAATAGTAAAGACAAAGGAAATGATTCACACATTGAAATGATCAGATATAGATCACACACGGAATAAATTTGTTACAGACACGGAGCTTACTATTGTAGATATTCTATCCTACTTATCAATTGATGAGCTTAAGGGGCTTTCTAATGAATGGTTCATAAGGCACAACACTTGCTGAAGGTTTTGCAAATGGGGTTGCAAGCAGAGTGGGTTTAACCATGGAGGAAGCTTTGTAGTTAAGCGCGCTTGAATCGGAGTAGTACTGGGATGGGTGACCTCTCGGGAAGTCCCAGTGCTTCACCTCTATGAGCATCACCTAGATGCAATGAGTGCTAAGTGTTCCATTCATTCTCATGAGAGATGGGTTCATGTGAACCACTACTCATGACACATGGGTCAATTAGTTTGACTCAAAAAACTACACAGTTGAATCTTGATAGCAATATCACAATATTCTATCCTTTCCACAATCACACAATTTGCTATCTTTCACTTGGCTGAAGACACACCCAATTTCGTTGAAGAATCACCACTCTGAATCGTCCAAAAACTCACCAAAAAGATTGTCGCCGAAAACTCAAGGGACATCACCCTTACACACTTGATGAGTCAATGGCGGTTACAATGCAAAGACGATTTGAATTCTCAAGAGACGCAACATCCACACAGATATGAAAATAGAAAGCCAATAACAATGCGAACATAATTCCACCTGAACATAATGCTCGATGACACTTGTACAGTCTTCATTAATACTGGGCAATAACAGTTACAAAAGGAAGACGATACATCTCCAGAACATTTGAAGCAACATACATAGTGACTGCCGAAAGGAAAAACATGAAGGTGAAGAGTTGTCATCGCAACAACAGTCGCTCCAATAAACATGTGCATGAAGGCAACAGTAATCTTCTGAGAATGGATACGGCAGAGAATGAATGAACTCACTGGCACCAACAGAATAATAAAGTCGCTAAAAGGCATGGCAAATGAAGGAAGGCTCAACATAGCCGAACTGAGAAAGCTTGAGAACAATGAATCATCAACTAGAAGTTTGCACAACCATTGCAAGTAAATGATGTCTCCTACTATCAAAAACATTAACACTCCCTCTTAGCAAAGGAGACATCATTTATATGTCATGGAGTCTCTCAACATGACAAACACAACGGCTACACCCATATGTGTTAATAAGAAAACTTTATCATGGATTCTTTCAACGTGATATCATCATGGATTCACTCAACATGATGTTCACTGTGGCTACTCCCATGTGTGAAATAACACAAGCTCTCATCACAGAGTCACTCAATGTGATGTTGTCACGGAGTGGAAAGAGCAACAAGGGCTTTCACCTCAAATTTTTCCATCTCAGAGAAAAATGCATTACAAGGGCTTTCACCTCAAATTTCTCCATCACAAAGAAAAATACATTACAAGGGGGCTTTCACCTCAAATTTCTCCATCACAAAGAAAAATGCATTACAACATGAAATAAGTGAAGAGCACACGATTATACTGAGAGGGGGGGGTGAATCAGTATAATAACAATTTTTAACTTTAAAACTTTATTCAAAGATAAATTCAAATTCACAAACGAACAATTATGCACATGAACACAAATTTTACGTGGAAACCCAATATAGGAGAAAACCACTAAATAATTTCCTTTTATATATAATATTGTTCTTTTACAATGTTTTGTAGGCACCAACCTACTAGAGGCTCCAACCCCTATGTTTATGAGCACCAACTCACTGGAAGCACCAACTCCCACACTTCGCAGGCACCGACCCACCGGAAGCACCAACTCCCACTGCTGTCTTCGTGAGCACCAACCCACTGCAAATAAATTTCTCTTCCACCTTGGCAATGTTGCTATCTTCAACTGATGATGGACATTACAATCTCGTCATACAAGTCTGTCCTTAATTTCTTCATATAATATCGCCTTGAATGTACTTATACCTTTCTCACATCTGCACTTTTATTCCTTTATATCTGCACCTATTATATCTCTGTTTATCTTTATCATTATCTTTAAATCTGTATATGCATAATAAATATATCTGATTAAAATCTGAATATACAATTATTTATTCCCCTTTCATATTCACTGCTCTTTTTATTTTCTTTTATTTGCTGACTTCTTCTCACTTCTTTTCTCCTTATTACATTGCTTACTTGTTCTTCATTTTCAAAAAAAAGATTGAGTATATATACTCATATTTTTAACACAAAACATTATGTCTCTTTGAAGAGTTATGTCTTTTTAATATGAACAGGTGTCTCTCCAAAAATATTATTAACCCCTTTTTTTTAAAATTAATATTATTAACAAGAGTTAATATCTTTATATGAAATATTGACTGGCTTGTTTTGAATATATATATCTTTAATAATATATATATATTGTCTTTATTAACCTCCGATATATGATAAAGAATATAAAGTTTTTATCCTTTAATAAAATCCTTCGATTCATACTTTCTGCTGTTGTATAAACAATCGAACCACTGTCATATTTACCTTCGATAAAATCTATACCATCCTTCATTTATAATAATATATACCGCTGATTAAAAAAACTTATTGTCGCTGTAGAGGTCTGCCGCTGCAAGTTTTCATTTGTATAACAAAACTTTCGATAACCTTCGATCGCTGCTATATCATTTTAACGTCTTTTTACCTTTGACCGCTGATGTATAGAAGTATGCATTCCGAATATGATTTAAATTTTATACGTTATGTCTCTAAATGCTGCATATGTGTATAGCCGTCTGCAAATAGCCGTCTGTGTATCTCTGTCGCTGTTGAGTATGCTTTTTGTGTTATATATTGTCTTTGACCACATGCGTTTCTGTTTGTCATATATGTTGTATCGTAAACCGCTGCATATCATTACCGTTCAAGGCTGATGTATAGATGCTGTTATCATTATCATATATGCTGTTTAAAATTATCTTCATACATAACTAAACTGCTGCATATATAATTTAACACTGTATATATATTGCATCGTATTGTAATTATTCTCTGCAATAATATAAAACCGTAACTCCTAGTATTATTATATATATATATAACTTCATATATATATATTGCAATTTTAAGTGTATATCCTTTATGATATACTTATCTCTGAATGAATGCTGAATGTTCTTCTTTATTTATAAGGCATCTGTATAATATATAATGCTGAATGTTCTTCTCTAGTTCTCATTCGCTGTCCACTTCTGGTAGTCACTTGCTGATGGATCTTCAAGCTGTATGTTAATATGTTCTCTGTATATTCTTCTCTGATTACAATCTTCTCATATAATGTATGCTTTCATATAACATATCTTCATGCTGTTATATCATATGCTTGCCATCGATTAATATAATTTGCCGTTATATATCTGTTACATACGTATGTATAATATACGTATTTGCTGTATCATTATTGTATGCTTGACTTGCCATAGTATTCAAACCGCTGTTCTTCTTAAACTTGCCATCGCTGTCTTCAATATCGATTATTTATTTCAATGTTGCCGTTCTCCGTTTTGCTGAGTATGTATGCCGTAAGAATATCTCTGATCATTCTTTAACTCCAGTATATATAATAACAGTAGACAACAATACCTGCAGCTTGTACCACTTATAATATATATTATGTAGTGTCTTGTTTGCTGCTGTTACGCTAGTCTTGTCGCAGCCTTCAGTGCTTAATCCCTTTGGTGTCTGGCTTTTCTTTATTCCATATTCGCTATCACTGCTGACTTGGACTTCTTGTCAGTCTACGATTTTATATGTTGTCTTTTTCTATCTGTGGCTTACGATGCCAATATTCTCACTCTTTACTGCCATGTAGACCCTTATATGGAATGCAATTCTTTGCTGTCTTGTCACTGTTTGTAGACCGACTATGTGAAACATAATTCTCTGCGTATATACTGTATATGCTCTATATATATCTCTATATCTGAGTATATCATATACCTTATGCTATATATCTTTATGCTGTATCATACTATATAGTTTGACATCTTATCTTTGATATCAAGGACAAGATCTAATAGTCTCTGGAGTGCCCTTGACATCAATGACAATATTTCCATCAATAAGAATCACTAAAGTTGAGACTCTCTCAGCAAGAGCATCATTCTCCACAATACCAAGCTTATTTCAAAATAAGAAAACTTCACTCTAGGAAGTGGCTTGGTGAGAATGTCAACTCTCTGCTCATCCATGCAAATGTACTTGAGCTCAATTGCTTTCCTTTGAACCATATCTCTTAAATAATGATACTTGATCTCTACATGCTTGGTTCTATCATGAAAAGAAGGATTAACTAAAAGCTTCAAACAGCTTTGGTTGTCACAAAGGATCACACTTGGTTCAAAAGGCTGCCCAAACAGTCCTGCAAGAAGCTTTCAAAGCCACACTGCTTCTCGTGCTGCCACACAAGCTGCAACATATTCAGCTTATGTTATACTTTGAGCTACACATGAGAGTTTCCTGCTGCACCAGGAAATTATAGCTGAAACAACAACCAGAAGTGGTCTTTCTGTCAAGCACACACCCTGTCCAATCTAAATCAAAAAAACCTTGCAAGTTTAGACCTTCACAAGAAGTATATTTTAAACCATACCCCACTATACCACACACATATCTCATAATATGTTTGGCTGCAACAAGATGAATCTGTCTAGGCTCACACATGAACTAACTGAGAGTGTTAACAACATAACATATATCAAGCCTAGTATTGACCAAATACATTAATGATCCAATCAATTGCGTATACAAGGTGGGATCAACTAAATCTAAACTGGCTGCAACCTCATGTAACTTTTTCAGATTTGCTTCCATAGGAGTTGACATAGACTTGCAATCTAACATACCAAATCTTTTCAGAATATCAATAGCATATTTCCCTTAACTCGAGATGATCTCATTTGGTATTTGCCACACTTCTAATCCAAGGTAGTAATGCATAAGACCAAGATCTTTCATCTCGAATTCAAAAGCTAACTCTTTCTTACATTTAGCAATAAGATCATCCTCTCTAGAAATAAATAGATCAACATAAAGAACTAGAATTAATGCTTTATTATCAATTACGTTGAAATAAAGATTTGGACCTGCATCATTTTTTAGGAAGTCCAAGTTCAATAAATAATGATCTATTCTTTCATACCATACACGCACAACTTGCTTAAGGCCATACAAAGTCTTTTTCAATCTGCATACATGCGATTCCTTCTCATGAATCACAAAACCCTCTAGCTGCTCAATAAATACCTCTTCTTCAATTACACCATTTAAGAATGACATCTTCACATGCAATTAATGTAGTTTCCATCCTTTAATTGTTGCAATAACAATGATAGTTCTGATAGAAGTATACCGAGCTACAGGAGCAAAAGTCTGCTCATAATCTATACCTTCCTTTTGAAAAAACCCTCTAGCTACAAATCTAGCTTTATACTTTTCAACACTTCCATTAGCTGCATGTTTAATTTTGAATAGCCACTTCAAAGAAACAACATATTTACCTTTAGGTCTAGGAACAATGTCCCAAACATCATTTTTGATAATGGATTGATACTCTTCTGTCATGGCATCTCTCCATATTTGCTGATTTGAAGCCTCTTCAAAACTTGAACGCTCGGATTCAATAATATGACTCATTAAAGCAACATAATCAACAAACTTATGGGGTCTCTTACTTTCTCTGAAAATCCCACGAGGGGCTGCATATTTTTCAGCCTCTTGCATAGTATGCCTGGCCCACAAAGGTCTCTTCTTGTCAAATGAAACATTACTTGGACCAGCAGTGGAATCTATAAGATCAACATGACCAATAGGATCTTCTAAATCAACAGTCTCCCTCTGAACCTCAAAAGGGGAATCAGGGGCAGCAATATCCATATATTGAAAAGTCTCATGATCTTCTCTAATCAATTTCCATAATAGTCCCTTTAGATCTTTTGCAAGCCACATCTTCTTCAAATGAAACATCTCTGCTGATTTCAATTTGCGTTTGACCCGAAATGACCAACTTCTGGTTTGATACCTATGAATGCTTTTTCAAAAGTCATGTTGTCTAGAATTTGATGACTACGATTCTCAACATAAACAATTGTCCTACAAACTTTTGCTGCCTCAACAATAAACCTGTTCTTTCTATCTGCAACTCTGTTTTGTTGTGAATTATAAGGGACACAAAACTCCCTCTCAATCCCCAACTTCAATACAGAAATTATATAATATACCAGAAGAATATTCACCCCCATTGTCAGACCTTAAAACTTTGATCCTATTATTGGACAAATTCTCTACTAGAGCTTTGAACTCTTTAAATCTAGACAGCACTTCATCAGACTCTTTAGTTTTCAGAAAATAAATCTAGGTCTTACAAGAGAAGTCGTCAATAAAAGTAACATAGTATCAAAAACCACTTAATGAAGCGACAGACATAGGACCACACCGGTTAGAATGAATCAGCTCTAAACTTTCTTTTGCTCTACTTTCACTAGAGTGAAAAGGACTTTTAATGTTCTTACCTAGAGCACAACCCTTGCAGACACCTTCATTTCTTGATTGATCTTTGGAAAACCAACAACCATCTTCTCCATGGAGGAAAGAGTTCTGAAATTTAGATGAGCGAAACTTTTATGCCACAGCTCACTAGAACTCATGAAATCATGTGCTAAGGCTTGAATAGGACGAGCTGAAAGTCTATATAGACTCTCATGATGAACACCAATTTCACGTGTTGTCTTAATGCTAGTGTTCTTCCATGCAAGAACTTTGCCTTCAGCAGATGTTACTTGATATCGTTTATCTTCCAATGCTGAAAAAAAAATCAGATTTCTCTTGATTCCAAGAACGAACAACACATCACTCAGATGAAGAGGATCTAAATGAAACGATGTAGTTCTAGCACCTTTCACAAAATAGCAAGCATCATCACCAATAATAACTTGTAAATGAGTATCCTTTTCAATCAGATTAGAGAGATGCTCACGGTATCTTGTTATATGGCGAGATGCTCCACTGTCAATTAGCCAAGTATCACTATTAGTAGGAACATTACTCGAAAGAGCAGAAATAAATAAGAAACACTCTAAATTTTCGCTTGATTCTCTATGAGAGGAAGCATTTTCAACATTTGTAGTGGCAACTTGATGCTTTGGGTCTTGTTGTACAATCTCTAGCAAAGTGACCATATCTGTCACATCTGAAACACTGAATCCTTGAGAGATCCTTCTTCTTCTTAGGTTCAAGGGCTGAATCAAAAGTCCTATCTCTGTATCTCTTGAAATTTCCTTTCCTTCCTTTCCTTTTAGAAGTATGGGAAGCAAGGACATGATCTTCTTCGTGGTGAGATTTACACCCATTTCCTCTCGCCTCCAATCTACATTCCTCCTGAATACAATCAGCTCTCAAACGATCAAACTTGGGTAGTTCACCTCTTCCACTAATTCTTTGAATGAAGGATTCCCAAGAGTGAGGAAGGCCATTCATGGCCAACATAACCAAGTCTTTGTCCTCAATTGAATTTCCAATAGCATTGAGTTGATCCTTCAATTATGTAATCTTCATGAAGAAAGATACAACAGATTCTCCTCTAGCCATTTTAATATGTAAGAGTTGTCGTCTCAAGGCTAGAGCTCTACTAGTGTTGTTGAATTCATACAAACTTTGAAGACTATCAAACATCGCTTTGGCTAAATTCAACTTTGATATAACAGGTACCAAATGATCCTTAACAGAATCAATCAATATCTTTTTTGCCATGAGTTCTTTCTCCATTGCGCTTTCTCAATGTCATCAAAAGGTTCAACTACATTAGACTTCACATAGTTGAGAAGATCATTCTCTTCGAGTACAATTAGGACCCTAAATTTCCATTAAGTAAAATTGGATGCACCATCCAGATTGTCTTCAACTTTGAGTCCATTCACCATTGTTGGAAGCTGAAATAAAAAATCTAGGAGACAAGCAAAGAATATTCCAAAGCTAAGTGTTCTGGTTCTGGATCTTTTTCTTTACACCCGCTCTGATACCATGTTAAATTTAGAACCAGAATAGCAAAGAACCAAAAATCTGAAACACAATATACAAGAACAGATGACACACAAATTTATATTGGGAAAACCCTCCACTTGAGGGTGAAAAACCCAGCCACACCAAAAATTCAATCCTTTATTGAAAGCTCAAAACTCTAAGTACAATGATCTCAAGCTTGATCAATAATAATCTAATCAAGGAGAATGCCTTTTAACAGATCAAGCAATACATGCTTAGCATTTGCAATACATACAATACTTCATATATCTCGCAAATACTAAAGACAAAGGAAATGATTCACACACTGAAATGATCATACACAAATCATATGTGGAATAAATCTATTGTAGAAACAGAGCTTACTATTGCAGATATTCTATCCTTTCCACAGTTACACAATTTGCTATCTTTAACCTTGGCTGAACACACCCAATTCTGCTAAAGACTCACCACAATCTGAATCGTCCAAAAACTAGACACGGCACCAAAAAGACTAAGTCGCCGAAAACTCAAGGGGCATCACCGTTACACACTTGATGAGTCAATGGCGGTTACAAAACAAAGACGATTTGAATTCTCAAGAGACGCAACATCCACGCGGATATGAAAATAGAAAGCCCATAACAATGCGAACGTAATTCCACCCGAGCTTAATGCTCGATGACACTTGTACAGTCTTCATTAATACTAGGCAGTAATAGTTACAAAAGGAAGACGATACATCTCCAAAACATTTGAAGCAACATACATAGTGACTGCCGAAAGGAAAAACATGAAGTTGAAGAGTTGTCACCGCAACAACAGCTGCTCCAATAAATGTGCGCATGAAGGCAATAGTAATCTTCTGAGAATGGATACGACAGAGAATGAATGAACTCATTAGCACCAACAGAAAAATAAAGTCGCTACAAGGCATGGCAAATGAAGGAAGGCTCAACATAGCCAAATTGAGAAAGCTTGAGAACAATGAATCATCAACTAGAAGTTTGCACAACCATCGCAGGTACATGATGTCTCATGTTGCTATAAAAATATTAACACAAAGAATCCCCCACCCCCCCTAAAAAAAAAGATAACTTCACAACTTTATACTTAGCGCGTATACAATTGCCACTTGCAAATCAAAGCAAAGTGGACTTCCAATTTTAGTGTGTACAACTGCCACAATTAGGCTATAACAAACTCAAATGAACAATGCAAAAGATCTTTCTGACATCCAAACAAATACAAGTACCCAAATAGACCAAAATAGACGAAATTTTGAAGGTGATATGTCCACTCACAATGATGGAAAACTGATAACACCACAACAAAGTAGATGAAAAATCATACACTTCAAAACAATGTGTCCTTACGAGATTGAACGAAGCCTTTGAAGTTGCAGAAACAATAATATATCCACCAAAATCAGAAAATACTTGCACCATTGTGAAGTCAGCAAGAAAAAAATTGTTTTAAAAAAGGCCTCAAAATGACCAAGATATGAGCCTCCAAAGTTGAATTGTAAATTAGAAAACTCAAACGGTGAGGGAGGCAAAATTTTCAAACTTTGTTGATGTCAGCCACTTACTATCTTAAATTTGACGCTCAAATGGTCGTCATAGCTGATCAATGACCCCAGATTTGGCGGTCAAATTGCCATCACAATCATCAAACTATCTTAAATTTACATTCGTTTGACCATCACTCCAAACTTCCTTACGTGTATTGTCTGCACAGTACAAACTGCTAATATGGCGGTCCTACGTGTAGCTCACTGGGCATGACATGGCTAGGATGATGTGTCGATCAGGCATTGATTGCTAATGATGACTCAACTAACAATGTGTGCTTACGTGGCAATAGTTCGGGTGGCACTACTACATCAGATCGTAATAGACTCCGCGTTCAGTGTTGGCGTGGGACCGCATGTTGAGTTGTCAATGAGGTGGCATAGCCCACGTAAAAAGGATGCTGAATTGGTGGAAGCTCATCAATGCTGCCACCATGAGGAGTGTGGGCCACCAGTAGCAATAGTCGCAGCGTGTAGGCTAGAAGGTAGGCGGGCCGCCTAAGGGGCTGCCGACAGTGATCGGCAGTGGCAGTGGTTGTCAAGGGTACGAACAGAGGTTTTTAGCATACCAGTTTGCAAAGCAATAAATACCCATGCGCAACTGAGAGGGACAAGGGGGTCTACGAAACCCCCAAAAAGTGCGAATATTTTTTGTTTTACAAACTTTTTCAAAAAGAAAAAAATACTGCAATTTAAAATTGCAAAAAAAAAAATCTTTTTTTTAAAGTTAAAATTGTATTGACTAGCAATAGTTCGTGTGGCACTACATCGGATTTGACTGGACTCCACGTTCAATGTTGGCATGGGACCGCATATTGAGCTGTCAATGAGGTGGCATAGCCCACGTGAAAAGGATGTTGAATGGGTGGAAGGTCATCAGTACTACCACCGTGGGGAATGTGGGCCGCCAGTGGCAATAGTCACAACGTGTAGGCTAGAAGGCAAGCGGGCCACCTAAGGGGCTGCCAACAGTGATCGGCGATGGCAGTGGTTGTCAAGGGTACAAACAGAGATTTTCAGCATACAAGTCTGCAAAGCAATAAATACCCATGTGCAACTAAGAGGGGACAAGGGGGTCTACGAACCCCCCAAAAAGTGCGAATATTTTTTGTTTTACAAACTTTTGCAAAAAGAAAAAAATAATGCAATTTAAAATTGCAAAAAAAAAAATTATTTTTTTTTAAAAAAAGTTATTATTGTACCAACTAGCAGGGATGTCGTACGACCTACTTGCTTAAAAAATTTGTCCCGAAATCAACTTTTGTCTAATATGGACAAATTTATAGTCAAAATTCGTCAAATCTACCTCCCAGGCGCAATGGTGAGCTCAAATTTTGCATAGGATGCTTCAAAAATTCGCTGCTCCCTGGATCCGATAATATGCCAACCTTCAAATGCACCAAGATCTCTCCAAAAAAACTACGCAATGGGGCTCCAATGGCTCTGATACCATGTAAGAATTTGCCTATAGCAACCCAAGATCTAGAGGCCAATGAATAGCACAAAAGCAAGAGAGAACAAGATGTACATGAATAAATTGTATTCTCATCAAGATGCAAAATGTTAAACTAAACTAAGTACAATGTGCATGTATCAGCTTATATAGGCAAGGCAATAGGAGAAGAGAGCACACAAGAATGACATGTGGCTCAATAAGATGCAAGGGTAGGTAGGAGAAAATAATAGATAATTCCACTTAAGGTGGATCACCCAACGAAAGGTGAAATTATCATTCCACTATAAGTGGCTATGAAAAGGTGATAACAAGATCACACCACCAAAGGTGGAATTTATCCTACAACCATATTCCCTAGATAAGCAATTCCCTAAGTGGCTTCTATGCAAATTACTATGAAATGCATTATCCTATGTTAACTTGGGTGAAGCGTAATTATATGAGAAATGAATTACACCAACACAAAGATTGCATAAAGGCCAAAGTCTGAGGGAGGAGAAGGTAGCACACAAGGCTGACATGTGGCTCAATGAGATGCAAGGGTAGGTAGGAGAAAATAATAGATAATTCCACTAAAGGTGGATCACCCACCAAAGGTAGAATTATCATTCCACTATAAGTGGATATGAAAAGGTGATAACAAGATCACACCACCAAAGGTGGAATTTCTCCTACAACCATATTCCCTAGATATGCAATTCCCTAAGTGTCTCCTATGCAAATTACTATGAAATGCATTATCCTAGGTTAACTTAGGTGAAGTGTAATTATATGAGAATTAATTACACCAACACAAAGTTTGCATAAAGGCCAAAGGTCTAAGGATAAGAATTGTAAGAAGAAGATTGAGTAACAAGAGCAAAGCAAAAACAAGGATTGGGACCAGAAACTAGTTGGGGATCGGTTACAAAGAAGGAATTGGAACAAAGGACCTTGAAAAAGTTCCTAGGTTCCAAGTTCCTCTAGGGATCTACAACTTGAGGGAAGAATGATCAAAGAGAGATACGATGAGGTTTAAGTCCCAAGAGGGACTACAGTAAGGGAAAGGCCAAAGAGCAAGGAGGACTTTTGAGGAATTGATGCCAAAGTCCAAAGTTCTTCTACAAGCCCAAAACCCAACATGAATAAAAGGGAATAAGAAAGTGAAGCGCGGGAGAGTTTTGGATGCAAGGGTCAAGGTTAATCTAGCTCTAAGGAATTCGGTGCCAAGGTTTGAGATACTTCCAAAGTTTTGAGTTTTGTTCAGAGGTGAACAAAATGAAAGAAATCCAGAGCAAGACCTTGACAAGGAGTGGAATGTGCAATAGTGACAAGCACAATGGGAGTCAAGGTTTCAAGGGAACTAGCAAGACCTAATGCAAAGTGCACAAGTCGAACAAATGCCCAAAAGTTTGACGCCAAAGGGGAAGTAAAAGGTGGGATTTCAAAGATTGAGGAAAGTAGGAAAAAGGTACCCTGGGAAGAGAAATTTTGAAACTTCGACAAAAGGGGGAAACATGAGAAAATATCTGGGTTTTCAGGATTTAGGAGAAGACATCAAGTATGCATGGAAAGGGAATGTTGAAATGCCAAAAGAAAGCTTAAGTCAAGAATGAGGAAGTTGAAATTCAAGGAATTGAGGTACCAAAGAAATGGTACCCAAGGAAGCAAATGCCTGAAACTTTGATACACAAAGGACTAACACAAAGGATCAAAGTTTCTAAGGGATGAATGAAATAGTACCTAGGTAAGGGGAACCCCAAATGCCTAAAAGTCCAACAAAAAAATGGAATGATCCAAAAACATCAAAAAATTAAAATTTTCTTGGAATTTGGTGATTGCAAGAAATTTCTTGTATTTTCATGATTGCTAACACATTAATAGACACAAGGGGAATAAAGGGATCAACAATAAATTTTGACCAAGGGAGGCTCATTAATAAACATCTCAAATCAGTTATCTAAGATGAGGATAACAAGGCCAAAATTTCAACAAGGGACAAAGACTTGAGCAAAAGTTGGCATTATAAAATTAAATTGACTCATTAAGTCGTAAAAAATGGTACACGGCAAGATCATTGGCAAAAGGGCATTCCCATATTGAGGTAATAGACTCAAGTGAAATATTTTCTTTCGTAGCTAAACTGAACTTTAAAAGAATGTTGTTCTTACATGTGATTTTGAGGTAGAACAAATGTATGTTAAGACTACAATCTAGAGTGGAGATTTAAGGGAGGAAATATACATAGAACAACGTAAAGAATCCATAATCAAGGGAAAAGAAGATTTGGCCTATAAATTGTCTCTGCATGGTTTGAAGCAATCATCATATATGCGGTGTCAAAAGTTTGGTGCATGTGTGACGGAATTGGATTTTGCAAAGAGTGAAGTTGATAACCATGTGTACTACAAATAGGTTGGTCATCACATCTATATTATTGTTTTATATGTTGATGATGCACTTATCATGGGATACAATAAAGCAATAATTAGGGGATTCAAGGCTTAATTGTCTAAGAAAATTGATACGACTTGGGGGCTACAAAGTAGATACTAGGTGGAAATGAACAAGTAGCTACAGAAAGTTGTGCTTGAACTAAGGGAAGTACAAAAGAAATCATTTTGGAGAGGTTTATTATGCATGATAATAAACCTACAAACACCACTTTACTTGCAAGCACTAAGTTGAGATTGAATTAATGTCCTAGGTCTTGAGCAACTTTGGAGGGTGTGTGTAATGTTCCTTATGCTGGTGCAATAAAAAACCTAATGTATGCCACCATCTCTACAAAACTAGTCATTCCCCAAGCAATAGAAGTTCTAAGTAGGTTCATGTCAAAGCTAGGTATAGAATATTAGACTAAAGTGAAAAGAGTTTTCAAGTACTTCAAAGGAACTTCAAATAACTACTTGTGGCAAGGTGCTGAATATACAAGGTTTTTGTGGACTCTATGATGTTCCCTTCCTAATTTGCCCTAATATCAAACTTGCAAAAAATTAGGGTTAGGGTTTAGGCTCACCAAATAAAGATTTCCTCAATTTTGCGATGCTACATTCAGATCTTGCAAAACAACATGAAGAAAAAACATATGCAATACATGTACATCCATATATCTAATAATTTAGTCAAACTATATTATAAAACATATTGAGATAGAGGCTGCCCGAAGCCATTTCTAAACCAAGCCTAAGCGGTACATATACCACAACCCCCTTGCTTGGGGGATTGTATCTACTTTCCCCAATCATATCTCGTCTCCCTACAAACAATTGCCACCTTGTGAAATCGGGCGGAGGTTGTAAGGGGTGTCTTGACTTAGTGAATGCCTTCTTGTCCTAAGCCGCAGCAGTTCTACAAGGACAACCTCCACATTAGCCCCTCGCAACCCTTCTCTTACACCTCAGGCCCTGTCCCTTGCAAGGTGGGTTTCGGACAGTCAAACACTTAACATCATTGTCATCATAAGCAATAAAATTATCAGCAATACAAATGACAACCAACATAGGCTTTATCATTATACATAAACAATAAATGTTTACCAAATAGTAAGACTGTTAGGACAGTAAAGATATTAATGAATTTATGACAAGTCTGTATGGGGTTCATACCGCTGTAAGATCTCTTTGCTGACTGCAGTATTAGTTCAGTGTCTCCCTTAGATTGTGGGCTCCTTGATCAATGTCCTTTCTGAGTATGCACTTCCATTAGTTACTTCTGTATGTAATCAGATTGATATGGATATGTCTTCCTCATCTTGTTCGAAGATCTTTCCACTTCTTTAATGTTGCAAAATATATATATATTAGATTGTTGTAAGTAAATCCCAATCTGTATATTCCTTTCTTTCATGCCCTTCAACAACTAAATGATGCTGATATATGTATCCTTTAGGAAAGGCAAAAGGACACATCATTTGCTGTGATCATGACCTTTCTGAAGAGATGCCTCTTTATAATTCAACTCCTTAATTCATCTGCTTCAGCAATAATTAACTTCTCCAGTTGATTAGCAATTATATTCTTAATTTGTATAGCGATCATGCTCTTAGTAAAAGCAGCGATTATAGAATTAAAGGAGAACGTAACTACTGTAGCATTCCATCCGGTCAGATCTTCCATATAAGTGTGAAGGTATATGGCATTGTCACAGGGACATGACATTCTAATTAGGCTAGACATCTACATGGCCAAAGGTCGGACATGACTTTGTGCTCGCTCTATATGGAGCAGTGGGTTGGATGAGTAGGCAGCAATCCATAATTATGTTATCCAATATCCACTACTAAGTAGAGTGTATGGTTGCACTTGCAACATATGCTTACAAAGAAGTGGTGTGGATACAAAGACTTTGCTTTGAAATTGATCATACAAGCAAGACAATGATAAACTATGACAATCAGAGTGCACTTTGTTTAGCAAAGAACTCAATTTACTGTGCCCATACAAGACATGTAGGTGTGCAATATCATTTTGTTAAGCAAATAGTCAAGGCTAGGAAAGTAAAGATGGACAAAAATGACACTTAGATAAATGTAGCTAGCTCTATGACAAAAGCAATAAACAATGTGAAGTTCTATTGGTGCAGTGATGCAATGGGCTTCTCCCTTTTGCATGAGTAATTTCTTCTCGATTTATACTCTTACTCTACTGCAGTAGATATTTAGGTGAGATAATGTTAGAACTTTGGTGTGCGATTCACCTTCAAAGAGTTCTTGAGTAGGAAAAGAATTTTGGGACCATGGGAGTTCATGCTATAGAGTTTGATTTCTGATTGTAAAACAATGTTAGAAGCTTGTGTGGTAGAATGCAGTGGTAGATGGACTTTGCAGTATGGCAAGAAGTGTCTTCAACCTCAATGAAGCCGTGGTAGCAACCACAAGAGATTTGGTTGGGTTATCGTTACTGCATCTTAAACAAAGTATATTGTTGAAGTATGTGTAGTAGTGCAGGTACTTGTGAGACATTGTTAGAGTGCATGCAAGGATGACAGAGGGCATGTAGATGCTTTGAGAGGTGCCCTAGATTACTTTAAGTTATAAGAGAGTTGTCTCCTACTGCAAGCCATGGGTTCAGTCTTGGTGGTACTGCAGAGACTTTGTTCAGTATCAGTAGGTGCCTTCGTCAACAACTAATGACTGAAGCATTGTAAAAGTATCTAAGCAAATGAGTAGGTTATTCATTTGGAAACGTCTTATTGGAGTGATGTGGCAGAAGAATTCAATGTACGGTCATGTTTCAGTTGTATCAGGATCGGTATTCAATGGTGGTTAGAGTGTTGAGTTATTTGGGATTCAAAGAAAAAAACTCAGGAAGACTCTATTCAGTATCAATAGATGTTTTGGTCAACAATTGATGACTAATTCATTGCAGAAGTATCCAAGCAGACGAGTAGATTGTCCATTTGGAGAAATCTCATTCAACTGACATTTGACACAGTGCAGTCATGTTTCGACTGTCCAACACTATTCCATAAGTGGTTAGAGTGTTGTGTGAGTTGGGATATCAAGAAACCAACTTTTACATCTAGCTCATGGTACAGATGGAATAGTTTGATGTAGAGCTGCCTAATAATGTGATGGTGTTCTGAAGCTTGTAGATATTGTATGCTAGAAATCTGCAGATCAAAAAAAAAGAATTATTGTATTTTGATTCTGATTTTGGCTGCTTTTGGATTCAACTATGTAAGTCTTTTAATGCATCTTTTCTTTTCAACTGTGTAAATCATTTTTTAAAGTATATCCAAAAGCACTCAAAATTATCTTCATAGACTATGGGAAATTCATACCTACGTATTTGGATTCTATTTTGTGAGATTAATATAGTTGTTAACTTTCTTTGTCTGCTGAGTTTTTTCCAAAAGCATTTCCTGAATCCTAAGTTAAATCATTGTGTCTGATGTACTTATAGATTGTGTATAATCTTATGTTCTTCAATAATGTTTTGCTAATTGAATTGAAACAAAAACATAACTGTACTTTGGATCACATAATCTTAAAGGTCTTAACAATCAGTTCCTAGTTGCATTTGTCAAATTCCCAACAAAAATTCTGCATTTAAGAAGAATTCAGATTAGCATTACATAAGGATCATGCATTTTGATAGTGGAAAGGCCTTTTATATTGCTGTCACCTTGCCTTTCTTTTAGAAAAGAGCAAATTGATCGTTAAATGACAGGCATGCCTCCAATTAGCTACACACATGATGGGTACCTACGTAATAAATTCATGCACAGTACTTCGATAAAATTAGCATCCCAGCCTTATCAATCTATATAAAAGTTACTTGACTGCAACACCTTGGTTTGAAGGACTAGGGCAGGCTAAGTGACATGCATCTTAGCATGTGACAGGTGACTATTACAGTCTAGGTTGTGTCCCCTAAAGATGATTAAAACTTCCATCCAAAAAAAAAAATTGAAGCTGCATTAAGCTCTCAAAATGCACCTGTTGACATGAGTTTTTACAGTTGGTCCTTTCTGGAATGCCTGTAGTGGAATTCATTAATATGTTTTTCTCTTTCTTGACTGCAGATTCTAGCCATTTTAAGTTCATTTCACGTTCATAATTATGTAAATATATTATGGCTTACTTGATATCATTCAGACACATTATAGCTGACAAAGCAGACAAAGATATATAAAAGTTAATTCCCTTGAATGCATTTCCACTGTCATGTAAAAGAAAAAACCAACAAAAAAGCATCAAAAGACACTTTTAACAAGGTTAGGGACCATGTAGATTTAACCTAAGATTAAACCCAGTGCTTTATGATTTGATACAAATGAATCCCACAAGTTCCTTCCCTCCCTGTCCACAAAATTATTAAAAAGGAACAGACTACCTGAAAATGGACAAATGTAGATTTCACTGATCTCGCATTATAGTGAAACTCAAAAAACTTCCCATCCTTTCTCACAGATTGGCATTCCTGATTGCAAGGAATGTAAAATTTGTTACAGGACTGAAAAATGCTACTAATGGAGCAAAATCAATAGGAAATTAAAATCCCTAAGACATGAGATCTGCTAATAGTTACGACCTATAGCCATATACCATTATCACCTTATCTAGTTCATCATGTGGCAAATGCAGATTTTCATAATTCTTGTACTGCTTCAGTCTTGTCTCACGATACTTTTCTCTTGTAAATTGCAATCTTTCCCAAGGAATTCCTTGAATGTCTCTTCCATTTCGAGCTTGCATGGCTGTAGTATCATCAGATTGCCCAGAGCTTGCCTGCAGGAAACACGATCAGCTCAGACCTTTTATAAAACAAGCCTGCCACAGAGGATCATCCCATAAATCATAATCAAAATAGTGCTAACAAGAGTGAAGCATGATTATGCCAAAGGAAATCATTTTTGTGACCGATTACTCACTTCAATGTCATCCTCTGATTCACTCTCAATAAAATCACCCCTCCCACGCCCATCAAAGAGTTCATCATCATCAAAGTCACTCATATCATCATCATCCCCCATATACTCACGCTCCTGTCGAAGTTGTGCCATTCTAAGCATTGCAATATTCCCTGATACAAGCAAACATGCTCAATATATGCTAATAAAGATGTCAGAATGTGCTTATTTGCAGACAAAGTTGGACTTGTGGCACAGTGCTCATACAACACAAGAAAAGAACAACAAAGAAAGGCAAGCAACTTCATAAAAGAAAATCAGCAGTCACAGTTTTATGATCAAAATTATCAATTCAATGTAGATAAAAATTTTGAAAAACTAAATCAAAGATTGCCCACAAGAGAAAAAGCATAATAAGGCAAAATGCTTTTATAATTAGGACTGCCAGGGTATATGATGCTTATGATCAAGGTCATTGTTCACAGTTTGATATTCAAATCACCAGCAATAATGTAGCTGGTGCTGTAGCAAGCAATGTAGGGACTGTTAAAAGCCACATTGACCAGTTCCCAAGAGAATCACAACAGCATACGCTGACAGAATTTTAACGCAGACATACGCAGACCAGTCAAGCACATGAAGCAGTATAGTCTAAAGATTGAATATAATGAACGTTAGGTCTAAGTTTGGCGAAGCCAATAGTGACAAAGGCCAGTCAAATAGATAAAAAATTGCACACTAGAATTGAGAATAAAATATACCTCTACTCTGTTTTTAATGCAATTGTTGTGACACAGACTTAGTCATTGCAGCATGAATGATTAAAAAATTGTAAAAGGTGAGGTGTAGGTTTCACCAACAGATAAAGCGGAAATCCTTTAATGGGACAAATCCAAATTGCTTAAGAGAAAACCAAGGCAAGAGAGAACATAGAAAAGAAAATGTAAAAAGATCACTAACATAAAACAATAATACCAGATAAGACCCAAAATAATGCTTCACTTTTCAGATTGGAAGAAAATTTAAAAAGCTCACTGACATAAAACAATAATACCAGATAAGACCTGAAATAAATATTAATGCTTCACTTTTCTGATTGGAAATCAATTTTATAGCATAAGCCATATGATTAGAAGGGAAGAAATGCTCAATAGAGCCCATATAAATGTCAATGTGATGAAAATCAGTTGATCACAGTTCAGAAGGAATTAATTTCAAGTACATTAATTGGTAATAATAGATGTTGAAACAAAATCAACGATGATATGGAAACAAAGCAAACTTACATTAGGTAGCAAGTAAATCTAGGATACCTTTTTGAAGGCCCTAAGAAAAATATACCTTATTATAGATTGCATCTCTAGGGATGTTGCAACTGGTGACAACATGAATTGGATTGCAATTGCCATCCAAGTCACACAGAGCTAAATAGAAAACAGCCAAGTCTTGGATGTGCTTAAATACACAAGCACAATAATAGGTGGCCTACTGAGCAACTACCAGTGAAGTGCTATCTGAAAGATCCACACACATAACTTATAATAATGAAATTTTACTTGAAGCGTGTTGTGCAATATTCAAGGTTAGAGCAATTTTTAAGGTTGTACCTACAATGGGACCTTGATGCAGAAATGATGGCTGCTATTAGCTGCCTATATCTGGCAGTTATTTTTAAATTCAAGCTCACAGCAAATCTTTTCACTACAAACACCTGTTAATGGGTTAATTGCTTCTAAAAACAGTTGTAGAAAAGAATGAAGGAAAGCCCCAGAGGAAGGTTTAGAATTAAATTTATTAGACTATTTTTAGTATCCTAGGTTCTTGCTATTTTTAGCTCGTTATTTTAGAATCTTAGTTAATGGTCATTTAGGTTTTATTTTTCAGTTGTCTTACTTAGTTTATTTTTAGTCATCTATATTCTAACGACTTTTCTTTTTTTTTGCTTTTTGCTTTTTTGTTAAAAGCTTTTGTAAACTCTATATATTTGTGTATTTGGTTGATAGAATTATTCTGTTTTTTAGAGTTTCATGGTATCAAAGCAAAATTGATTCCTAGGTGAATTCTTTGGTTCACGGGTTGAAGGGTTGGTGTTCTTCATGGGAGGGAGCCCTAGGAAAATTATTTATTTTTCCTCTGCAACTCGCAGCCTCAAAAAAGCGCACTTAGAAAATTGTTTCTTTTGTCTCTGCTGGAAATAAACGCCAACCACAAATCGTGACCATTTTTTTACGAGGGTTTTTTCAATCTTCTGGGCGTTGTTTTTAGCTCCAACCATTGTGATTTTTTTGCATTTTAAAGTCCACGACCACTGTTAAAGTCGTGTGAATTCCAAGAACAATTTTTGCCTGTCTCCAAACACAATTTTTCGTGTTTTAAAAACACGTGATTTTTTACGCAAAAAATCGAGTTTTTTGAATGGGTTTTTTCAAATCTCGGTCACCATATTTCCAATTTTTTTTACCTGCAATTTTTACTAAAAGAGTTGCCATTTTATCACCCACGATAATTGGTAAAATCATAAGTGTTTTTTGGTCACGTTTGGGTTTTCTCAAACACGCGACAACTCTCTGTGCGGTTTGTAAGACCCAATCCAGGGTTTTTTGCACCTTTGTGGGCTATTCTATAATTTTCATGCCTATTTCGAGTTTCTATGTTCTGGAACAATGTGGCAAGGGTTTAAAACCCTTCCCATCTAGGGTTTTGAGTTATTTCTTCCAAAAAAAAGTGTTTTTTTAACAATTTTTTTCCTTTTTTAGGTTCATTCCAATCGATTTTTTTAATTTTTTTCAGCGTGTTCAATTCATCGTCACTGCTTACCTCGATTTTTGTGCCTTCATAGGGTTCAATAGCAACCTCAGATTTCATGGTATCTTTGACCAACATTATGTTGGAAGGGAATCAACACTTAATGGCCGTAATTACAACACTTGGAAGCAATGTATGATGACAATATTTGAACATCGCTATCTTGACAAAATTGTTTTGGGTAAAGAAACACGTCCTACTCAAACTAGGACAAATTTGATTGGCATAACCAAGAAGTCGTCATGCTCATAAAACTTTTTGTTATCGATGATCAACTCCCCCAGGTGCCTTTTGAGAAAACAACTAAAGAGATCAAAGATCTCTTGAAGGATCTATCTGAGACATCTCATAAGAGCCACGCTTTCTTTCTAAAAAATACGTTGTTTCCTATCATGATGGATGAGAAGATGTCTCTCCAGGCACATCTTATGAAGAACAAGGGTATCTGTGACCAGCTCAAGGCTATTGGCTGCAAGATGGAGGAGAAGATATGGTAGTGATCATGGTGAAAAGCCTGCCCCAATCCTACAAGCATTTCATTGAGGCGCTCAATATCACTTCTACTAGTGTTGATCTAAAGTTTCTTGATCTTTGCAACAAGCTTCTGCAGCAGGATAGATGGAAGCAATAGTTTGGAAGCAACACTAGTTCCTTCTCTTCTAAACAGGTGGCCTTCACAGCCAAAGCCTCAAACAAGAATAAAGGTTTACCTCGGTCCTCCCAACAAAAAGCACCAAGTAAACCTCAAGCATCTTCAAAGAAGAAGAGTGTTCAGTGCAATTATTGTCACAAGTTTGGTCACATTAAGGTAGATTGCAAGAAACAGTTGGCAGTCATGCAGTCTTCTCAGGGAGGGTCTTAGCAGAAGAACCAAGCTACTACACATCCTGATCAGGAGTCTACATCCTATGTGTTCATGGCCACATGCCCATCAGATCACAAGACATCATCTGCCTGGTACATTGACTCTAGTGCCTCTCGTAATTTCACACATCATCGGGATTGGTTCAGAGTTCACACCATTCTCTAATTTAGTGGTCTTTGGAGGACGCGAGGAATATACTGTTGTTGGCAAAGACAACATTTAGATTTCACTTTATGGGAGGGATTTGATCTTTCTCAATGTATACTTTGTCCTAGGTATGAGGCTCGATCTACTGTCAATCAGTCAGATTATGCTTCACTCTCCCCAACTGGATGTTGTCTTCAATTCGCACAAGTGTAGTATTGCTAACAAGGAGTCTCACACTACAAGTGCAGTTGGTCTTGAGGATCGTGGTCTATATAGACTCATTGATATAGGTTATTCTCAGGAGCATACCATGGCAACAAAAAGTACTTCCATCAGCAATCTTTGGCATCAGCAATATGGGCATCTGAATATCCACTATCTCTCTCAGTTGGCTCGAGATAGTCTAGTCATTGGATTACCTAAGATTCATATAGAGAATCATGGAGTTTGCAGAGCATGTCAAGTTGGGAAGTAGCATCGGACTCCATTTTTAGATGGTGACGCTTGTAGGGCATCCAAGGTCTTACAGTTGGTTTATGCAAATATTCGTGGACCCATGAACACTCCATCAATCACAGGATGTAGGTATTTTCTACTATTTGTTGATGATTTCAGCAGGAAAATGTGGGTGTATTTTCTTCAACATAAATCAAAGGTGTTCAACATGTTTCAGAAGTTTAAGGCCTTAGTGGAAAAAGAATCAAGTTGTCAAATTGTCACTCTTTGGACCGACAATGGTGGAGAATTTTGTTCATCTGACTTCTCCAACTTCTCTGCATCACATGGGATTAAGCATCAGCTCACTACACCTTACACCCTGCAACAAAACGGAGTTGTTGAGTGTAGGAATTGCACAATCGCTAAGATGGCTCAATCTATGCTGGAACATAGAAATGTTCCAAAGAAGTTTTGGGCAGAGGCGGTATTTGCTGCAGTTTATCTTATGAATCGGTCTCCCACACAGGTCGTTAAGAAGATGACTCCAGAGGAGGCTTGGTCTGGACAGAAGCCCAAAATCAATCATATAAAGGTTTTTTGGCTCTACAACTTATGTTTGGATTCCAAATGCCAAGCGCACCAAATTGGATTCCAAGACTCAAAAATTGATGTTCACAGGACGCAGTGATACACATAAGGCTTATCAGTTGATTGATGTTGATACCGATCGTCTCATATTCAATCGAGTTGTGGTGTTTGATGAAGAACGAGGTCCATTTCAGCCTTCTCCAATTTTGAGTCCTGAGGATCAGCCTCCACAAGCTACAGATATGGATGTTCGTCTTTCATTCAGTTCACCTAATGGGAGGGATTTAGATGATATTGTGTCCCCCGCCCCTCTGCAAGATATTCAAGCTCCACATCTAGCCATTCCAAGTGATGTTGTTCCTCCTGTAGTGGATGTTGGTTCTTCTACTCCCCAGCCTAAGTGGTGGGCCAAGACCATTAGTGATCTTCATGATGATGAGCTTGTTGAGGGTAGATCTACAAGGAATAAGAGCAAGCAATGTACCACAGTCAATTTTGCTCTTATAGCCAATATTTACAATACTTTTGAGCCTTAGACATATTCAGAGGCTAAGGGCTTACCAGAGTGGGAACAACCTATGGTAGTCGAACATCAGAGTCTCATGAAAAACATCACTTGGGTGTTGTCAAATCTTCCACTGGTGAGGAAGCCCAATGCTGCAAATGGGTGTATAAAGTCAAGTATAAGGTTGATGGCACACTTGATAAATACAAGGCATAGTTAGTAGTAAAGGATTTTCACAGAAGGAGGGCATTGACTATGAGGAGACATTTGCTCCCATCGCCAAAATCAGTACCATTCGTCTTGTCCTCGCCCTTTCAATTCTGTTTGGATGGTGAATCCATCAGATGGATGTCAAGAGTGCTTTTCTCAATGGTGATTTGCAGGAAGAGATCTACATGACTCAGCCTCCAAGTTTTCAGGTTGTAGGTAAAGAGCACTAGGTTTGTAAATTGGTAAAAGCTCTCTATGGCCTCACAGGCTCCCTGTGCACTAATCTGTATGTCAAGCATGTTAGTGGTGAGATTCTTATTCTTGTCATCTATGTTGATGATCTGATCATTGCTGGTAGTGCACCACATTTGATCGAGCAGGTCAAACAGAATCTGTGCCAAACTTTTTATATGATAGATTTGGGACTTCTCCATTATTGTCTTGGTGTAGAAGTTTGGCAAACAGATACCTCCATCTTTATTTCTCAGTCGAAGTATGTCAAAAGTTTGTTGGATAAATTTCGGATGCATGATTACAAACCTACATCTACACCTTGTTGGAATCATTTGCCGTTGCACCAAAAGCTCGAATTATCAATGCCCGATACAAATGTCAAATTTAACCCGATTCACGGGAGGCGGTTAAGCCATGTCACGAATCTCCAAGGAGGTGCTGACCACCAAGTCAACAATCTCCCCCTCAGCATCGACTGAGCCTCCAGCACCCACTGAAGGGAGACTCGAACCCGTGACCCAAGGCTCTAATACCAATTGTTGGAATCATTTGTCGTTGCACCAAAAGCTCGAACTATCAATGCTCGATACAAATGTCAGATTTAACCTGATCCACGAGAGGCGGTTAAGCCATGTCACGAATCTCCAAAGAGGTGCTGACCACCAAGTCAACACACCTATGGAGAAAGGGCTGAAACTTTTAGCCGAATCAAATTCACCGATGGTGGATGAGTCAGCATTCAGGCAACTAGTGGGCAGCCTCATCTATCTCATTGCCACTAGACCTGACATCAGCTATGTTGTGAGCTACATTAAAATATCCCAAACTTGAATACTATCTCAAATCTGATTTGGGTATTCGAATCTTGACATATTTTGCTCCATTTCATTGCAAAATAACAACATGCAAACTAAAACATGCAAGGAAACAATATAGATTTCCAAGGAAATAAGCGATTTCAAAGACAAATCTATTGAAAATGATTATGATATAAAACATGCATAGTTGTTACATCAAATATGTTGTTGTTACAATGCTAGAACAAGCATAAAATTTACATGCAACATACCCATATCATTCCACTCCAATATCATCAAGCCCCTGTGAGATATGATCATTTGTAGCATATGGAAGAAGATTGAATGACATGCAAGAAGAGTGACCAATACGTAAGTGGAGTTGTTGTTGTGAACATACCCACAAATAATTGTTCCAATATGAGGAACTGAACCATGTAATGTCCCTGTGAATCTTGAAGTGAATCCACCAAGGGGGCTAACCTGGGTTTCCGTCCAAATCACCAAACCATCTAGGGTTTTCGTCTAGGGTTTTACTAGACCTTCAAGCAAAGCTTCAAGCTCACAAAGAAAAGACTAAAAATAAAAATAACAATCTCCAGAATGCCTTCACAAATCCCTTTTCTCTCCTTTTATAATAGCCTTTTCCCTAGTTTGAGAGAAATACTTTATTTCATTTCTTTTATTTCATTTCCCTCCAACAAGCAGCTTTATGTTGTAATTTAAAGTTGTCATTATAATAAAGTCACTTTATTAATTCAAGTGACATTTAATAATTCTTATTTTATTGAAGTCACTTTTAATTAAATTAATTAAAATAAAGCCATCCTTTTAATATTTAATTTATTTGGATAGCATGGGCTCTGCTTATTAGCGAAAAATGCGAAAATATCATCAGAAAAGGAAGATCGCCTTTCAACAAAGGCAAATTAATTTAGGTTACATACATTCAAACCTAAATGCGTCGAAGGCAACACGCAAGTGGAGCTCTGTGAAGTCTTTGATAGCAAACCACAACTCGATCTCAGAGGATGCAAAAGATGTAAGCAACAACGGGAATTTTTTCGGCTATTGCTTCAATTGTTGGCTTTATGGCCACAAAAAGAAGGAATGCCGGAAACCAGAACAGCCGCATCCGTCTTACGATCATTTAGCTGAATTCATAGCCAAGCAAAAGGAAAAAGCGGATAAAAATACTGATGTGAATCAGCTTGAGAGTTTTAACAGAACACAAGCTAAGCCCTCCTTCCTCGAGTATGGCCCGATAGAGCATTGTGAGGAAATTTCTAACAAACCTCCACAATTGATCAGGAAGAAGGAAGGCTCTACGGCTAATTTGAAGAGGGTCGTAGCAAGAGTTCAGAATCTTTGTTTAGGATCACGGCCAAGAATTTTTTCAGTCCAAACCTTGGACAGGCAATCTAATGTTTTCTCAAAAAGAATGCTAAGGTGGGAAAGCCTGAGCATACTTCAAATTACAACTCCAATGATCCCCTATCTGCCTGGGGGAGAGGCGGGCTCGTTCCTTCCCAGGCACCTCCCATTAGCCCCTCTAAGCAAGATCTCTCTAGGCACTTGACACAAAGCAAAAAAAAGGAGCCTCTCGTTAGCATGCCAAAACTAGACACTGCATGGAAGACGGTAATTGGCAAGAATAAGGTAATAAGATCTTCTCTACCTCTAAGCTCTTTCAACATCTCTCTGAATAATTCCTTTGAAGTGCTTAGGGAGAATGGTAAAAGTGACACACCTTTCACACCCCCCCATAAAAGGGCTAGGGTTTTGGGGAGTCAGGGCTATAGGTATATGCACAGCAAAAAGGATGGCTCCCAACCATCTAACAAAGATACCTACCCTCATCCTACCAAAACCCTACCCTTTTATGAGGGAAGTAATAAGCATAGTGATTATTCTAGCCCTGTCGATGTTTTAAACACTATACATAGCTCTCCTCAACGGAGAAGGCTGGAAAGGCCTCTATCTTTTAAAACAGCAAAACATGTGATTAATCATGACACAAAAGCAAATGTATCTCATGATGATACTAATTATGCAGCATACACGCCTCCTCATAGGCGTTTTAATCATCAGAAAAAAGGTAAGGTGCCCTCTGAATTGCAATATGATACAATTGTATTAGATAATGATGTTATTGCACAAAGACAAAAGCATATGGCAGAGACAGGTCTGATCTGCGGCTGGAACGGAGCCGGGGTATCATTTAAAGATGTGACAAAAGGATTATTGGAACAACTCCCTGAGGAGGTAAGTATAACACCTCTCAGAGATAACTTTATTTTTTTAGATTGTCATAACAAAACCCTGAAGGAAAGCATAATAAATAAGGTCTTGAATTTTCGGAATATTCCTTTCTCTGTTTTTTATTGGATGCCTTTATTTAATCCTATGCATTTAAAGGATTTCATTATAGAAAAAGTTGTCATCCTTAAAAACTTGCCTCTAGATTTGTACAGCAAAGAAATACTCTGTTTAATAGGAAATAAAATAGGCAATTTTAAAAGAATCGCTGAGTCAGCATTGGAACAAGCTGATAAAATAATTATTGTAGAAATGAATTACCATCATAAGCTTATCCCCCCCATACAATTATGTTTTAATAACAATTCTGTCATAATTAATACTACAATTGTAGAGAACTTTATTGAGGCAGTCAAAGAAACATCGAAGCCACCCAAAAATACAAATCTTCCATCCCAATCTAATAAAGATATAGAGTTTCATCTATGTAACAATAAAGGAGGTTTTAGTTTCAAACCTCTTAATGTTCAAGGTTTCCCCTTAACTCACACTATAGTGTCAAATAATGAGATTAATAATCAAGAATATAGTTCAATTAAGGAAAATGTGGTTAATATACCGAATGATTTAGTAACCCCCCAAACTATTGAAGCATTATCCCCACTTAGTAACAATTCATTAAAAAGTACCAGGCAAGAATCCTTCAGAGATTTAAATAGGGAGGATATATCAGAAAAAACAGAGCCTAGTAAAAATAATAATAATATCTGTCTACAAGATGGGGGATATAAGTCTGATTTACCAACAAATCTGGTTCTGAAACCTATAAGTGCTGATGCAGTAGAACTAGTTGATCAGGTGAACAAAACAGAAGAGGAGGTAAATCACATCATCAACTATTTGGGAGAATCACTGACGGATGAACCTTTAGACATGCTTCTGGACGAGATTTGCGATTTTGAGGAATTAAAACTCCAAAAGGAAATCCTAATTAAGCAAATTCAGGAATGCATTTTAGAAGAAAATAAGGAGCAGGAAAATAATCCTATCCAGCCTGTCCTTCCGTCTCCCCCTAAAAAGGAAGTTTCAGTACATGCATTATCTGTTAATCCAGATAAAGACTCAGACCAATCAGATAAACAAATCACAAAAGAAACTAATAATAGGATTAGCGATAAAGGGGATCACATAAGCAATAAAGAAAACATAAATGAACCAACCTTCGTTAAAGGAAGGGAACAAGATGTTTCAATCCCTTTAGAGTTAGAAGCTTTAAATCTGGATCTATCTGGGAAAAATGAAGATCTAATAGAAATTTATGGCAAGGAGATTATAGATATAGCTGAACCCTTAAACCCTTCCATAAATGAGCATAATAACAAGGGTAGTCGGGGCATTTCTATAATAGGGTATGAAGGAGAAGCAACTCTGGTTACAGATGCTATTGAAGGCCTTTTCGGGATCACCAATGAAAATAGAGAGTTGGGCATAGCCTTAAACAGAGGTAGCCTAAGCACACCTAATATTAATAAACTTAAAAAGAAAAGAGGTAGGAAGTCAACTGATGAGCTGAGAATCTTGGATGGTAATGCAGGCAATCAAAAAAAGATAGCAGATATTCTGAACACAGGGAAGGGGAAGTTCCTTCCCAAAGAACAATGAAAGTCACTACTTGGAACGTTAGGGGTCTAAATGCCCCTAACAAGCAGCGTTTAATCAAAAGATACTTAAGAAATTTTGATTCCGAAATCATTATGTTACAGGAAACTAAGCTTAATAAAGAGGAATTTACAAAGTTTAGCAATAGACTAGGTTTATGGAAATCAAAAAATGTTTCATTAGTAGGCCTTTCAGGCGGATTGGCAGTCCTATGGGACCCCCGTAAAGTAATGACTCAACTTGCACTCACTAACGGAAATTGGATGACATTAACAATTAAAAGCCTAAAATCTGATTTAAAATTTAACCTGATTAATGTTTATGGGCCAATCTCAAATGAGGAAAAAAGAAAAGTATGGATGGAAATACAAACCCATCTTATTGATCAACAGGAACAACCTTTTATCATTGGAGGAGATTTCAATGCTATCTTAAATTTTGAGGAAAAATATGGAGGTTCTCAATATATATCGCAAGCTCACAAAGACTTTAGTAAGTGGGCAGTGGATAATCATTTAGTAAGTATGAACACAATCAATGGAGTGTACACATGGAATAATAGAAGAGCTGGTTTCAGCTACATAGCTGAAAAATTAGATAGATTCTCTATTAGAACAAACCCTGAAAATTTTAATCAAATAGTCAGCGCGGAAATACTTCCAGAAGCAGGATCGGATCACTTCCCCGTCCGGCTTACCATAACAGAAAATTCCAAACCCTCGAGGAACCCGTTTAAATTTGAATTTATGTGGTTCCAAAATCCAAAATTTATAAACCTTCTTGAGGAATGGTGGAAACAAATCTCGATCAAAGGATCAAAAATGTTCTGCTTTACAGCAAAATTAAAAACTATCAAAAATAAAGCGTTAGAATGGAATAAGAATCATTTCAATAACATTTTCAAAGAAAAAGCCCAGATAGAACAAGAAATAACTGATCTTAACAATTCAGTAATAGAACTAGGTATGAATGATCTTAGTTACCATAAGGAAAAAGAGTTGATGGCTAAATACAATGATATCCTCCTCAAGGAAGAAATTTTCTAGAAGCAAAAATCAAGGGAATCATGGCTTAAGGAGGGAGACAAAAACACCAATTTCTTTCACAACACAACTAATTTTAAAAGGAGCATTAACAAAATAGCCAAAATTAAGACATCCGAGGGACTTATAACTGAGGATCCCTTACAGATTTCAAACGTTCTAACGAATTTTTATAATTCCCTTCTCAACTCTACAGAAGCAACTGATCTTTATGCCCAAGACGAAATGCTTAAAGCCATCCCTAAATTGATTACAGAGTCTGACAATAAAATTATGAATAACAAGCTCTCATTAGAAGAAGTTAAAGCAGCAGTGTTTCAACTCCATCCGGATAAAGCTCCGGACCCAGATGGTTTCCAAGCTGGCTTTTTCCAAAAATGTTGGCATTTTGTTGGAGAAGAGGTATGGCAAGCTGTGGAAGCTACTAGGAATTTTGGAGCTATATTAAATGAAATCAACAACACCTTTTTTACTCTAATTCCAAAGAAAAACGAGAGTACAGAGCCTGGGGATTTTAGACCAATCTCCCTATGTAACACCATATATAAGATCCTCTCAAAATGCTTAGCAAATAGACTCAAAACCATCCTTCCAGTGATAATCTCGAAAGAGCAGACCGGTTTTGTAGCAAACAGATCGATTCTGGATGGAATTATTATAGCACAAGAATTAATTCATACCACTCAAATAACAAAGGAACCTAGTATGCTAATGAAAATTGACATCCAAAAAGCATATGATAAAGTAGACTGGAGATTCCTGTGCAAATGTATGGAGGCATTTGGTTTTTCTAAACAATGGATTAACCTGATCTTTAATTGCATCTCAACCCCCAAAATTTCTATTCTTGTCAATGGTACCCCAGAAGGCTTTTTCAGTATTTCCAGAGGCATTAGACAAGGAGATCCGTTATCCCCTTTTCTCTATGTCATTATGGCAGAAGCATTAGGAAGATCGATCACAAAGCAACACTTGGAAGGGAAAATAGTGGGATTAAAGGCCTCGTAGAGCATCCCGAATATTACCCACCAGCAGTTTGCAGATGATACAATTCTACCTGGAGCTGCCAATAGACAAGAAGTGAAAGCTTTCAAAGACATTTTAAACCTTTACGCGAAAGCCTCAGGTCAACATGTTAACCCTACTAAGTCAGAAATTTTCTTTATTAATTCTCACCCGATAATCGAAAAAGAAATTTGTGGTATAATGGGGTATAAAATTGGCAGATTTCCGTGTAAATATTTAGGTATTGATTTGGATACAGGTATCTTATCATCCAAACTATGGCAACAAATCATAACCAAAGTTCAAAATAAGAAGAGCTCCTGGAAAGGAAAATGGTTAACTAAAGCAGGCAGGACAACAATGATCAAATCTGTCCTTTCAGCCATTCCCACATATCATATGTTCGTCCTACCTCTCCCGATTTGCGTTAAAAAGGAATTAGATAAAATGTTTCGAGATTTTTATTGGCAAGGTCCCTCCGAAGACAAAAAACTTGCCCTTATTAAATGGGAAACTCTATGTAAACCGATATCTAAAGGGGGTCTAGGTATCAAAAATTTACTTTGGCAAAACCAAGCCCTTGGGGCTAAACTCATATGGAGAATGTACAAGGAATCAAGCAGTAAGTGGGCATCAATTTTATTACATAAGTATATCCTTAATGCGGACCCCATCAACATTTTCAGGTCACAATCACATGTGAAAGGCTCTCGGATATGGAATTTTATGAAGGAATGTAGAAGGATTATTAGCAAATACCTATCTTGGGATGTAGGAGCAGGCAATCAAGCTTTATTTTGGGAAGATTCATGGGCAGGCTTGACCCCCGTTAACAAACTGGGCTTCTCCATGGAATTTATAGAAGTATGTAAAAGAGATATAGGCCTATATCTTAAGGACTACTTAGGCATGATGGAAGGCCCTAACTGGAATGCTCTAAACATAATTGAGGATGTATGGCATGAGAAGCACAACCTCTTGGCAATCTTAAAAGGTAGAGAGGTAACACTTAAAATTAGATCTGATACTTTAATATGGGCAGGTTCTAACAACGGGAAATACTCTGTTAAGGAGGGTTATAAATCAATTATTAGGGACCAAAATATGAATAACATAGACATACCTTTGAATCTTTGCTGGAACAAATCCTGCCTCCCTAAAGCTAGTATGTTTCTATGGGCGACTTTGCAAAATAGAATTCTTACAGCAGATAGGCTTAATAAATTAGGATTCAAAGGGCCATCTAGATGCCCGCTGTGTGAAAACCATTCCGAAGATGTCAATCACATCCTCCTTAATTGCCCTTTCTCCCAGAATTGCTGGAATTGGCTTCATCAGAGTTTAGGATGGAAATCTACTTCACATTTTGATTTAATCAGCAATCTCAAAGCATGGCCTTCTCTTTATAAAGACAACCTTTTCAAGGATATCTGGATAATAGCCCCTTCAATAGTAACATGGGAATTATGGAAAGAAAAAAACAGAAGGATTTTTACAGATAAAAAATTAACATGGAACACAATAACTAACAAGATAGAAGCATCCATCGTAGAAATTATTAACAGCAAGCTCCGAGACAAACAGAGCTATGAAGACTCTTTTAAGAGTTGGGATAACAGAATCAGGTGCAAATGGCCAAAATTAGCTATCCCCCCCCTCTATGGTAAAGGGGGCTCCAAAACTAAAGCAGACAGAGCATCATGCAAATGGATACCCCCAAAAGTTGGATGGTATAAACTCAACTTTGACGGAGCCTCTCGAGGCAACCCTGGGGTAGCAAGTATAGGTGGGATCATCCGCAACTAGAAGTCAAAAGTGGTAGCAAAATTCGCGAGACCCATTAGCCCTATGACTAACAATATGGCTGAATGTATAGCAGCACTAGAAGGGCTTAAATTATGTAAGAAACTCAACATTTCCAAAGTAGTTATTGAAGGAGACTCCCAAATTATTATCAATGCCATTCATACTAAAAAACCCCTAATTGGATTTTGAATTCAAAAGTAGAAGAGATCAATATAGTAATGGATAGTATCTCAAATTATGAAATCAGACATACTTATAGAGAAGCAAATACAGAGGCTGACAAGTTAGCTAATCTAGGTGCCAATGGAGAAGTAACAATGGAACATTATATACAATAGCTTCTCAAGAGGCACTTTTCTGATAAGGATACAGAAGGTACCTTACCCCATGTAGGAAGATTGGGAAACTGATTTCCCTATTAGGATACAGGAATCCCATTTTTAGACCCTTTAACCATAGGATCCTCTTCGTACTTTTAAGGATCTAGGAGTTTCATGGGTAGCCATTAGAATACAGCAATCTCCGGGTCCCTTAACAAATCTCCAATAAATTATTCAAAGGCAAAGAGTAGGATAGCAAATACTAGTTTCCCTTTTTTTCGACTTTTAAGTTTCTCCCCCTCTTATCGCATAACCTTTTTCATTACAATAATGAGTTTTAATGATTGCTCTAGCAAGAGAATAGAGCATTTTATTTTAAGATTTGATCTGAGCAGAGATATAATTAAAAGATCTAGTATGAATATAGTAAAGGATCTTTAGCTATCATAGTTGGAAGTTTATCTCACCTTTTGCTGCTTGGTGCAGTTTTTATCTCAATTTTATGACACACTTTTAATACTCAAATATTAACGATGATAAGTTACAAACATAGTATAGAAAATAGGAATACGAAACCTTCTGGCATCTAACAATATCATCATTGGACGTTACCCCTGAACTAGTTCATAAAAAGCAGGTTTGGCAAACCTTAAGCCCATATATAAGAACGAAATGAGTATGCGGAGAAACCCTCATTACAGGCAAGTCCTTTTTGTATGTATCTGGCTGTTTAGAAGAAAGAATGAAGGACAGGGATGACATTTCCTCCTCATCTTAATCAAGAAGTACTCATTTCCACAACACCTCTAAATCCGCCCGGAGCGGGATATCTCTCTTTAATCATTATACCCTTAGAATTCTCTAGGATAGACTAGAAAGTTCGATTTAATATATATATTTAGGTCATCAAGCAAAGGACCTTTATGAGACACCATGGAATCTAGACTGTGCACTTTCTACACTAAGGGTGATCGAGCCATGGCTTTCCGAGGTTCTATTTACCCGGAAAGATGGAACCAAATCCTCAACCTAGTGCCTAACTCAACCAGGAGGGCTATTGAAAAATCAATTGGTGACCGACATTTCAACAATCTTTACACGTACAGAACCAATGGAGGGGTGATAGGCCAGTTTATTGCCCTATCCATATTTGCAGGTAAGAGTAAGGGAGACATAATCAGGGTTTGTAGAGAGATTTTTGATGAGGAGCATCTAGGTGGTTTGGACAAGATGGTACACTGTGTTGACAATGAGCTTACAATTCCTTACCCGGAAGTAACAATGAAGACAAACATGGAAGAGCTAGATAAGATTCCTCAATCACAAAGGATAGCTATGTTAACTTTCAAGGATGAAGATACTTTTGATTGCCATTGGCCTGAAATGGCAAGGAACATGGACTTTCTTTATAAGGAAATTCTTGAGGAAGAGGCTAACAATAGCTGGTTGTTGAAATATTGGAGATTGGAAGGTTTTGACATACCTCCAGATCTGGACAACATCCCTCCACCCAACCTGCACATTATGGCTCCGGAGATCCCCAGATGCACCAGGAAAAATAAGAAGAATCAAGTAGAGGATGAGTGCATTGTTGTCATGATCAGAAAGGGCAACGCCTGGAAAAGTATGGCCATTCAGCAAAACCAGGACTAGTATTGCAGAAACTCAGAGCTTTTAAGTTTTTTGAAGATTTTAGCCTAGCCTTCTGTTAATAGATATATATAGTTAAGCATGGGTAGCTCCTCTAATCTAGTTTAAAGTTCCATCAATAATATAGAACTAAGACTTACATAGTTGTTAATGTGATATCTGCCTATTAACTAGCAGAACCTGGTAAATGGTTCCAAGGGTTCCTTTTGTATAAAACTGGTGCTAAATACAGTCTAGATGAACAAGCCTCGGCAAAGGACTTCAAGGGCCCTTTTGTATATGAATTATGGACATATATATGGATATCAAATCAGATAAAGTAAGTTTACTATCTTAATTAGTCTGCTCTTTTCATTTATTGCTTTAGTGACCAAGAATGGAATGTAGATAGATTATAATGTTAACAGAGGAAGTTAATGCGTGTCTATAAATTTTGAGCAAGGTAAAGTATCTGAGAAATGGTTAGAATTCAGTAGGGATAATAGATTGTCCTAGCTAGATCATGGCAATGCTGGTTTAATAACCTTTACCGTCTGTGCTCATCCCCTATGGAGCCTTTCTGAATGAAAGCTTATCATAAAAAGCTTGGAGACAGTAACCTTAACGTTTCCTGGAAGCGTTTAGCTGTCTATAGCAATTAACATGTCTATTGGCAATATACACATAATGAGACGATTAATAATGCTTAGCAATTCAAGCACCTGAATATTTCTCTCAACCCTTCAGCACTATTTCCATACTGTATCATTCACCCATGCACCTGTAAATCGTTAATAAAATAAACCCGCAAACTGTGTTCTTTTGTCAAGAGTATTAGTAAAGGATTAGACCCATACATTAGCAGTCTCTTTGTAGAATTTATTTTAAGGCTTCCGCTCTCTAAGTTTATGGATTTTATGGACAGAGATCGCAATGCATATATAGATACACATATACAAAAAAGTAGTATATTACCAAGATACTTGTATCTGAACTGACCGATCTAGGCCAATCTCAGCTCTTTTCTCTTCGAAGAAGCTGGGATTATAGAAGTATAGGCACATAGGAAAGTACCCCTATTTTCACATATAACTAAGTTTCCGTAGATTTGGACAAGTTCGGAACTGGTTTATATATGATAGGGTAACAGTTATTAATAATATGGCATGTTGGAATAATGGATTCAAATCATTGATCCGGTCACTTGAACATCCAAGTAAATATATATGATGACAATAAATTACACTTATAGTTATATCTCTCCTCAAGCATAATATGTGCACATCAATGAAGGGATGTACTTTTAATCTGAGCAAACCTTCCTATAATCTTCACTGATGTGATAAAGTAAGGACCCAGAGATATGCTTTGAAACATATTTATAAAGAATTTTTAGTATAGGGGAATAGTACGCTATGAAGATAATGATCAAGGTCATAGACTCATTTTCATTAATTGATCTTTACTTACTGTATCTTTAAATTCCTAAAGCACTCCTTATCTTTCTGTTCCTCTCGTTATACTTTTCTATGTATCTGTCTAATGGGAATCTATTCATTGCTCTTCATATATATATATATATATATATATATATATAAAGACATATATTCAGTTAGAGAGGTAGAGCACTATATTTATATATACATATATAAAGAATTGTATACTCAGTAAGAACGGCCGATCACTATATATATATATATATAGATATATATATAAAAATAAAGACCTAATTTTTTCAGGAGGCTAGGATGATCACGGTATATATTTATATATACAAATATATATAATATATATATATAGTTACAGCTAGATATGCTCAAACAGTATCCAGCATAGGTCAGTCATTAATATGCTGAATAATGTTTGATTACATATCCTATATTGGGTTCTCAGATATTGCTACCCCTTTAACAATAATAGCTTTATATTAGAAGGGGCAGACTGTTAGGCTAATCTAATTGATTGCAGCTCAGTAAACTTTAAGATATTTATGTAAATCAAATGATACTATCCGGCAATTAATGGAGGTTTCTCTTATACATGTTCTGATAATGACTTTGTCACAAGGGAATTGCTCGGACACTGATCTGATCAGTTTAGAATTTATATGGCATTAACCCCTTTAAGTGAAGCAGGCTCCTCATATTCACAACTATGGATGAAGGTAATACAATTTTTCTTTCTTTTCAAAATCTCAATTCAGACTAACCCTTAACCTTTCGGTGGGGAAGCTTTATGCTGTGGTTTTCAGGAGGACATAATCAAGAAGTTACCTATCTCACATGGTCATCAAAGAATCTAGTATGGATATATCCAAAAGACTTTCTAATTGTTTGTAACGATAAACTGTAACTTTAAACAGCAGCAATGTAATAAATGTTACTTTAAATCTCGATAATATCGAGCAGTGGGCATGCCCTCTGAAAGTTTGTATTCCTCTTCTGATCCGAAGTGGGAATGCCCACAAGGACTATGTATTATACAAATCTCGACAATTGTTGAGTCGTGGGTATGCCCATGTAATTTATGTATAAGTACAAGACCTTTGGTCCCGGGCTCGGCTGGAGGTTTTCTCCACCCCACTCTTTCCTACCAGCGCCCGCAATGAGCGGGGTCACATGTAATTAAAACTTATATATATAAATAAAAATTTATAGGGCTTCGGCCTTTTACCGATCAAAAAAATATATATATATTTAATTTATTTGGACAACTTTAAAATAATTAATTTGTTTCACCGACATTTGGGGACATTACGTACATTTCTCGCTTCATGGCAGCCCCAAAAGTTGAACATTGGGTTGCAGTGAAGCATGTGCTGAAGCATGAGATATGTGAATAGCACTCCTAATTTTGGCATTCTCTACGATAACAGCACAAATCCACGGCTTGTTGATTTTACAAACTCAAATTGGGCAAGTTTTGTTGATGACAGAAAGTCTACTTCTGGGTATGTTTTCAGTTTGGACACAAGTGCAGCCACATGTACCAGCAAGAAGCAACAAGCAGTATCACTCTCCTCTACCGAAGTTGAATATTGAGCAACTGTTAAGGCAGCTTGTGAGGCAATTTGGCTTAGACGATGCTTGCAGACATGCACATGCCTCAAGTAGGACCTATTCCCTTGTTCTATGATAATCAAGGAGTTTTGAAGTTAGCCAAAAATTCAGTCTTCCATGAACGGACAAAGCATGTTGACCTTCATTGTCACTACATCCGCCAGCTTGTCGAAGATGGATCAGTAATGTTGCAGTATGTCCCCACTAAGGACCAGACTATAGACATACCAAGTCTCTCAATACGGAAAAATTTGTCAAGTTTAGGGGGCAACTTGGTATAGTTGATAGAATAACCATTAAGGGAGGGTATTAGACTATTTTTAGTATCATAGGTTCTTGCTATTTTTAGCTCATTATTTTAGAATCTTAGTTAATGGTCATTTAGGTTCTATTTTTCAGTTGTCCTAATTAGTTTATTTTTAGTCGTCTATATTTAGATGACTTTGCTTTTTGCTTTTTGTTTTTTCATTAAAAGCTTTTGTAAACTCTATATATTTGTTTATTTGGTTAATACAATTATTCCACTTTTTAGAGTTTCAAATTTTCTATGGTGCTTCAAGACGAAATCATGATTTTGGCGGGTGCTAGTTAGTGCATTGGGATATTCACATTGCCTTTGCATTTAGGGGTGCATGACATTTGGGAGAGAAAATTAATAACAAAGGAGAATGGGACGCACTTCTAGCAGGATTGAAGCTATATATGCCAAAGGACATCAAAATCTAGCAGTTGAGGGAGTTTCACAAATTGTGGGGAATGCTTATATTTTGCCCAAATTGGAAACTCAAAGCTATCCTAGAAGAAACATTGTTATTGAAAAGTAATTTTGAGAAGGTTATAGAGATACATTGCTACTAAGAGCGAAATAGGCTAGTGAATTTCTAGCAAACAAAGGTATTGAGCTATCAAATTTCTCTTTAGTTGAAAGTAGACATATTATTGAATGGAAAATCTTGCCAAAATCATTAACTGATGATTGGCCACTATGAAGGCTCACTCTCATCTACAAGATCATAAGCTTTCTGTTATGGAGATTTAGGCCAAATGAGAGTTTGTTGGTGGATTGAAAGTGAGTAGCATTTTGGACATGGTGGCAATGGAGGTGACCTATAGTTTGTCATATAGATGTGAAAGGGAGTGAATATTTTGATTTGTTTGTCAAATAAATGGGTTATTCAAGTGTTGTCACCGTGCTCTTATGGTTTGTTGTATTCCTCAATGTGAGTGCTAATATTACTAAATGTTACTAGTATTGGGGCTCTTACATGGATTTTGTGGGTTTTGGGTAGTACTGTCTTCATGACTAGGAGTGGTTCTAAAGACCTAGTTTGCAAGGGCCGTGCCTTAGACCATAGATTAAATTAAAAATTTAATTGCTCCAACACAGCATCCTTGAATATTAGTATTGACATTCTTTGTAGTGAGGAAATAGAAGACAATGGGCTATTGTGAACATGTGCTTAAATATCAGAGGATTTCAAGGTCAAGTTGTTGTTGGCTATTCTGTCATAAGAGGTGAGGGAATGCCTATCAGAGCTACTTGTCAAGCTGAGCCTGAAGAGGGGAAAATTACAAGAGGGAAGGAGATCAATAAAGGAGGAAGAGCATCCCCCTCAAGAACATGGTTCTAGAAAGGCAGATGTGGGAGGATTTGATGTGGATGTAACAGTAATACTCAAATTTGGTTCAAATTTGAAGAACTGGAATTGACAATGGACCAATGTGGCATGGCTCAATTGGTGCAATCTCTTACAATGGCATTTAGAGCAGAGCTTGACTATTGGATTACAGATCCACCTAATGCTAATGTTGCTCACTGGGGACTATCAAAGCTTTCTTAGGCAACTACTAGATACCTCCTACTAATTTAGAGTGTCAAAGACCAGACCAAAATGAATCAAGGAGCAAATAATCTAAATCAGTGATCAACTGTAAAGTGGCAAGGGCATAAAGCATGGTGAAAAACTAATTCTGCAGAAATGCATTTGCATTGAAGACGAACTGTATTTTGTATTGAATAAATTGAGAGAAAAAGAAGCTTTTAAATCCTCAACAACAAACATGGACAATTTCCTACCCTTCAAATAAATCAGAATAAAAGAATTTATTGTAGTTATTTACAATCTGGGGAACTGAGATCTCTGGATAGCATTCAACTAGAGTAATCAGAAAAATCCTTTCCGTGTCTTAAAATCTCTCATCCTAACTCTACTACAAAAAACATTACATCTCAAATTAAATCCGAACATTCATTTTACCATCATATATTCAGGCAGCAAGTATATAATATAGTCACCACCTTAATAAAGCTATGCTCAATATTAAAACATTCACTTTATCAACAGCATTTGAAATGATCGCCAAAATCTCCAAAAGTGATGCCCAACACAATAAGACTTTATTCCAATCAGAATAAAGTCTCCAAATTAATACTAGCGCCCAAATTACTAGGATCAAAGAATAAACAATAAACTCTGAATGACATGCAAACTCCGCTGATATTCCTCTGCAATACCCTGAACAGCAGAAATCATTCTTCCCTGAAATCTCACTCAAATGAGAGAATATTCCAACTCTAGAATACTGCCAAACAAGTAGATTATTTTCTGACTTCATCGATTTCCATAAACTCCATTATTAGCCCAACTGAAGGATCTGAATGATTCTTCCAAGACCATATAGGGCAGATGGTTTCACTGCTGAAAAATTGAAAATGGTTTTCCCGTGCACCTGTACCAAAAACACAAACTTGAGAAAACTCTCGAATCAATAGAGAAGGAATTATCAATCACATGCCTTTCGCCAATCCCAATGTCATTAATATGATATTATTTTTCAGTTCCTTCAATTCCCGCATGGTTGTTAATTAGTGACTTTAATTAGTCTTTTGTCTAGATGCTTTTTATTAATCATTTAATATTTACTTTTAGAAAATAACATTTAAAAATTAATTTTGTTGCTTTTAACACTTCAGAAATTAAATAATATTTAATTTCCAAACATGTCAAAAAGGGGCAATACAAGTCCTCGCACCCTGAGATTGCTTGCCCTCAAGCAATCCGCATCGGGATCCCATATCAATCTGGGTGACCCGTATGAACTCCTGTTAGGAATACTATTCTGCAAAATACATGAACTGCTATCCTCTTATCCCTCCTGGAAATTAGTCGTATAATCATCTATATAAAACAGTCAAACTCACCCTCCTATCATTTGACCTTACGCAATGTCCACTGCGCCATTCTAGTCTCCACATTCCTCGAGTCTCAGGAGAATTAAACATTGTAGAAAAATCATGAAAGTATATCCTAACTATATGGCATACCTCAATGTCAACTTCGTCATGCACAAACAATGCCTCCGTTCTCTTCTCCGTTACTACCATCAGGGAACCATCAGTCAACACAATCAACACTATCTTCCTCTTATCAATAGTGAACTCCAAATCCCTCATTTGGAAATCCTGACTACATTTACCTATTGAGTGCAACCACAGAATTCCCAAAATAAAATACATCTCACCAATCCTAGCCACATACAAATCATCAGTAAGTGTGTATTGTGTACTCATCTGACTGTATGCTCAACGAATTAATCATAAAGGATGATGAATAGAACATCCTGATAGGCAGGCAATGGTACCATGTGCCCCCTCATGCTCACTTCCCGAACTAGTGTTTGCTGCACTGTCAGAAGTGACCTCAATGTAGTATGCTTTTCCTTTCCAACATTAGAAAGTAATTTATGGACGTCTCCTAGAACATTCGCTAAGGTACCAGCTAACCAAGGTCTAGTCATCATATGGGAGTCAATTATAAAGGTGAAACCTTGAAAGGGAGCATGATCTATGGACGATTGTGGGATTTCACCTGTCTTCGCTTTCTGATGCAGTATAAGCAGCTGCAACAAACTTTTCCCAAAATTAAGGGTTGTCCACATTACTCACTTTGAGGGTTTGAGAATGCAGCCATCCTAGCGCCAATTAAGTTGATGCAGTTTTTAGGCATAGATTCACAGCTTTCAAGATATGGCAAAATCCATCCTTTTAGGATATAACTAGTTTTACAATTTCTTAGGAAGATTGATCATACAACTTATTGGTTAAAGTGAAGGCTTTACAACCACAGAAACTAACTTGGGATTATTGCCAATGCGGGACCATAGTACTCTTGGGGATGATAAAACAAGAATGAAATTGGCAGAGAAATTATTGACAAGCAAATACTAGAATTAAAACTTGTTTATAGATATCTACAAACTTTTCAAGTTTCATAATTAAAGAAAACAAAGAGAATAGAGCAAGGGATGATAGGTGGAAATCAAGGTGAGAATATAGTGGAGGAGAGAATAAGAAGAAAGAGACTAAAAGACTTTGCAGTTAAAAATAAAAACCACATGTCAAAAGAAGACAATATTTATTCCATTTTGAACAAGTTACCAGCAGAAAGGCAAGAGTGCAAATCTACTTGGCAATCAAGCATGAAAAGAATACTATTTACACCCAACTGTTTTTGAGTGTCTAATACCAAATCAAAATGAATCAAGGAACAAACAAACTAAATCAGCATTCAATCATTACATAAAAAAGCATAAATCAAAGTGGAAAACTAATTCTACAGAAATAAATTTGTGCCAAAGATATATTGTATTGAATATTAGATAAATTGAGAGAAAAGAGGTTTTAAAATCTTCAACAACAAACTTAAAACATTTCAATTCTTAAAATGAATCAAGAAAATGAAATTTGTCCACAGTTGTTTACAATCTGAGAACAGAGATATTTGGATTAAAATGAACTAGAGATGTAAGAAAAATCTGTTCTCCTTCTCTTTATCCCTCTCTTCTAATTATACTGAAAAACATCTGAGCTATCCTATCTCTGTTTCTAAAACAACATATATTTCCTCATCAAATTTTCCCACCATTAAGTCTGATAACAGTTTATAATATATTGATAGCCCAGAAATCCCAGGATGTGATATCTAACAAGAACAAGGAAAATCTGATCCTATCCCCTGGAACACTCCATACCAAAATTGAATTACAATGATAGAGAATAATCCGAATTTATGTTTTCTACATGCTTATTTACTCTGGATTCTATATGGAAAACCAATAATTTGCCAGCTTTCACAGTCAGCCAAATAGGGTATGTTCCGTTGATTCAATTTGGTGCTTATCCTACCAATTATCAAAGATACTACTAATTACTTAGAGACACATAGCACCAACTTGCTAATTCAAGAATCCAAAAGATATTGCAGGTTTGAATGAGTAAATCCATGTTGACTGTAAGATTTTGAAATTCCTTTGATCACTTAATAGTTCACTAAATCTGCAAATCCCTGATCACAAATAAACAACAAGGATTAATCCCCATTGAAAGATCAAAGAGCCATTGGCATGTCAAGGATGGAAAGTTGAAGGCTCAAATGTATCAAAAACACCCAGTCAAAAGCGTTTGATTGCTCTATTCAGTATAATCTTTTTTTTCTTTGACTCCACAATAATAAACAACTGATCAAGGACCTTGTGAGCCCCATGGTGACATGTGGTAATCTCAGCCATCCACCTGGATTAAATTTGTCACTTATTAGCAAATAGGTTAGAACATCATCTTTTGCATCAGAAATTAAGTGATCAAAAAGTAAGAATTCATGCCATATGGGTCCCACTTGCCTAACATGGAATGCCCTAGACTACTGAACTGCAAGGATTGACAACAAGGACTTGTTTACTTATCATGAGGACCCTGCCTTTTTGTCACCTTCTCTTTGTTTGCATGTTTGAACATAGCACAATTTAGCAAACATGCGATAACCAGTTTACCAACATTTGTTAGCAATTGGGACTTTGAATTTAGGATTTTAACTAATTATACCTTGCAATAATCACCTAATAAGAGGAATAACTTGGTTGACAGTTCACTGGTTTGTTTGATTGCATGTTCAGGAACTCAGATGAGATGTGTGCTAGCCATGTGAGACCATCTTGTGGAGTAGAACTAGCTTAATAACAAATAGAGATTTGCTTACTCCTATGTGGGTCCCATCAAGCAATCCCAAATGCTGAATCAAGGGGACTTTGCCACCTAAATGGAACCTACTTAATTAATGTCCAATCCATTTGATCACCCATTAATGCTTTGGGCACAAATTCATTACTCGTTCAAGGAGACCAAGGACCAAAAAATGATCAAGAAAAAATCATGAAGAGTCTTATTCCCAGCCAAAACTGCTGAAATAACACAAGTGCCAAGCAAGGCACAAGAGCATGAATCACATAATCTGGTAGCCAATTTTACAGAGTAAAAGTGCCTTGTTGCCCACAAGAGTGTGACTTATGTGATCATGGTCTGAAAGGCCACAAGTTGAAAGGTGTCAAAATATCAATTTCGCATTGTTTTGCATTTATTTACTTGACAAAACAACTTGGAAAAATGGCAAAGTGGAAAGATTGGGCATTTTGCATGACTCTCCATGGCCAAGCAAAAAGCTTAAAATTTGGAAAGGTGGCTTGGGTGGCATAAAAGTGTGACTCACATGATGCCTAACTACAAGGGCCAAAAACCAAACATTTCGCAAATTGGCAAAACACACAAAAGAGCACAATTACCTTCCAGGGCATGTCTCCAGTTCAAATTGCCAAAAAGGAAAGCAGCAAGCAGCACAATTGAGTGCGATAATGCAAAAGGTACAGCTCACAACTAAAAGAAAAATGCTCAAGGAAAAAGATATTGACAACTAGCCCTCCCAAAACCATGATAATTTTAGGTGGGACATTTTCAAGGACCAACAAGAATACTTATGCAAAGAGGACTTGGAGAGAGAGAAGAGATAAACAGGGGAAAGCGATAAGAATTTGAAAGACACAAAGAAACTTAGAAAGGGTAAGGCTGAGAAACATTTATCATGCTTGGAAAATGAAGCATAAAGCTAAGTAATTCAAGGAAATTCAGTAGCCCCATTTTCCCAGAAATTGGGCAGGTTGTGACCCCAATATACCTTGTGTCTTATTAAATATTCAATCCCCTAATTGCGTATGAACAAAAACAATTTTGTAAAAAATTAAAAGTCTAATATATTCTAGGCCATTTGATCACAAATAAAACAGGAAACCAGAAATTTCACAATCCCCTACATAAAACTTGGTCCCTATAACAGATCTCTTAATCCAATGTTGCATGCTAGAATTGTGTGCTTCATTGCCATTAGTCACTCTTGGCTCTATCACTAGTTCTTTTTGAAAACAGAGCTTTCCTTTTACAGATTTATATCATATTATATGGAATTGAATATACAGAATTGTCTAGGGCTAACCCCTTATTTGCAATAAATGCAACGGCCAAGAGTCATTTTATGTCTTTAATGGCCTACAACTTATTTGGTGACAGCTTTTTATTAGCTTTTTTGGCCATTGTTTGTGTTGCAGATCTTTTTGGTCCAGTTTTTCCCCATCAGAAAATTATAGATATACTCATTTGTAATGCTGCATGGTGGCATTGAAGGATCGTTTCTTAGACGCAACTCCACTAACCCTATTTCTTCTCACACTTCCATTGTCTATCATGTTTCCTTATTTTTTATTACAAAACAGGCTTTCCTCATTTTTTTATTTATTACAACAAAGGATAAGCACCTCACCTAATGTTCCTTTGCTTTGTTGTTTTATATTTATATAGTTCATTGGAGTTATTCCTAGATTTTCTCATAGACTACTGTAACCTTCTGTATTCTTATTCACATTGACTTGCTAAGCTCATTTGTGGACATCAATATAATTTATTTTCATTTTTCTTTCAATATAAAGTGTTTCAAGAATTCTTCCTTCCTTCCTTTCGGTACAACATGTTGCAAAACTTTGATGAAGCATACCCCAGTTGCACTCATATTGCTGAAAATTCTAATCTAAGTTGTGCATGACCATGTTCAGAAATCAGAATCAAACCACAATGCCATAACTCGAAAAGCCGAGGTAATCACTTACTCTAAATGTCTCCTATGAACAAAATTGCATACTGAGATTAGGTAAAACTCAAACCAGGCCTAAATTAATATTTGATCTTTGCCCAGCATTTTTAGTATTTGAAATGCATTAAACCAAAATCAATTTTCTGGAAACAGCCCAAAACTTTCCACGAAAGGTCCATGGCTATACTTCCCAAAGCTCCAGAGTCCCTAGAATTCAGCCAGCACCGTAGGATATATAAAAAGCTGCTAACGAAAGCTCCTTCTGACCACATGTCTCTGGTTATACTTCCCAAAGCCCCAGCATCCTATGAATTGTAGAATACATAAGAGTCTACTAACATATGCTCCACAAGTCTTGTCCTTAGAGATGATCTTAGGTGGTAAATATGACTCGTCAGGAATTTTATAACAGTGACCCAAGTTCAAATTACCTGTGGACATGTTAAGTATTGAGTTGGATGGTCATAAAATACTCTATCCAACTCTGATCATGGCATAGCCCAACAGACAAGGCAGGGTGAAAGTCCCAAGTGATTTTGATGTACCCAAAGGGGATTTTTACAATTAGAAGTCGTCAAACCAACCCCAAATAAAATAAAAAGTAAACTTTGTCCACGCGGGAAGGATTCGTGAGTACTCAAGAGGCACTAAACTGCATAAAATGTGCCAAAATTATTCCATACCTCCATGTACAGACTTCAAGCTCCAGAGATCATTTATGCATTGAACCTTTACGTCAAGAAGGTAGACAACTGGAAAGGTAGCTGTAAGACACTCACAGGGGATTTGAAAATTTGTTTCAAGTCCACGGTGCCCAAGCCAGACTGATGGAGAACGGTAGCTCGAGAAGCGACCACGAGTGCTTGGTTACCAAGGGACGAAAAATAAACGTCGAGGCACAAGGCAAATTTAGTGGAACAAATATCCTTCAATACCTTGGCACTAAGCTGAAGAAGAAGCAGGAGTTCTTCCCAGTTTTAGAGAAAAAAATAGTTTCCTAAGAAATTTGCCTCGATTAAATTACAAAACATATGAAAAATAAATTTAATCACAAAAACATTAAAAGAAAAATTAGGTTAAAATGACAGCATCGGAAACAGAAATGCATAAGATATCATCATCCCAACTTATACTACCTCGTTCATAATTAGCAAACGATTACAGCTGACGCAATTACTCTGCAATTTTGTGAAGATATGGACTTGGAACGTTTTTTAAGTTTTTCTTTAATGTGCAAAGACATGTAGAACTGGATGTTAAAACCCTCGGCTTTCAGAATACGTAAAATATTACTATATAATTTGCCAGTATTCTACAAAAAGAAATAAACTTGCATACATTCTTACCTTGATCGCAGGGAAGTTTTCAGTGTGCCTGAAATTATGAACTGTGCAGTTCGGAGGAATAGAAATAAATATAGACAGAAAGCGAGTGATCTGAAGCTAACCAAGAAGATTTCGGTGTAATGGATATATATAACACGACATCCAAAAATAAATAAAAATAAAAATAATTTATGTTATTATTATTATTTAATATTAGAGCTGTAATAGTAAAATTACAAAAATTGTGCTGTTATTATTATTATTGGAATAAATAGGTACATTTTATATGAGGTTAAGGAAGGTATTATCAAGAAACTTTTCAGTTTAGAAAAGTTTAAGGAAGGCATCATGAAATTCAGTGAAATTCAAGGCATCATGAAGGCTTGTAGTTAAGGAAGGCATCATGAAGGCTTTGTAGGTTTCAAAAATTGTAAATTTGTCTATAATTGTTCTTGTTCTATAATTATCTTTTGTTAATTTGCTCTTGATAATTGATCACAAGTAAGTTTCAATAAACTTTATCATGTTAAATCATGCTTATATATGTCATGTTGTTTCCCTTATGCTTCTAGCAATTTGTCCAATATTGTAAAGAATCCAAAAAATTGCCTTAGTTTGCCTTATGTTTATTCATTTACAAGAGTGGTGGAGGTTTTGAAGGTTCAAGAAAAACTCAAACATTTGACAAGTGCAACAAGTGGAGGGAGTTGTGACATGATAAGGATATTGAAAATGTAAGTCATGTGTCGAGAGTTTTTAAGGTTCAAAACCCTCTTAAACCTCCAACAAAGTTCAAGAATTCTCTAAATGATCAACAACAAAAGGGGATGATATTAACAACTTCACATTCCCTTGCACGCATTGACATGATTCAAAAAGTGAAAAGAGTTCTAGTAAAGGACATGAAGAAGAGTTACTAAAGGAAATTAAATGGAAAATTTGAGCACAATCTCTTAAACTCCTTGACATGGAGAAGGGAGAAGAGTTATGGAAAACATTGGGGAATTTAGAGATTCAAGAACCTCTAGAACCTAAAACAAAGTTTAAGGAGTAATTAGATCCATGAAATTCATGTGAGAGGAATATAAAGGAGTGTGTCAAGGATTTTAAAAGTTCTTAAACTTCATGACTTACCAATAAAGCAAGGAGAGGGGGTCTATTAATGGGTCGGACTAGGTTAAATCCAAATTTGAGTCGAATAAAGGAAGTCAATTAGTCAAAACCTATGGAGGAGTGCAGTGAAATCAATTTTGATGGAGCCTCTAAGGGCGATCCAAGTCCTTCAGGAGTTGGCTTTGTGGCTCAGAATTGGACAAGAAATACCATTGTTATAGGAGATAAAAAGATAGAAGGTGGGAGTAATAATGTGGTAGAGGCAATGGCAGCCCAATAAGCAATTAGATTCGGCAAATAGTTAGGTCTTTTGAAATCCATTTGTAGGGGGATTATGGAATCACCATCAATGCAATTATTACAGGTGATGTGCAAGCACGATACTTGCAAAAGTGTATTTTTGCGATCAAAAGTGAATTGGCTATCTTTGATAACTACCAAATTAGTCATGTTTAGCAGATGAGAAATAAGATAGTGGATGTTATATCCAAATCGGTGTTATCATTTAATGTTGTTGCCAGGGAGATGTGAATTGAGGATTTTTCGTGCCCTCACATTCGATGAATGACATCATTAATTTGTTGCCAAGTGAATGCTACATTAATGAAATAATAAGAGAATATGTGAGATGAGACTTTGGCCTTAAGGTGATGATAAAAAGTGTTGTGGTGTATTTTCCTTACATATTGAAGTGAAGGTGATTAGGTTGTGAAGAGGCAATGGAGGCAAATTTCACCTTGGTGACCTCACAACAATAGGTGAACTTTCTTGAGTAGGTTTGTACAGAGCATATGAAGGGCATATTTGAATTTGTGGACATGGAATTTGTGCAGGTAATTAAAAAGCTATTGGGTGGTGTCTTTCTCCAAGACAAGCATTGTTGCAAGTCGAACATGGACATTGTCTCTATGATCATAGCGTGGAGCTTGGAATTGGGGGAGGTTGTGGACATTATTAAATGGGTGATGAGGATGATTTTGGAGGAGGATTGGTTATTTGGGTTGAATTTTATCTTGTATAAGGTTGTCCTAGGAGTAGGATTTCATGTACGAGAGGGCATTGCAAACCCAAACGTAGAGGAGGTGTATGAATTGATTCCTTTTCTATGTTGTCCTACTGGATTCATTACATTCAATAGAGGGAGGCTATGGTGAATCTCGCTTTGGTGGAGGTGGACATTAAGGACAAAGGGAAGGGGAAGTGATGCACAAAAAGAAAGAAGGTTGTGATGTCGAAGGAGGTGCGTAAGGGTAGGTGTTGCGGGCATGGAATAATTTTATCTATTTATTTCCTATGGTCTGGTCACCTATTCAAACTACCTTACTATATGTATTGGAATGTAATGGATGTATCTCTATAATCAGTGGGATGAGAATTTATTTATTTTTTGCATTTTTGTTCCTAAGTGTATTATCAGTTATAGAGTATGGGTAGTTTCTACTTCTATGGGGGTAGTAGTTTTATTGTAGAAGAGTGTATACTTTTTGCATGGTTGCTCTCAGCTTGTTTAAAGGTTCATGTTGGGTGATAGTTTTAGGGGATGAGGGTACTAGTTTTGTTAATTCTTAGACTAGTAAATTTTGATGGTTGCATATGCTATGCAATTTCTATATTTAAATTTTAATAAAATATATCATTATTATCAACCAAAAAAAAGTAAAGCAAGGAGAGGATTGATGATTCGCATTTCCTTAAACTCACTAAAGGCTTCAAAAGATAAAGAAAGTGTCAATAATTTGAAGAAAAAAAGGAATAGGTATGATAAGTTAGCCAATTCACAATCCCTTAAACTCATTGACATAGTTCAAATTTATTTTAATGTTCTAAACTAAGATAATCCATGTCCTTGTCAAAATTTTACCTCTAGGTCATTTTCTTAAATTTTGCAAGTTGCTAGAATTTTGGACTTTCGAGGATTTTCATACCAATGTGTCACTTTTTGTAAATTCGCTTTCCATTGGCTTATCAGGCTTCATCCTCACAACATAACTTTCCACCTAATCTCAACAATCTAATCCAATCCTTTACAAAAATTTATGTAAGTATGAATTCTATCAAGTTTTGAACTTGTCATGGTTGTCATGTTAGTCATCCAACTCTCAAAATTTATTGATGCTATAAAATATTTTTGGTTGTAGTAGTTTTTATTTTGATCGCTCTTATTAAACCTTCATTATCTATAACCCTCAATAGTTATTGTATTCAAGTATTCTATTTGTCATTCTTTTGGGCTTGGTTGTCTCACCATCTCACTCCCTTCTAAGCCCCAAAATCCAAACCCATTATAATGAAAATATTTTTAAGTCCACTATGCCAAAGGATAGGGTCATTTTCTTTTATAAAACCTTGTTCTAGTCTCCCCAAATACCAACTCCTACTTCATTGTGTTTCTATAGAAATTTTAATGAGTCATTAATGAAGTTGTAAACTTCATAGAATTGACCAAGAAAGATACCTTCCACTAGAGGGTGTTGCAACTTGAGCTTGGATGAATATTGAAAAATAATCAATTGGTATGAAAGTGATAATAAGATATATTACAATGTACAAGAACCTTGAATATATAGGCAAGGTGTGATGAATTATGACAACTACCCTTTGTACAAACATTAAATGCTCAATGTAAAATAATAAACACCTAAAGAAAATATTAAATTCCTAATGACTAAAGGTAAATAATGAGACATGTCCCTATTATAACTAACTTTTTGAACATGTGACACCTAGGACTAACTTAGCTTCTAAATAATGTAAAATGTGAATAAGTTCCCATTAATAACTAGATAGCAAATGACCTCATTCACACTAACACCCCTTAAGTACTACTTAAGGAGTGAATTTATTATGCACAATTCAAAATGAAAATGAAAATGCAATACAAGTCTTGATAACTAAACCATGTTAGGTACTCATGCACTACTAATCATGCAACTAATCTCTCACAAGTGGAGAAAAAAAATAATCTATGGTTCAAAACTCCTCTCCAAAAGAGAGAAAATAAGAATCATGTACAAGTGATGGAATAAGTGATGTATGGAGGTCTTCACACAAATACCCCCCAATAAATACTTCCATCATAAAGACACAATATAAGAATCTCTCACGTAAAGGGAAAGATAGAGACTAGATTGCCCCCCCCCCCCCCCACCACAAATAAAATTAGGTATCATCAAAACCACCAAAGATAGTCTAGAACTAAAAGAGAAACCAATGAAGATAAACATGTCTTCCCTTGGGAATAAATAGATCCAATAGTGAATGCCAAAGAAACTCTACCTCAATGAAGAATTATGAAGGAATAAATCTCATAAATGAAATCTATAAGGAATAATCAAGTGCCTCTAAAGATGTCTCATCAAAATCAAAATTAACCTCAATAAAGGAAGAAATAATGAAATGAGGAGACTCAAGAACATCCTCTAATGTAAAATCTAGAAAGAGGGGAGTTAACTCCTCAAGTGATTCTTCCAAAAATATAGAAGAACACTTGAAATGGGTCCATCTTTCAACCACAAATTTGAAATACCAAATATTTCATGCTAAATTGAAGTCTTAAAATCCATGTATTATATCAAATATACTGGGGCAGGTAGTGGGGGAATCATCACAATATTCAAGAGCCCATTAAGAGGAACATGTGGAACATAGTCAGGATGAAAGTGGAAAAAGGTATGCACCTTATACCTATGAATAGCCCTACCCACTGCAATAATCTTTTCAATCTCCTGATGAATGAAAATGAAGTAGATGTGAACTCAACTATGTTATTTTTTTGTATAATATGATAAACTAAAAGAAAATTATGGGTAATCTTACGAATGAAAAGAACATTAGGCACCACCCTATATCCAAGTCAATACCTCTAACAATAAAAAAAGAGCAAACAGACTATTTATAGTTAAGAACATATTATACTGTGGTTCTTAAAGAGATACTAGAATCATGTGATCAAATGAACATGCAATATGTCGTGAAGCAACCAAATAAATTATTCAACCAAAATCTCTATTTGTGTGAGTGGTAATCAATGCACAACTATTTCCATAACAAGTGTGTGAAGTGTTGTCATGATTTGTAGAAGAAAATTGTGATCCATATGAAGAAGGAATGGAAATATGATGATCATTAAGAAGTTTTGTCAACTCACAAATTTTCTTATTATAACAAACTTATTCACTATGCCAAATCACTTTACAAAATGTACACATAGGCTTCTCCTTCTTAGATTGAACATCTTTAGAATAAGTTGAGGAAATATCACTAGATTATATATTAAGCTCAAACATTTTTTTCTTCCCCTTTACCCTAGGTGGTGTAGCAATCAATGCTTGAGACTTAGGAGTGGCATCATTTCAATTATTCTTTTATTTTATCCTAGTAAACCTCTCACAAAATATCTTAAATGAAGATGTGACAAATGAAGCATCTAACCCATCCATAGTTGAGTAAAATTAAGTGGATAAATATGAAAAGGCATTATTCAATTCAGATAAAATCAAGAATATCCATTCATTGTCAAATTTTTCTTTTACACAACACACTAATTTAGATCTCAAAGACTTGACGTTAACAAAATAATCCTCAATAGTAGTAAATACCTCAATAGAAAGAGATGTCAATTCTACCTCTAGTTGTAAATCTCTTACATCACTAACTAAACCAAAGATATCCTTATATTTATCACATACCTATCTAGGTGTAGTAGACTCCTCAAAGTTGAAGAATAATGAATCTAAAACATGCATTACAATCTACCCCATCGCCTCATCATATCTTTTCCTATGTGCAAACTTCTCATACTTCTTGGTGAATCTAGGTTGTTCCTCATTCAAGTGAGACCATAATTCCCTAGACCAGAGCAATTTTTCTATCCTCACTTTCCATGGATGATAATTTTAAGGAGTAAGAACTTTAGACACCTAAATTTTCTCATTATTGATTTTCCAAATCAATTGTCTTTATTTTGACATTGTCATCATCCATAGTAATTAAACAGTTCCTATTTTTTTTTTGTTATTTAGCACTTTATTCGTTTGGCTGCTAGGCAAATTAATTTTATTAATTTATCTATTCCATAGTTATCTTTCTCATCTCTTGCCTCCTTTAATTAAATAATACCCACATTGATTTAATTAAATACCCTCGCATGTATTTTCCCCATTTTTTACTTCAAATTAATTCAAAAATACCATTATCTTCTCATCAACTTTATTTCTCCTAACTTCCCCCACTTGCACACTATTAACCCCCTCCATTAGTCTAATCACCATCTCCTAATCACATGTACGTTCCTAATCTCTAGGGTCAAGGAGAAAGTCAACTTGTGCCATAAATGTAAAAGGCTCCTCCCTAATTTTCCTCCAAGACTTAAAGGAAACCCAATTCTAGATGGGCACCCCACATGGGCTCCCATTTTGTTTTTCTACTCCAAGGAATTTAAAATTCCTATACTCCTTTCTTCTAGACACTTTTGGAATGCGGACCAGGTATTCCTTTATGGAAAATCTTCTCCACACTTCAAAGTCCTCTCATCCTCAACCACCTTGTCCTCACATTTCTTCCTAAGTTGACACTTACCAATCTCTCATGAGACCCTTGTCCTTATTTTCCATCTTGGCCCTCCATTCTATCTCCCTTCCAATTCTCTCACAATTAGTCAATTCTCATGAATAGTTTTTATTATGTGGCCAAGAAAATGTATCTTCATCTTTGAGCACCACTATATTGTTAAAATCTTGAGCACACATCGAATATAACATCATACGAAATCATTGCATCAAGGAGACCATTATACTAGGTTTGTTGGTACTCTCAGATTTTGAAGAATTTGAGAGTTGACCATATTGAAAATTTGGTTAAGGCATTAAAGTGCACTCCTAAATAATGCTTTAAGTAGCTCACTTTGGAGGCTAATAATTTGAGGCTTGTTCAATATTAGAAGAAAAGGATTTGGGATTCTATTCTTCTCCTTTTTAATAAGAGGTAAGGATGATATTGACTCTGAAGAAGAAGACACCAGTCAATTTAAAGTTTTTGTAAACAAAAATCAATCAAGTGATGAACTGGTAAAGAACATAATGGAAATGGGTAGACTAGCTCACCCTAAGATGAATCGGCATGTGCATATGTCAACCGAGGAACAAGAAAATATAGAAGAGGCAATCATTAGCATGATGATTAAGTTTAGAATATTACTAGTGGAATTTTAAAATTACATTCCTAAGGAGTTATACGAGAAGGTATCGATGAGATAGACCTATGCCTTGCATACTGAGAAAGAAATGAGAAAATATTCATTAATGTTGCAATGCCTAATCTCTCCAAAACATAAATTAAAGACTTCATGAAAGAGTATGCCAACATATTTCTAATGAAAGGTGGAGCATTAAAAATATTGCAAGGGAAACTTGGAGAATTAGATGAAGATAGTAAAGTCTTGTGGACTAAAATTTTGGATTCAAAGGCTGAAGCAGACAAAACTGCACTGGCAATAATTCCTGAGCGAAAATTAAAAGGTAAAGGAAAAGGGGTACATTCAGATGATGCAGATCTAGCTACTGAAGAGCCTATTCATGTATTTGATACTAAAATACAAGATGATACATACGTCAAAAACTTCATTTTTTAGGGGCTTTCCTTGGTCAAGCCCCGATCGAGGAATCAACCTTAAATAAATATGAAAGTATGTATGTAAAAAGAAAAGAAAATGTATGAAAGGAGGATTTAGATCCGTATTCCACAAGGATGAAGAAGTTATTTAATTTAATTGAACCTTGTAGAAGAGTGGGATGTCTCAATAAAATGCAATAGATCTACCTCACCAATTCAATAGATCAATGGATGTAGATGTGCTCATGTACCCGAATCAGGTATGCAAGAATGAAGAATGAAGAAGCCCTTCCTTGGTTGCCAACTCTATTATCATCAAGGAAGGAAGCTAGATCTTGAAATGTGGATGCAAGAACATGAAAGAAGGATGAAAAGGCCTCCAATGAACTCCTTTAAAGCTCCTATAATGCAAGAGATCTCTTATTCTTGAAGTCTTGAAGTGTTGCAAAAGGATCTCCTTCAATGCTCCAAAAATGCTTATGAATCCTTGTAAAATGCTCTTCAATGAAATATGGAGGATTGTATGCATGTGTGATTAAATGTAAGTGCTTTTAGATGTATAAAATGAAGAGGGAAGGCCTCTATTTATACCCATTTCATCTATAAAATTAAAAAGGGCCAACTGAAAGGCGAGAAGGAATTTGAAATTTTGAAAGGGCTCGAGTTATCGAAGAGGGTGACCCAGAAGGTTATGGCCAAAATTCAACCTAGACCTAAAGGGCAAGGCCTTCCAGAATTGCCTCAGGTCTTGAAAAGTAGGAAAAAGAAGCAGGGAAAGGGACAAAATAGGGTCTGAATTAGAACAGAAGCATATGCACATCCATGGATCTATATGAGGCATTTGAATTGAGTCCAAAGCATCCACTAAGGAGGGATACAAATATCCTAACATGGGTGCTTCCATTTTAAGACGATACAATTGGTACGGAAAGTATATTGAAGATAAGATATTGTGAAGCTATAGAAGTGTTGTTGAATGTCTATACTTTATTTTATTCAATTTATAGAGGTTCACACTGAGATTTGAGGAAGTTGTGATTGATTTACTAGAGGACAATTTTCTAATTATTCTAGAGGTGATAGTGTTGCTTTTTTTGGATCAATGAGGATCGGTTATGCAATATTCTTGGTTTATAACCTAGTGGTGAGTTTAGGATATGGATGTGTGTCCTCATCTTGGATGGTTCATTATTTGGAAGCTGGGAAACTATTTTTCTTGAGTGATAGAGGTTGATGTTTAGTGTTACTAATGAAAAGTGCGCAAACAGCTATGAATTCTGAGACAAAGATGTTTGTGTTGATGTTGTGGTATTTCATGTTGCTTTATGATGTTTCTGTATTGTGTACTATTTGTGTTTACAGATCATAGTGGATTATGTGATTGAGCTCAATGATTTTCCTATGGCGTGTTGATGTTCTTGGCCAACTTGATGGATATTGTGTTGCAAAGATTTGTGGAGTGATCTAGGGATCGTAGCATGTTCATGGATGAAGAATTGCATCCTAGCTATGTCTTTGTGAATATGTCTTGGATGACATCAAGTTTTATGTATTAATCTTTGTAAAAAAAATTAATTAGGTCCCTGGATGACCTTATTGTAATATGTTGATGTAATGTATTTAAAGATGTAATATTTGTTATTGTGAAGGTGAGAGAGAGTATGGAGAGGTGTGTGTGAGAAAGATATATATGTGGATACGTGAAGAGGTATGATTGGAATTTGAAATTAAGTCAAGACATAGTTGTTCTTCATTAGATATTTACTGGCATATTAGAGATGCTATCAATTAGTTCATAATTCAATGGATTATTATCCACGGTGGATTGTAGTCCATTTGGGGTTGTAGCGCTTGTTGTGATTTGGGTTATTTCCCTCAGTTGTATTTGAGGAGTGAGCTTTAGGTAGTGAGCTTGAATGCATGTGCATTACCCTATTGTACCTTTAACATGGTTATATGTACTAGTACATCATATAGTGGGTTTGATCCCCCCTGTGGTTTTTCCCTTAACTGGGTTTCCATGCAAAAATTCTAGTGTTATGTGTCCTTGTGATTGTGGTTTATTTCTTTAATATTCACATCTAAGTAAAGAAGTTAGGTATTGATAAGTTTTGGTTTTGACACAAATATTTTGAACACAATTGATTCACCCCCCTCTCGATTGTGTGTGCTTCCTTATTTCTAACATTAATAAATTTAAGGATATACTAATTCATCCCCTAGTATATCAGATGTTCAATAATTTGTATCAAAGCGAGGTATTTGATTGAGCCTAACAACCTAAAGAATATCTTGGAGGTTGAACATATGGTAGCTAAATCCACTCTAGAATAACTTATAGATGATAAATAAGCTGACAAGAATGTTGAATTGAAGGCAACTAGATCTTGAAAACCTCAAAAATGAGAAAAAATAAGGAAAAGATTAATAAATCAAATCAATTAATAAAAAAACTAAAGTATCAAATCAATAAATTCAAGTAAAGACACAAGGAAGTTAGTGAAGAGTTAAAAAATTACAAAAACATGGTTGTCAATTTAAAACTACAAGCTGAAGAAGATACAAAGACAAAAGAATCTTTGAATGACATCATTGAAAACATAACAGAGCTATGCAATAACTTGGAATAGGAAGTAATTTTTCTCAAATTATATCTAGAAAGGACAAAAAGTTAGGAAGATAAATTAAAAATGAGTGCTATAAATCTTGATGCGTTAATGAACATACAAAAAACTCCAAAAGAAAAAAGTGGTCTAGGATTCGAGACCAGTGAATGCTCTCATCAAAAGATTAAAAGAAAAAGGAAAATCAATTCATACAGAAGATACAAGAATCAATTTTCCTACCACAAAAACTAATCAAGGGAATAAAATTTAGAAAGATCAAGCAATAAATCCTTTGGGGTCAAGCAACAAAGATACACATCTTTCAATGTCTATTATTTTTATTGCAATAAATTTTGTCTTAAGGCAATAGAATGGAGGAGCAGAATAAATCAGAATATTAGATCTTTCTCCTAACAATGCTACACATATAAAAAGTTTGGTCATAACCTTTCTATGGACAGTGTCAAATATGCAACATTTTTGACACAAGGATGACAAACATATATTTAAAGTAAATAAGGGAAGTATAGAATCAAGAAATGTTAAATGCTACAGCTACAACAAATGTTGACACATTGCTAAATTATGCAGAAACAAAATTATGAAGAAAGATGATTTAGTAACGATCAATGGGTTAGAAAAGAAAGTAAATATCAAAGAATTCAAAGTGGAAAATGAAGAAAATTTGTAGGAAAAAAGAAATAAGATGGGTTTGCACTTAACCCCGGTGTAAATAACCATTCCAAAAATTAAGTAACATAGACTTTGACTTAGGGGGAGTTGAAAGGAAACATCTTTTTCCCCTGCCAAACATGACGTGTTGCATCACACCATACTAAAATTAGGATACAAAATGAAAAATGATATAACACTCTAAAGAGTGAAAGTTGCGGAATAAAATACCATTTTATGGTAAAATGTGAAAGGGAAGTCAATGACTATGAAAGACAAACACTTTAAATAGAAGTTTTTTTTCATGCATTTATTATTTGTATTGTCCAGTTGGACAAAACTTCAAAAGGAAAATTTTGACAAATTTGTAATCAATTAAAGAAATTAGATTTCCATAATCCATAATGTTGTAGCTAAATTTTTGGATTTGATTGTGTGTAAATTTTTAAACATCAATGTTTCGGATCACACTCTATGATCCATCATTAGGATGCAAGCATGAAGTGTGATCCTAATGATGGATCACAAGGTGTGATCTAAGACACTGATGTTTAAAAAATTACACACAATAAAATCCAAAAAAATCAACTACAATAAAGTAGTAATTATTCAAAGGCAAAGCATTTCAAGTGGAACAAAGTAGAAAGTAAAATACGAGGGCTTCCATCAAAACAAGGTATTCTCGGTGCCCTACTTTTAAGTTTCTAAAATCAATTTTCTTTCTTTCATGGATTCTCCAAACATAATCAATAGTGAAGATCAATCCAACCCTAAATCCAAATGATACCCACATAAATCAATGCAAAATGATCTTAATTGGGCGCATTGTCAAGTATATTGCATGGGGTTTTACCAACTAAGGATATCACAATGTACATCAATGTGAAAGTTGAAGAATATCATCATGGAAAATTATTAGACATATGGAACAATGAATTAAAAAATGAAGACTTACATTTATAACCAGGATTCATTGACCTAGTTGAGGAGAAGTTGATAGTTTGGAATGATTTTCCCAATTTCTATTATGATGAGAAATGGATGAGAATGGCGATGAGTAGAATACATGATGATTTTTTATGGTTAGACCAACCATGGTTAATCACCAAGGAAGTGATGAGTGAAGTCACTAGTTTGTGGTCAACAAGACCGACACCAAAACTAAAGGCTATAAAGAACAAAGAAGTTGAAAAATTAACCAAGGAAAACTTAGAAAAAAGAGTGATGACAATAACTACAATTGAAAACCTTGCAGTCAGATATGATCCACTGATGATCAGAAACAAAATCTACTTTACAAATAGGGAAAAAATAATATTGACAACTACAATCAATATTGCATATGAGATGGTGGTAAAGAAAACATACTATGATCAATGTGATCTTCTAAGAGAATAATTTCTAGAAAATCTAAGGTAATAAAAAAAAGAAGAAGAAACACAAATTTAAAAATGGATCCCTAACCCTATTGATGAAGGGTGCTCCCCTTAATACCACAAACACATAATAGAAATAGAGAAACAACAACAATATGCAAGAACAAAAAATGGGCTTCTTATTATCTCCACAAATGTGGAATTGCAAACTTTCAGAATTACAATATGCAAAGCCACATGGGCATTCCCTTACAATATTTTGTAGGACAAAGCCTTGAATCAATACCCAAATCTACTACCCAGAACTGTCCCGAACTGCCTAAGACAACACTACAACCTTCCTTGTATAGGCAATTTTCCACCGCCTGGGAAGGTTCCAGAATTTTAGCCAACAAGACCGACCAAACTTAGAATTATTTTATTTTACAATTCATTACATCAAAGTCAACTCAAAATAACTTTTGAAACCCAAACATAAATTTTGAAGGAAAATCATTTTCTGCCATTTCAGGTGACCCAACTTCCGAAGACCATAAGTCATCACCAGTTGACCCGATTGACTATTATAACCCCATTCCGGAAAGGCCACAAAGCGCTCTACAGGCTTGACTTGCGCAAGTGCCTGTCAGCCAAATTTTTGACCTCATCCGGAGCCTCTAAAGCCTTCAAAACTGAGTTCAAAGTTTCTGTACCCTATTGCCAATACCAAAAATCTTCAATATCTACAAAGCTAGACTTGATCTGTCAATGAAACTTTACTGGCAAGCTGATATGACCAAAATGAACCTCCAGGGAAGAAATCAGAACATTCCGAGATCGGATGACCAACTTACTAAAAATAGCAAGTTTCCACAAATAGCAGCTATGCACAAGATAGCCCTTATTGAATACAAAAATAGAAATATTTTTGGGTGATGCAAGATTTCTCTTACACCCAGGATGCTCCTGCATCACCTATGCATCTTGCTCTACTTCATGAAAGAGTTTGTAGGTGTCAACAGAATTGAATGGATCTCAAACAGAGTGATAGTGCATAAAATTTATGATCTACTGAGAATATTTAGGGATAAAAACTCTAGGAATGAAGCTTTTGTTTCTTTCTTTACTCTCTTTCAACATGAGATGCATCAACAAGAGAGTATCCCTAAAAGGGTCATGGAGAAATATAATAATTATCTCACTTTTCTCATTACTATAGACAACTGCATTATGGAAGTTGTAGAACCAAGAGTTTCATGGGTTCCCGCTTTTGGATACAAGGTTACAAAATACTTTCTAGATAATATGGAAGTGGTGCTTTTAGCTAGTCCCATTGACACCACAAAAGAAAGAACATGAACATATGAAGAAAACAATTTGAAGGTACACAAGGAACTAATGGAACCTGTGAAGAAGAAAAAGGTTCAAAAGATAATTGAGAAATATTTTAAGGCATCAGGTATGTCACAAGAAGAAATTGGTGAAGCATAAAGGCACTACAATATTTGGGGTCAAATTCTGATGCCAATTTGTGATGGCACTACCATTTGTGGGTGATTTTTATGTTTTTTTTGCAAGTGCCCCCGATGCCGTTGTAATAGCTGTGGTGTCATCTTTATTTCAACACCTGCGTGATTATAAACAAAAAAAAGAAGAAAAAGAATGGCTCATTTCTAATTTTCCCCAAATTCCAGTTGCACACACAAAGAGGTGGAGGCTGCATTATGAGGGCGAAGTCGAGCTAGGCAAGGACAGAACTTAGAACAATCAAACATTGAAATAACTAAGTGCACTATATTAAAGGCAACTATTAAGATGGATGAGTTGGTTTAAGGTGCCATATTAAGGTTCTGGTCTGAGCTTTGTGGATGGATCTTTGATGATGGAAAGTGTATAAAAGCAGAGGTAGGTGTTTATTTGGCTCTTTGATCATTCCATTTGCTTCATGTGAGCTCGAAGCATCATTATCTGCTTGTTGTGAGGACCTAGGGCATCAATGATTAACTATTACTTGTTTTTAATTCATCGCATAATTGACTATCGGGCTAGGGCATCATTATTTGCTTCCATTGATGATTATTTACTATACTTGATTGCTCAAGGCCTCGGGCCTGTGACTGTTTCTTCCTTTTGTATATATCATTGCTTGATTTGATTTGATTATTAACACAACATTATAATGCTCACTGTTGTATTTTACTTGTTTAGATCTTTGAGGACCTATGTTTAACACGAGGGCATTATTGATGGATCCTTGCATTTTTATTTACTATTTTTTGTGATGACCTATGGTATCAATGATTAACTATTACTTGTTTTCAATTCATCACATGATTGACTATCGAGCTAGGGCATCATTATTTTTTTCCATTGATGATTATTTACTGTACTTGATTTCTCAAGGCCGCGAGCCTGTGAGTGTTTCTTCCTTCTGTATATATCATTGCTTGATTTGATTTGGTTATAGACACAACATTATAATTCTCACTACTATATTTTACTTGTTTGGATATTTGAGGACCCATGTTTAACACTAAGACATTATTGCTAGATCCTTGCATTTTTATTTACTGTTGGATCTCATGAAAGTAGGGCATTATGGATTTACTAGCTGCATGATCATTTAATGGCATGCTTACTGTTTGACTATTCCTTCTTGGATCACTGTCTTGAAGATCTTCCAAGGCCTGTGCTTGCATCACTATTGGTATTTCTTAATTTGGACATATGTGATGATGATTATATATGATCATTTTGATGATGTCTCTTGTGTCACTGCTTGAAGACAATGTGTATTGAATCTTCATTGCCTCATCATGATGTACCATTTGTTGTTGTTGTTGGAGATTTGACAACGGTTGTTCACATCACATGACAGGAGACAAAGGTAGATTTGTACATCTATATAAGTATAAAGGCGGCATGGTTAGATTTGGAGACAACACTCCTAAACCTATCATAGGTAGAGGAGCTATCACCTTGTATGGAAAGAACAACATTGATGATGTTCTTTATGTTGATGGTTTGCAGCATAACCTACTAAGTGTTGGATAGTTGCTTGACAAAGGATATCAGTTGAAATTCAAAGACAATAAGTGCATCATTAATAACAAGGAAGGAGAAATGATTACATCAGGTTCAAAGACAAAAGGTAATGTTTTTCAACTTAATTCAGAATCAAGTTGTTTTGTTGCTAAAGTAGATGACAGTTGGTTATGGCACAAAAGACTATGTCACATCAATTTTGACAACACAGTAAAGATAAGCAATGTAAAGGAAGTAAGAGACCTCCCTAGCATTGCAAAATCAGTTGATACAATATGCAAGGAATGTGTTGGTGCTCTCAAAAATTATCTAGTTTTGATCCCCTAATCAGAGAATTTTCCTAAGGCAATGTTCAGTGCTTCAAAAGAACAGTTTGAAAAGACCTAAGTTTAAGTGCATACAAAGATAGGCCTGATGAATTTCATGGCATAATGCTTGGGACATGTGTTCCTCACATTTCATTTGGCATATACAGCTGGTCACAATTTCTAGAATTCAATTCGGACAAGTTTTGAAGATACCCATTTGAAGGGCTTTCTACAAATCTACATTTTACATCTTGTCCGGTTTTCACTGAATGGCCTACTTTGAGGGTTTACATATGACACCTGACTGATAGTCATGATGAAAGGGTTGTTGCATCATGATATAGGCATGAGAAAGAGGCACCACACAAATTTTTAGCCCCCCATGTGCCCGTTTGACATGTTTACAGGAGCCATTCTGTTTGCAATTTCTAAAGTTTCTCTGAGAGTGCACAATTTAGTTTTGTGAGTGGCTCACTTTGGGGTCTTTCCATTTGCACCCGATTCAAGGTCAAACATAATTGATGGTTGTTTCATAATGTAGATATGGAAGTGATGCTCCCTGATAAGTTTCAGATCATGACGGATCCGTTTGACCCATCTCCTCAGATAGTTCCAGATGCAACTTCTACTATTTTACTACCTTTTAGTTCGAGATGTTCTAAGTGGCCGACTTTGGCATTTATTTTTGGATGATTGGTTTATCTTTATAGAAATCTGATTGTAGCCTTGTTTCATACATATGATAGTGATCAATCATCCAGGGTTTCAGGCCGTGAAGTTTTCATTTGATCGATTTGCAAGGTCGGACAAAAATGTGTTTATAATGATAAAAGTGCGGATAGGAAAACTCTGCAAAGTAGTCATTTTGGGAAATTCGTAGCTTTTTGCCACATGCTCGTCTTTAGTTGAGGGTTGTTTTGTTTTGATCCTTGCATATGAAATTCCTTCCAGACTCAGTGGCTCACCCTCAACTTATCGTTTGATATTTTTCATTCAGCTCCTTCCGAGGCAGTCAATAGTGATTTTCAATTTGCGTTTGCCGGCAATTCTGAACAGGTGTTTTCAACTTTTAAAATCTCCCGCCTCATTCATTTTTTGGTGAATCCCTTCTATAGGATGATTATCTATATCAAAAGGTTCATGTCTACCAAGTTTCAACATTCAGTGATATGTTTTGATTGGCATTTTAATAGCGCGACTAGAGGTGTTTTATTAAGATTTGGCGACTGGCGAAGTATTAAATTTTGAAGTTTTTAAAGGTTTCCAGTTATCCAGATTAGATCCGTTTGCAGACGTCAGTTGTTCTGGATATTTTTGAGGTTCGGTTGTTTGAGTTCAAAATTTTTTTAGGCCGAACCCACTCGGGGCCCAACTTGCCTCATCTTTAAAGAGCGGTTTTTGGAGTTTGTTTTCTAGTATTTTGGAGGAAAATAAATTGTTGTCAATGAATTGCTCTCTTGAAGAGAAAGCATGGACCTATATGCCATAAGTTTTATTAATTCAGTGGGTATGCTTTTATTTTGTGGAGTGAGTTGTTTGGGAATCTCCTAACACCTTGGAAAGGGAGTTGAGTAGGGTTTCCATTTTAATGGGACAATTTTTGAATGTAATATCAAGGCGGCAGATTTGTGCACAAAATGTGATCTAGCATGTTTCTCATGGAACACCAAATGCAGCCCCTTCACCAACTGGATTAACTAAAGTTCCTACACGCCTTTCCTCATGTGGTTGTGTGTGTATCCCTTGTATTACATATTTGCTGTTGTATACAGATGCCATGGGCTGAACACATTATTTTAGTAGGAATGCATGTACTAAAATGGAAGGACTACAAGGCTGCACATGTTCATTAGAGTTATGCACATCTTTTAAATCCAGGAGACTGCATATTTTCTTCTATAAATGTTGCATACACCAAGGGAATTGAGAGTAGTGGTTTGTATGAGGCCTGTGTGAGGTTTCACAAGGAGGCGTGAGTTTTTATGGGGAGAATTGTTGCTGCCATACACACCAAAATGTGTATGGATTAATAGAGGGAGCTACACATTATTTTTAAATCATGTACATACCAGAATGTGGTGGGTTGCAGAGATTTATAAGAAAAACACTGGTGTATGTTGTGGAAGAAGGGCCTTATACACCACGTGCCTTTCTCCCCAGTGTTTCCATTTTCTTTCCCATGTTTCTCATTGACCGCACACACTCTTCCCATCTGGCATTGCATAGACCAAAGGTCTCACGCTATATTAGTTTGGAGCTGCGTAAGCCTCCATTTGGGGTTGTGCGTATGTTTTTAGGCATAGCTACAATGCCCAAGTGAAAATGATAAGAAGGGCAAGGTTGCAAGGCAGCCAGTAGGGGAGTGAAGAAAGAGTCTGCAGGCCTTCATATGCGCTTGCCAATCCGAATGTGCCAATAATGTTTTTGCATTGTGTGGAAGGATATATCCCACATTCAGCATGTTTTGTTTGCCAAAGATATTTAAAACAAATACCACTCAAAATAATGAAATAAAGAGAAGAAAGGAGGGTTGTGTGTTGAGCCAGGTGGGCCTAGCTGGGCGCGCACACCGAAGGTAAATTTTGAAAGAAACTACATTATATCCAAAGAATGATATATCCCACATTGACGCCAAAGGGGAGAAATAAGATCTTTATAAGGCCAAACACACACATTCATGTTGTCTTAAAAAGAAGATGCCTGGTTGGAATGTTATCTCATGCACGCGTGGATTGAGGTGCCAAGTGGACAATGACTTGGTAGTTTGTGGCCCCACATGACGGTAATAAAATTTTGACAGGTTTGCAGGTGCTTGTGACGGTACCTCGAGATGCATGCCAACAGATCGACGAACATCACTGATCTGAAAAAATGAAGTTGCAGGATATATAACATTGCAAAATTGTAATAGAGTGACAAGTGTCACGGTGATGATGTGGTGAGCTGGTACAGTCAGATGCCTGGGTGGATCCATGACCAAACCAAAATGTGACATGTGGCACTTGGTAGTGATGAAGCAAAGGATTGAGCATTAGGTCGGCCACCTTGGGATGCATGCCAATCCAACGGTGGTCATTATGGCGTGAAGCAGAGATGCTCAGATTTTAACCTTAGTGCTTCAGTGACGTAATGACATGTGTCCCAAGGTGAGGTTGTAGATTGGCACCCAGTCAGTAGTACAGACCAATCAGAGAGCATCATGTGGCAGAAAGATGTGCAGAGGTCCAACTGGGCGGTGATGTGGATCCTCAGACCAACAGGATAGTGCCACATGGCACATAGGGTCCACTTTCAAATTCAAATGTCTGTGGAAGGTTTAAATTCAAAATTGTAAAGTTTCAACTATATCATAAATTCAAAAATTTAAATAATGCAGACTGCTCACGGGAAATGATGTCCAGGACTCATTTTTTACCCAAATATACAAGTATTACATGTTTTCAGAATGGGCACGAAACAAGGAATCCAATGGCGGTGTTTGTTTTCAGTTTTTACCAAATTAGTAGAAGAAGTAATGACTATTATTTTCAAGATCAGAGTTTGGTGAAGATTTTTTATTTCAGACTTGACTGATATGCAGATCCGGGAAAGGGGGAGGATCAGATTTCTTGCAACTTGGTTACATTGAAGATATTTTGTTTTGATTCATGGAAGATATCAGATTTGTTGATTATTTTAAGGGCTTTATTGTTGATTTGATCTTTTTTAGAGGAAGTAGCTGATAATTCCCAGGAATGTTTTGTAGAGGTACAAATAGATCAGATTTCTTTCTCCTGTAGGACTTGGGATTTCTAATTAGGTTTAGGTTTTTCAACCTAAATGATCCTTTTCTTATTGTATCCTTGTCTCTATAAAAGGATTTTTGTGATCATTTAGAGGGGCTGGCTGGAAATTCTTAACACAGGAAGCTGAAAAGCTAAGTGTGTATCCTTAGTCCATATTGTAATATGTTTTGCAGGTTGTATTAGGAGAGGGGGAAAACCTTCAAAATCCTTCGCATATTGTCTAAGTGTTGTGTTCTGGAACAGTTTGTAATACAGGAGTTAGAATCCTTATACTTGATGTAGTTTTTTAGTTTTAGATCTCTCCTTTGGTTGTGCTTCTTGAGTTTTGGGTTTTCTGATTCATTGCTTAGAGTTTATCTATGTATGTGTTTTATTTGCAGCCTTGATCTAGGATCAAGTTAAAGGTCTCTAAATGAAACATAGATTCATTTGGTTCCACTAAAAAGATGTTTGTAAGCAGTGTATGAATCTGGTTTATTGTGTTTATGGCCTGGAATCTTTGTTCTTGTATTCTGTATCTGTTTTAGATATATTGCACAATGGACAAGGCACTGATCAGAAATCAGTATTTCCTCTAGTGATGCAAGTTGGCATGGTTGTTTACATTCTGCAAGAAATCATATAATCAAAACCAGTAATTTAAATTTCATTTACTTTAAATAGTTGTCCTACCCAGTGAAGGAGAGTCAATGAATAATAGGTTGTTATTTAGTACTTTCCCACTGATATATGTTGTTAGATCCATTATTGGGTCAAGAACAAGATTATATCTATTGGATCAGGTGTACCCACCTTGGTTTTGCAGAGCCAGAAGTGTAGAGGGCAGTCTTGTCCCTATAGTTGGTCCAGTTACTTTTAGATTTCTCACATTTGGAATTAACCCTTCCTTAATATTAGTCATAAGTATATTGGTATCTCATGGAGTTTAAAATCTTTTGAAAAACCAACAAAATGGTGACTCTGTTGGGGATATGTTAAGAAAAGTTATAAATAATGCGGGTACGAGTAGAGCTAGACTCCTGGCTGGCTTATTCATCTATCCAATGGTTTCCATTAAAGTAAATAAGAGTCAATTTAAAAAGGTTTCAAATCATCTCACCTAGTTGTGAGTGGCGACTCTGAGTTCTTTGTTTGATCAGTGCATATAGTGATATATTTTCAGTCCTGATAAATAGTTTCTATACCCTGTTGAAGTTTGTTGTGTTGATGGAAAGAGATACAAAAGGAGTTTTCAGCAGTTAAGGTGTTTGTCCTCTTCAAGAAGGTGGCGACTCTACAAAGTTTTCAGCAAAGTAAGCTTCAGATTCAGAGGTTTTCCATTCAGCAAGTTGAGTTTCAACTACAACACTTTCAGGTATTTTTGATCTTTATGTGTTTTTCCATAAGATTAGTTGTAAAGTAATTTGTTCCCTATCAAGTGTTTCATCACTAGTAAGAAGGGAAGAATAACATTGACAGTTTCATGTTTCTATGTTGAGTATCTTGTCATGAAATTTTAAATTTACTGTCATAAAGGTTTAAATATTTTGGTATACCTCTTGTAAAGACATAACAAGATGAATAGTTCTCATCTAGCTTCAAACCAAATGAGTAATCAACAAATAGGCTAGCCTAGAAGGCTATGTTTCAGTAGGCTGGATAGAGCTTTAAGTTGTGATCATGTTCCGGGATTCCCCAATTCTCTTTCTAGTGAGCTCATTGATTTAATTCTGGTCTTTGATGATCAGTCAGATTCAGCACTAGGACATGTCCTAACATTCTTCAGATTTGTTGTAAAATATCAGATTTATGATGAAGATGTTAGCATGATATTTTTTGGGAGATCCCTTAAATGGTTTGCAGCTGATTGGTAATTAATTTTACCCCCAAAACATATATCTTCATTGACTGACTTCAAGTGGTTATTCTTAGAAGAATTTGCTGATGATGATGAATGGAATAAGTTGCAAAAGGATCATCCACAAAGAAATAATACAAATAGTATCCTGGAGCATCCTATGTTTAGAGATGAGAATGTTTCTCAAAATGATAAAATTATGTTAGAAGAATATTCAGATTGTATTAGGGATAAAAAATTAGAATCATTGTATACAAGGTCTTCTACTTGTTTAGAGAAGTCTGAATTTGAAAGTCAGAATTATTTGAGTGAAGATTTTGATGAAGATGTCAAGGATGAGTTGTCTCCGGACTTGTTTGAACCAGTGCTGAAAAATTAGGACAACATTTCTCATGATTCCAGAATTTACATCAGTTGTGATTCTTTACCGAGTAAGGAGATGTGTTCTTCTAATAATGAAAATGATGAGGATTCTGATATGAATGATGCGAGTACTTCTTCTCATAAAGAGGCACTACATATAGATGAATTATGCTCTCATACACTCAAGCATTGATGAGATCTCTGATATGTTGACAACTGAATATAATAAATGTACACATATATTCAGTCAGCAAATGTTATACCCTGTTGTTTTTTGTTTTGATACTAAAAATGTTACAGAGGATTTATATAAGTGTGAATCCTTTGGTAAGAATGATCAGGGTATAAATTCTTGTGATGATCATGAGCTAACTGCAAATACAAAATCAGATTGCGGGGATATGATAGTAGGGTTTTCTTGTGAGCAACTCTATGCAAACAAACTTGATAATGATGTTACTCCTTGTGCTAATAATGTTGATTATGATGCTGATAGTGAATTCAGTGAATATGAAGATGATGGAGAAGAGTCTATAGTTGATAATGATTCTATTAAGTTTGTAGACCTTTCTTTTTATCAGCACAAGAGAACAATCTTATTATCTCAATATAAAAGATATTTGTGTAAACAACAAAAAGATGAATATGATGCAGATGAGAGTTGCTGCAGTGATGGTTTTGCACAAGATGAGATGATCCAAGAATTTGGAGCCCCTGTTCTAAACAAAGAAGTCTGCAGCATCGAACAAGAAGCCAAGGCAAATGAACATGAAATCTGGCATCAACTAAGCAGTGAGGAAATCTCAGACTTCTTGGTTGTTTATTTTCAGAGGTGTGCCTCTAAGGTGGATTCTACTTTACAATATCCAGTTGATATATGTTTTGACATTGATAATGAGGCATGTGTTCAACACAATGAAGACAATGATTCATGTTTGTATGAAATCCCCTCATATAATAAGTTTGTAGAAGAAGTGAATGAAGACCATGATAGTATGTCTTCCTATCATGAAGATTCTAATGATAAACAAATTTCTTGTTCAATTTCTTTTCCTTCTTTTGATAAGTATGATGATGATTGTGACAGTGATAGGGACAGTAAATTTCTTGATAAAAGTGATGATACAGATCAGTTGTCCTTATGTCACAATGATTATGAAAAGAGTTTGCATTTGGTTCATGATTCAGATTGTGAGTACATCCTAGAGGATCCAAGATGCTCGATGACTGAAGTATCTCCTAAAGATAGGTCCGAGGATCCATTTCATTTTTAGCTGGGTGAGTTTTTAGTAATGCATGATGGTCACTATGGTTTATCTTTTGTGCATTACTAGATGGACCTTATATTTTCAATCAATATCAAGAAGAGGTAAAGGATCCTCTATATTTCCTGGAATATGAACATGAGGTTGGTTATGATCGGAAGACTTTGGGTTATGGCAAGTACATGACTACCCTTCAGCTCAAAGTTTTTCATATATGTTGGCAGCATGTTTGTCAAAAGTTTTTCAAGCGGCTGGTTCCATATATGGATGAGAATCATATTTATGATAGAGGTAAACAATGCTTCCAATTTTGAGGCTTTGGGCCTTTGCAAATGATGTATATTTTGTGCAGTTTCTTTCTTTCAGTTGTGTGGTGTGTTTCTTTCAGTAAGGTTCCCTGTTTTTGAAAAGAGAGCAAGAAGTCGGTTTTCATTTTTGAGTGGTCTGTTGTACCAAAGATTCAAGATTCTCTGCATGCCCACAAGGGGCATGCATCCCCAACTAGAGCCACTATTGGTGCTCTCAAAAATCTATCTAGTTTTGATCCCCTAATCAGAGAATTTTCCTAAGGCAATGTTCAGTGCTTCAAAAGAACAATTTGAAAAGACCTAAGTTTAAGTGCATACAAAGATAGGCCTGATGAATTTCATGGCATAATGCTTGGGACATGTGTTCCTCACATTTCATTTGGCATATAAAGTTGGTCAAAATTTCTAGAATTCAATTCGGACAAGTTTTGAAGATACCCATTTGAAGGGCTTTCTACAAATCTACATTTTACATCCTGTTTGGTTTTCACTGAATGGCCTACTTTGAGGGTTTACATATAACACCTGATTGATAGTCATGATGAAAGGGTTGTTGCATCATGATATAGGCATGAGAAAGAGGTGCCACACCAATTTTTAGCCCCTCATGTTCCTGTTTGACATGTTTGCCGGAGCCATTCTGTTTGCAATTTCTAAAGTTTCTCTGAGAGTGCACAGTTCAGTTTTGTGAGTGGCTCACTTTGGGGTCTTGCCATTTGCACCCGGTTCAAGGTCAAACATAATTGATGATTGTTTCATAATATAGACATGGAAGTGATGCTCCCTGATAAGTTTTGAATCATGACAGATCCATTTGACCCATTTCCTCAGATAGTTCCGGATGCAACTTCTACTGTTTTATTGCCTTTTAGTTCGAGATGTTCTAAGTGGCCGACTTTGGCGTTTATTTCTGGATGATTGGTTTATCTTTATAGAAATCTGATTGTAGCCTTGTTTCATACATATGATAGTGATCAATCATCCAGGGTTTCAGGCCGTGAAGTTTTCATTTGATCGATTTGCAAGGTCGGACAAAAATGTGTTTATAATGATAAAAGTGCGGATAGGAAAACTCTGCAAAGTAGTCATTTTGGGAAATTCGTAGCTTTTTGCCAGATGCTCGTCTCCAGTTGAGGGTTGTTTTGTTTTGATCCTTGCATATGAAATTCCTTCTAGATTTAGTGGCTTGCCCTCACCTTATCATTTGATATTTTTCATTCAGCTCCTTCCGAGGCAGTCGACAATGATTTTCAATTTGCATTTGCCGGCAATTCTGAATGGGTGTTTTCAAATTTTAAAATCTCCTGCCTTGTTCATTTTTTGGCAAATCCCTTTTACAGGGTGATTATCTATATCAAAAGGTTCATGTCTGCCAAGTTTTAGCATTCAGTGATATGTTTTGATTGGCATTTTAATAGCGCGACTGGAGGTGTTTTATTAAGATTTGGTGACTGGTGAAGTATTAAATTTTGAAGTTTTTAAAGGTTTTTGGTTATCCAGATAGGATCCGTTTGCAGACGCCATTCGTTCTGGATGTTTTTGAGGTCCGATTGTTTGAGTTCAAAATCTTTTTAGGCCAAACCCACTCGGGGCCCAACCTGCCTCATCATTAAAGAGCGGTTTCTGGAGTTTGTTTTCTAGTATTTTGGAGGAAAATAAATTATCGTCAATGAATTGCTCTCTTGAAGAGAAAGCATGGACCTATATGCCATAAGTTTTATTAATTCAGTGGGTATGCTTTTATTTTGCGGAGTGAGTTGTTTGGGAATCTCCTAACACCTTGGAAAGGGAGTTGAATAGGGTTTCCATTTTAATGGGACAATTTTTGAATGTAATATCAAGGCGGCAAATTTGTGCACAAAATGTGATCCAGCATGTCTCTCATGGAACACCACATGCAGCCCCTCCACCAATTGGATTAACTAAAGTTCCTACATGCCTTTCCTCATCTACTTGTGTGTGTATCCCTTATATTACATATTTGCTGTTGTATACACATGTCATGGGTTGAACACATTATTTTAGTAGGAATGCATGTACTAAAATGGAAGGACTACAAGGCTGCACACGTTCATTAGAGTTATGCACATCTTTTAAATCCACGAGACTACATATTTTCTTCTATAAATGTTGCATACACCAAGGGAATTGAGAGTAGTGGTTTGTATGAGGCCTGTGTGAGGTTTCACAAGGAGGCGCGAGTTTTTATGGGGAGAATTATTGCTGCCATACACACCAAAATGTGTATGGATTAATAGAGGGAGCTGCACATTATTTTTAAATCATGTACGTACCAGAATGTGGTGGGTTGCAGAGATTTATAAGAAAAACACTGGTGTATGCTATGGAAGAAGGGCCTTATACACCACGTGCCTTTCTCTCTAGTGTTTCCATTTTCTTGCCCATGTTTCTCATTGACTGCACGCACTCTTCCCATCTGGCATTGCATAGATCAGAGGTCTCACGCTATATTATTTTGGAGCTGCGTAGGCCTCCATTTGGGGTTGTGTGTATGCTTTTAGGCATAGCCACAATGCCCAAGTGAAAATGATAAGAAGGGCAAGGTTGCAAGGCAGCCATCGGGGAAATGAAGAAAGAGTCTGTAGGCCTTCATATGCGCTTGCCAGGCTGGATGCGCCGATAATGTTTTTGTATTGTGTGGAAGGATATATCCTACATTCGACATATTTTATTTGCCAAAGATATTTAAAACAAATACCACTCAAAATAATGAAATAAAGAGAAGAAAGGAGGGTTGTGTGTTGAGCTAGCTGGATTTGGTGGGGCTAGCTGGGCACGCACACCGAAGGTAAATTTTGAAAGAAACTACATTATATGCAAAGAATGATATATCCCATATTGATGCCAAAGGGGAGAAATAAGATCTTTATAAGGCCAAACACACACATTCATGTTGTCTTAAAAAGAAGACACCCGGTTGGAATGTTCTCTCATGCACACGTGGATTGAGGCACCAAGTGGATAGTGACTTGGCAGTTTGTGGCCCCACATGACGGTAATAAAATTTTGACAAGTTTGCAGGCGCTTGTGACAGTACCTCGAGATGCATGCCAACAGATCGACAGACATCACTGATCTAGAAAAATGAAGTTGCGCGATATATAGCATTGCGAAATTGTGACAGAGTGACAAGTGTCACGGTGATGATGTGGCAAGCTCGTACAGTCAGGCACCCGGGTGGATCCATGACTAAACCAAAATGTGACATGTGGCACTTGGTAGTGATGAAGCAGAGGATTGAGCATTTGGTCAGCCACCTTGGGATGTGTACCAATCCAATGATGGTCGTTATGGCGTGAAGCAAAGATGCTCAAAGTTTAACCTTAGCGCTTCAGTGATGTAATGACATGTATCCCAAGGTGAGGTTGCAGATTGGTGCCTAGTCAGCAGTACAGACCAATCAGAGAGTGCCATGTGGCAGAAAGATGTGCAGAGGTCCAACTGGGTGGTGATGTGGATCCTCGAACCAACAGGATAGTGCCACGTGGCACATAGGGTCCAGTTTCAAATTCAAATGTCTGTGTAAGGTTTAAATTAGAAATTGTAAAGTTTCAACTACATCATAAATTCAAAAATTTAAATAATGCAGGTTGCTCATGGGAAATGATGTCCAGGACTCATTTTTTACCCAAATATACTATTATTACCTGTTTTCAGAATCGACACAAAACGAGGAATCCAATGGCGGTGTTTGTTTTTAGTTTTTACCAAATTAGTAGAAGTAGTAATGACTTTTATTTTTGGGATCAGAGTTTGGTGAAGATTTTTTATTTCAGACTTGACTGATATGCAAATCTGGGAAAGGGGGAGGATCAAATTTCTTGCAACTTGGTTGCTTTGAAGATATTTTGTTTCGAGTCATGGGAGATATCAGATTTGTTGATTATTTCAAGGGATTTATTGCTGATTTGATCTTTTTTAGAGGAAGTAACTGATAATTCCTGAGAATGTTCTGTAGAGGTACAAACAGATCAGATTTCTTTCTCCTGCAGGACTTGGGATTTCTAGTTAGGTTTAGGTTTTTCAACCTAAATGATCCTTTTCTTATTGTATCCTTGTCTCTATAAAAGGATTTTTGTAATCATTTAGAGGGGCTGGCTGGAAATTCTTGACACGGGAAGGTAAAAAGCTAAGTGTGTATCCTTAGTCCATATTGTAATATGTTTTGCAGGTTGTATCAGTAGAGGGGAAAAACCTTCAAAATCCTTCGCATATTGTCTAAGTGTTGTGTTCTAGAACAATTTTTAATACAGGAGTTAGAATCCTTATACTTGATGTAGTTTTTCAGTTTCAGATCTCTCCTTTGGTTGCACTTCTTGAGTTTTGGGTTTTCCGATTCATTGCTCAGAGTTTATCTGTGTATGTGTTTTATTTTCAGCCTTGATTTAGGATCAAGTTAAAGGTCTCTGAATGAAACATAGATTCATTTGGTTCAACTAAAAGGATGTTTGTAAGCAGTGTATGAATTTGGTTTAATGTGTTTATGGCCTGGAATCTTTGTTCTTGTATTCTGTATTTGTTTTAGATATATTGCCCAATGGAGAAGGCACTAATCAGAAATCAGTATTTCCTCTAGTGATGCAAGTTGGCATGGTTGTTTACATTCTGCAAGAAATCATATAATCAAAACTAGTAATTTAAATTTCATTTAATTTAAATAGTTGTCCTACCCAGTGATGGAGAGTCAATGAATAATAGGTTGTTATTTAGTACTTTCTCACTGATATCTGTTGTTAGATCCATTATTAAGTCAAGAATAAGATTATATCTATTGGATCAAGTGTACCCACCTTGGTTTTGCAGAGCCAGAAGTGCAGAGGGCAATCTTGTCCCTATAGTTGGTCCAGTTACTTATAGATTTCTCACATTTGGAATTAACCCTTCCTTAATATTAGTCATAAGTATATTGGTATCTCATGGAGTGTAAAATATTTTGAAGAACCAACAAAATGTGTGATGGGAAAACATGTGAGGAATTCATTTAGAAGCAAGCATGATTTGATAGAGAACAAATTGGATCTAGTGCATACAGACTTATGTGGACCAGCTCAAACTAGATCATACTATGGTGAAAGGTACTTTATTTTGTTTGTTGATGATTATTCTAGAATGATGTGGGTTGAGTTCTTGAAAGACAAATATGAAGCATTTGAGAAGTTCAAAATATTCAAAGCTAAAGTTGAAAATGAGTCTGGATTAAAGATAAGATGTCTGAGATCAGATAGAGGAGGAGAATTCACCTTTGACAGATTTTATGAGTATTGCGAAGAACATGGGATAAAGAGACAGCTAAGTGCACCTAGAACCCCTCAGTAGAATGGAATTGTAGAAAGGATAAATAGGATCATACTTGACACATTGCACACTATCATGATTGAAGGAAAAGTTGCACACACCTATTGGAGAGATGCGGTCATTACTTCAGTCTATACTATCAATAGAATTTAATTGAGGCCAGGCGTAGACAAGACACCTTATGAGCTATGGTTTGGGAATGTACCTACATTAAAATAATTTAGAATCTTTGGAAGCAAGTGCTACATCAAGAGAGATGAAAAGCTATTGGCAAGTTTTATGCAAGAAGCGATGAAGGTATTTTTCTTGGTTAGTCTACTAAAATCAAAGCTTATAGATGTTTTAACTTAAGATTGAAGAAGATCATTGAAAGTGCTCATGTTAAGATTGATGAAAAGTTTATGATTCAAGAAAGATATCATGAGTATGAACCTATGATTGACGAAAAACCTATTCCTATCAGTAGAGAAACAATTGTTGATGAAATGTTTGACAACATTGATGTATTATTCAATGACCCTGAAACAAGTGAAGAAGAATAAAAAAAGACAGATGAGAGAGTCACACGTAATGTTCCTAAATTCACATCTAGATACCATTCAAAAGAAGATACCATTGGAGATCAGAACAACAAAGTCATGACAAGATCAAAAGTAAAGAGTTCCACAGTTGATGAAGTGGTATGTTTACTTTCACAAATTGAACCCTTAAGTGTTGAAGATGCTTGTACTAATTCAAATTGGCATGAAGCAATGAAAGAAGAACTAGATCAGATAATTAAGAATGATACATGGGAATTGGTCCCAAGACCTAGTGACAAGAATGTGACTGGAACAAAGTAGATATTTAGAAACAAGATGAATGAAGATGGAACAATAGTAAGAAACAAAGCAAGACTAGTATGTAAAGGATATGTGAAAAGAGAAGGAATTGATTATTCTGATACATTTGCCCCTGTAAGCATATTGGAAGCCATAAAGTTATTTCTAGCCTATGCAACATTCAAAGACTTTAAAGTATATCAGATGGATGTCAAGTCAGCATTCCTGAATGAAGAGTTGAAGGAAGAAGTATACATAGAGAAGCCTAAAGGATTTACTTTATCAGACAAACTTGATATGGTATGCAGATTGAAGAAAGCCCTCTATGGACTTAAGCAAGCCCCTAGAGCGTGGTATGAAAGATTGGATGGTTACTTGACTAAGATTGGATTCAAGAAAGGAGCAACAGATTGTAACTTATTCATAAGAGAGACACCTGATGAATTATTACTAGTTGCTATTTTTGTTGATGACATAATTTTGGTGGTAATGACAATCTTAGTGTAGAATTTGCTAAAGAAATGCAGAGAAAATTTGAAATGAGCATGATTGGACCTATCAAGTACTTTTTGGGATTGAATGTGTAGCAAACAGACAAAGGTATATTCATTAATCAGACTAAGTATGTGAAAGAGATATTAAACAAGTTCAAGATGGATGATTGCAATCCAGTAAGTACCCCTATGATAACATGATGCAAGCTTTCAAAAGAAGATGATTCAATAGCAGTAGAAATGACCTTATATAAGTCTATGATTGGTAAACTAATATATCTTACTCAATCTAGACCTGATATTTCTAATGCAGTTGGTATTGTTGGAAGATTTGCAGCAGAACATAAACAAAGTCATCTTATGGCAGTAAAGAGGATATTTAGATATTTGAAAGGAACTATAGACTATGGTTTATGGTATCCTAATTTAGAGAATTTAAACTGTCATGTGTATACAGGTGCAGATTGGGCAGGTTGTGTGGATGAGAAAGAGTACCTTAGGAGGAGCAGTATTTCTTGGAGATAGGCTTGTTACTTGGACAAGCAAGAAGAAAAATTATATTTCTCAGTCCACAACAAAAGCAGAGTATGTAGCAACAGCATTAAATTGTTCTAAAATTGTGTGGATCAAGAAAATGATAAAAGATTTTGGAATTCAAATTGATTACCCTATTTTTATTCATTGTGACAACACTAGCACTATCAATATATCAAAGAACCCTATGATGCATGCAAAGACAAAACACATTGAGATAAAATATCACTTCTTAAGAGAGAAAGTTGCAGAGAAAGAAGTAAAGTTGGATTATGTGAGCACAAAAGAACAGTTAGCAGACATTTTCACAAAGCCTTTACCGAAGGATACTTTTGAGTATCTCAGGGAGAAGCTGGGAGTAATTCCCTTCCCTGAATCTGATTAGAGTTTGAAGTAGTGCATCAATCCTCTGTGACTGATGAATGGTTGACTACTCTACTTCAGGAGTAGTACCTGTGCTTATTTGCTTTTGTGCCCTTTGCCATTGATGTCAAAGGGGGAGTATATAGTCATGAAAAATAATACAGTAAGGGGGAGTATATACAGTTGAGGAGTATGTAGTAAGGGACAATATATAGTAGCAAAAGATGAGTATGCATAGTTGCAACAGTTGATATTCAGAGCATTCAACAGTAGATGGAGGATTCATCCTTGGGGGAGTTTTGTTGAGGAAATGGAGAATGTTATAAAATAATTGTTCATTTGGATTGGTGGTGTTTTTAATTCCATATGTTGTCATCAATGCCAAAGGGGGAGATTGTTGGAGATTTTCCAACAAGCTGGAGTGTTGACTATATGTTTGTCATTGATGACAACATATGGTAAGTAGTGTGTGGTGTAGTTATATGCAGAGAGCCTTGAGCATATGTTTCCTAGATATGTTATCAGCATGATATCATAGACGCAAAGGTTGATTCCAAGTGAAGACATTAATACATTTTTTTATATCAGTAGTGTTCCTGATAGGTCCTAGGAAGAGTTTTGTATGTGATTTTTAGTATGGCTATGGTGAGGCCTTGCACATTTATATTTGTGTAGAGGACATGTGTATGATGTTATGTTCATGGAAGCAGAGTCAGTTGTGTAGTACAGGTTGAGTTATGATGTTTCCAGTTTTAAAGGAAACTAAGTGAGCGAAAAATAGTTCCCTATGCTAAACTCAAAAGGAGAGGACTGTGCAAATTCATATTTAACCTTTATCAATTACAGAATGTTAATACAATTAACTTAGATGTTGCTGCAATAACATGAATACATGAAAAAGAGAATGACACAATGATATACCCTGGGGAAAACCTTTCGATAAAAACCCCATCACTCCAAAACCTGCACAATGTATTAATTAAAACTGTTACAGTTTACAATACACTTGCAATGCAAGTTCTTTCAGGAGATCATAAACACTTGAAGACAAATCTGGCAGCATAAAATGTTCCAACAATACACTTGCTTCTCATCAGAATTCACAACCCTAAAAAAATGCTTATATCATGCGCTTCCCTTTTTAGGGTAACTTCCAAAGAATAACCGTATTAGGGTTTTACCATTCTCTAAGAAAATAGGAACCCGTGTTGCAGAAGAGTGTACAATACTCAACTTTATCAGTTGCCACATGTCTTCACCCATCATTGAATCTTTCACAATTAGCTCTTACAAATATTAATGACCGTCATAGGAATCCGTCATAACTTTTTTAGTCATGATCACCTTACACATTGTCCAAAGTGCCGACATTTAGCAAATAACAAATGTAAGGAAATATACAAGGTTGAGACACCTTATTCCTAATACAATTGCCAGTTATAGTTTCCTGAGTTTATCTGGTGGAGCCGACATTGTTTATATTGTTTTAGTAGTTGCACCTATCATTTTGATATGCGTGTTTGTATTCATGTTTGGAGAAGAGTTAAGAATGTTTGGTTAAGAGCACATAATGTATTTCAGCATGAGAAGAAAGTTTCAGTTAATTTGGTGGAGCCAACTATGTGAAGCATCAAATCTACTCATATTGAGTTACGCGGTCCTAATTTGTGTTGTGTTCTTAGTATAGCCGTTGGAGATGTTGTTGGAGAGTTATATTATTTCTCTAATATGATTTCAAGGAAGTTCTAACAGGCTAACTTGATTATATCATTTGGAGAAAGATACTTATAGCCGGTCAGTTGTGATCTCTAAGTATGGCAGATAGTTGAAAGAGAACAACAGAGTAGAAGGTGCGAAGTATTGAGCCATCAATAGAAGGTCTATGTGAAAAAGAAGAGAGTATATTATATTCATTGGAATTGATCAAGACAATAGGTCTAACTCATAGTTCACCAAGATCCAGATATAGTGTGTATCTATTATGCAGAAGGTTGCAGCCTTCACCCTTTGAGCAGTGTGCTCCTAGACAGTGTGTCCTCACCCCTAACAGGGTTAATTGTAAAAGACTCCTAACAAGGACTGACCTTTGACCAGGTCAATGTACTTAATGCATTGTAAAGATCAACTCCTTAACATGGTTGTAAGATCTTCTAACATGGATCATTATACTCTAGTGCAGTTCATAGTGGGTGTTGATTCCCACCGAAGTTTTTACCTATTTGGGTTTCCCTGTAACCAAAATTATGGTTTTGTGTTAAGTGTTCTCATATTGTGTTTATGCTTAATATTCTTTTGTACTTAATTGGATAAAGAATTGAATCTTGTAGATAACTGATTCACCCCCCCCCCTTCTCAGTTATCACTTGGGACTATTCCTAACAGTTGCATCAACACTAATTACTACTTCATATTCATTTGGATACATATTTGTTGTTCTATTTCTAGACTGCATATTTCATGGAATATTATCGTTGCTCCATGGTGGCCTTCTGTATACAGTGGATGCTTGGTGACCTTTAATGTAGATTTGACACATGTCTTTGAAAACTGTATGCTTGATCATCATATATTCTTATAGATTTTTGAATCCCATGGATGCCTTTATGTCCTTTACAGTCAATCTACGGTGAAGCTATCTTACTTGATGTAGATGACCCATCATTGTAGTTCTTCTTGGCTATCCACTTGCATGTTTGATTATGACTACATCACCTTGTAGTGGAACACCATGACATTATGACATGTTCTGAGTTATTGTTGTGGATGCCTCATTTGGAAATGATGCCATAGAAACATCAAATGAAACAACAACATTTTATGTTTCTTTTGCATTGTTTAGATGATGCATCCACAATACTGACCACACTCTTGCACCACTGTGACTTATGTATGTCCACTTGATGTTTTCCATGATGGTATCTTCTTCCTCATGTAGCATCTTTCTGAGTGCACATGTCTCATAGCATGGTTTCCTTCTAGAAATGTATGGTTTGATTATACACATGCATGAATGTAGATGAGGATATGTAATAGGATATCATGCATTTCTTAGATCCCTTGGATCTAACCCCATTTCTTTCCTTCTTGCAGGTTCTGGATCAAGTAGGAGCACATTGGATTCACACCCTAGTCATCATTCCATCACCTCTTCAGGCAATGTCTGGTACCATGTTGTTCATGCTCATTTACTCATGTATGTTTATATTCAACCTTATCTTTCTAGGAGTTGGCTATGCTCACAACCTGTGTGAGCCTAGATGTTTTATTTTTCACTCCTTTCTTTGTATAATACATACAATCTTTTCAACATATATATATATATATATATATATATATATATATATATATATATATATATATATATATATATATATATATATATATATATATATATATATATATATATATATGTATGTATGTAATATTTTAGATGTACATCTTTCTTTTCTTTACATGTTCCTCATCTTATGAAATGAACACAAATTTAAACAAGATCACTTAATAATGCAAACTAGGGTACTGTAGTCACTCATCTTAGTAATTAGGTTACCAATTGAAATGAACATAGAAATATGGTAACAACTTCCTTTTGTGATTGTTCCTCTTCTGATGATTCAAGGATAGTGGAAGGGAGTTGAGGTGGAGGTACATAAAGTACTCTCAATTTGTTTTCTTCAATAACCTTATTGGGATCTTTGTTGAACTGGAAAACACAGACCTTTGATTCAATTTCTTTTTGACATAAAAAAACCTTCTATCAATAAGAATCCATCTATGAATAATTAATCATCTTTTGTGGGTTGTTTTATTATTTATGGTTGTATATGCGTCATTACTATCAACAATATTATGAAATCTAAACTGATCATAAATTTTACAACTAAGACCAACTACATTTAGATTCTAAAGTTTCCTCTCTATTTTTTTTTCCTTTCAATCATATCTAAGGATCCATCAAGGATAAGGGTTAATTGAATATGTAACTTAACCTGTTGCAAATTATATTGAATCTTCAAGAGAAACAATAGTAGAAAATGTATGCCTTTATGACTATTTTGATTACAAGTATGCTTCAATTCTCTTATTATCAATGAAACATGATCCAATGTTGGTAGAAGAGAGATTGGAGATTTGAAATCTGTCCTAGCCTACCCCCCAATCATGCTTTATAAATGATATTTTGGACAAAGGATTTATAAAATCATCACTTGTCCAATATCTTTACAATAAAGTAAGCAATGATTTTTACATTTCAAATATACCTTGTTGACAACCCACGAGCTTGGGCATTATGATTTTCTGTTGTATCATTATCATTGTTGCTTCATTATGCCCATTTGAATGCACTTGTGCTTATGATATTCATATCTCATGAATCTAGAGCATTATGGATTTACTAATTACATGATCATAACCAACAGTGAGTATTATAATGTTTTATCAATAACCAAATCAAATCAAGCAATGATATATACAGAAGGAAGAAATAGTCACTGGCCTATGTCCTTGAGCAATCAAGTACAATAAATAATCATCAATGAAAGCAAATAATGATGTCCTAGCTTGATAGTCAATCATGCGATGAATTGAAAACAAGTAATAGTTAATCATTGATGCCCTAGGTCATCACAACAAATAACTAATGATGCTTCGAGATCACATGAAGCAAATGGAATGATTAAAGAGCCAAATAAACACATACCTTTGCTTTTGTACACTTTCCATCATCAAAGATCCATCCACAAAGCTTAGACCAGAACCTTAATCTGGTGCCTTAGAAAAACTCGACCATCTAAATAGTTGCCTTTAATGTTTGATTGTTCTGATTTTTTTCCTTGCCTAGCTCGACTTCACCCTCACAATGTGGCCTCCACCTCTTCGCGTGCGCAACTGGAATTTGGGGAAATTTAGAAAATTAGTAAAGACAAGATGGGTAAATGGAATATGTAATGGAGAAGTAGGGGATAAAAATAGACTTAAAAAGGCCAAACATAGTGCATTAACAATGTTGGAGGATTAACATGCATAATAAAATAGAGCAATAACACATTTGAAAACATAAAATTAGAGGAGGAAACTAAAAAAACCCAGTTCCATTCCAAAGTCTAATTAAAATTCTCATTTATTTATAGGATTTGAATGTCTTGCCAGCTTGGACATGTACTACCCATATTAGTTGCATAGTAGCATTTAAAAACATGAAATTGGAGGAGGAAACTGAAAAAACCCACTTCCAATCCAAAGTCTTGAATATTCTCATCCAATTATGGGAGCTATTAAAATTTTCCTAACTTCTTTCCAGCTTGGACATGTATCCACAGATGCAACTATGCAACAATGCCGAAAATTTATGAAGCGTCCACACCTAATGGATGTAGGTTATTTTATCAATAACCCATTTAGCTTCTAAGACAAGCATTCAACAATTGTTGTATCAGGTGCATGACTATTATTTATTTTGGTTGAGAGTAAAAGTTTAAAAACAAGGCACAATCTTAACCTCATTTTTTTAAAATATCAGAATTAAGACTTACTTTTACTCTTTCTAAACCATTCAATTTTACCAAAAACTACTTAACAAATAAGTAAAATTTTTAACTCCATTTCTATTTAAATAGGTAAAGCATTTGTTAGAACTTAGAATATGTGGTATCATACACTTTTATAATATAAAGATTTTGCTTGTGTTCATATATCTCTCTCTCTTAAATAGTTATATTGAAATTATAGTTGGCTAATTTGCTAATTTGGATATCCACCCTTATGGACAAATATTTGGGCATGTGGCAAAACTATTAGACCTAAAATACAAAACTAGATGTAGGGTATTGATTTATCAACATCTCACTGAGCTTGTATCTACTACAAAGAGTTTTTCTAGACTTACCTATCTCTATGTAATTTTGAAAACTAGTGCACATGAAAGCATTTGTTAGAATATCTTCTATCATATTCTCTCAAGTACAGAACTTCCTCTTCTATTTGAGCTACTTCATTCCTTTAATAGTGATATTGGAAATCTACATATCTAGTTCCATCATGAATAGAGGGGCTCTTAAATATAGTAATACAACTTTTATCATCACAATCTAAGACACTGGTTTGATGGATTTCTCTCCAAAATTTGCTAAAAAACATTTTAGCCATACTTAATTGTTTTGATGCTGAAAGATATTCATAAAAACATACAACTTATTCGAGCTCATTTGTAACCCATTAAAAGTGAGGTCCGAATCAGCTATTCCTTACACATGTGCTAGGAATTTTCTCCCCAGCCTATCAATGATGCTTACCTATATTTGTCATAAACTAGCTAATTTCTCTGGTGGATACATACTCCACATCCCAACTAATCTCTCTTCATGGGTATGTTAAATGATGTGTTTTCAACAATTATTAATGAAATATATTTGAATAGAATTTCATCAAATTTTAGAGATTGATTACTGTAACTTGATCCACTACAGGTGACTTCATAGCTGCATTTTCCCCTCTTGATATTACTTCTAGTTCTAGCATATTGAGATGCTAGAAATGAGTTCTATGCCTTTATTTTCTTTCAATATAAATGGGTGTGCTCATTTTTCATTTTTAGAGTAATATGGGAATTCTCACCGTTTAATGTTGGGTTTATTTTGAGGGAATGAGTTAATATAATTATATTTTGAATAGAATAAGATACTGGGTTAATTGTTTCATTTTTAATTGATCATTTTTTTTACACATTTTCACACCTTCAACCTTTATCTTACACATATTCTCATTGATCTTGATATATATTAATATATATTATGTCTATTATTATCCATAATGTTCAAACAATCAATCCCCAACTTAATTTTACCATTCCCTTTATCTTAGGTTAATCTCATGGAGGCAAGACAGATCTTGTTCCCATGGAATTAACTCCCATATGTTCAAAAGTTCAATTTCAAAATTTGTTGACTCCTTTATTTATAGAACTGACCATCAAGAGACATCATCAAAATGATCATACAAGAGCATCATCACATATGTCCAAATTAAGAAATACCAACAGTGATGTAAGCACAAGCCTTGGAAGATCTTCAAGACAGTGATCCAAGAAGGAATAGTCAAACAGTAAGCATGTCATCAAATGATCATGCAATTAGTAAATCCATAATGCCATAGCTTCATGAGATCCAACAGTAAATAAAAATGCAAGGATCCAACAATAATTCCCTAGTGTTAAACACGGGTCCTCAAAGATCCAAACAAGTAAAATACAACAGTGAGCATTATAATGTTGTGTCAATAACCAAATCAAATCAGGCAATGATATATATAGAAGGAAGAAATAGTCATAGGTCCATGGCCTTGAGAAATCAAGTACAATAAATAATCATCAATAGAAGCAAATAATGATTCCCTAGCCTGATAGTCAATCATGCGATGAATTGAAAACAAGTAATAGTTAATCATTGATTGCCTAGGTCATCACAACAAGCAGATAATGATGACTGTATGTTTCATTATGACTACATCACCTTGTATTAGAACACCATGACCTTATGACATGTTTTGAGTTATTACTATGGATGCCTCATTTGGAAATGATGCCATAGCAACATCAAATGAAACAATAACATTTGATGTTGTTGTTGCATTGTTTGGATGATGCATCCATAATACTAACCACGCTCTTGCACCAATGTGACTTATGTATGTCCACTTGATGTTTTCCATGAGACATGATTGTATTTTGATAGAGTAACTCTAAAAGGAAGCCACTTACTTGTTGCTGCTCCATCATAATTCTGGTTGCTCTCTTTGATGTATTGGCACTTTTCACTATTTGATTGTGCTCTCATGCTTTCTATACTTGAAACTGGCTTGTTCCCATCATGATGTGAAGCTCATAGGTTTCCTTTCTTTTCAAATTAGATTTATTGCAGAGCTCCTTTGTACCATTCTACCTTCATGGATTCTGAATGTTCCATGGTCATTGTTGCCTCATCGACTGCTTCCCTCTTCTTAAATCAGTGCTCCTCCTTGAGGCTGTAAGGGTAATCAAAAACTTTGTGGAAATAGAGCTTTTGATTACCCTAATAGGTTAAATGTAGGGTACTAGGAGGGCCTAAAAACTTGATCATGGGTTCTCTTGGCCTGTAATGCATATTTTTTCAAGGGGCTTTGAGGGCTTCCTGACAGTGCCCACACTGTAGGGCAACATCATTCATTACATTTTAGTACTTTGAAATTGTTGTTGTCCAGACAATCACTATACTTTTTGGATGGTCTTTTCAAAAGGCCATCCTCTCAGTACTTTGATTATCTGAGTGAGGGTAAAAAAAAGTGTCACAACTTCTTCTATATATGCACATGGAACAAACATATCTTGTAGCATGGTTTCCTTCTAGAAATGTATGGCTTGATTATGCACATGCATGATTGTAGATAAGGATATGTAATAGGATATAGTGCATTTATTATATCCCTTGGATCTAACCCCATTTATTTCCTTCTTGCAAGTTCTAGATCAAGTAGGAGCACACTGGATTCACACCTTGGTCATCCTTCCATCATCTCTTCAGGCAATGTCCGGTACCCTGTTGTTTATGCTCATTTACTCATGTATGTCTATATTCAACCTTATCTTTCTAGGAGTTGGCTATTCTCACGGCCAGTGTGAGCCTAAATGTTTTATTTTTCACTCCTTTCTTTGTACAATACATAAAAGCTTTTCAACATATATATACATATGCTTCACATATATATACAAGATTTTCAACATATATATTAATATTAGGGAAAAGGCTTCACCTTCCTTTCATCTCTATGCTAGATCAAGGTTGGAATGTAAAACTTTATGCTATATCCCTAAACATGCTTGAAGCTATGAGCTTAGACTCTATTATTTCATGCTATTTTGGCCTCAAAGAGGGCTTGGTTTTCACTATGCCACCACTGATGTTGTATTTGGGATGTTTCCTTTGCTGGACCGAGCTTTGTGGATGGATATTTGATGATGGAAAGTGTACAAAAATAGAGGTAGGTGTTTATTTGGCTCTTTGATCATTCCATTTACTTCATGTGAGCTTGAAGCATCATTATCTACTTTCTGTGATGACCTAGGGCATCAATGATTAACTATTCCTTGTTTTCAATTCATCGCATGATTGACTAGCAGGCTAGGGAATTATTATTTACTTCCATTGATTATTATTTACTATACTTTATTGCTCAAGGCCGTGAGCCTGTGACTGTTTCTTCCTTCTGTATATATCATTACTTGATTTAATTTGGTTATTAACACAACATTATAATGATCATTGATGTATTTTACTTGTTTGGATCTTTGAGGAGTCATGTTTAACACTAGGGCATTATTGTTGGATCCTTGCATTTGTATTTACTGTTTGATTTGATGACCTAGGGCATCAATGATTAATTATTACTTGTTTTCAATTCATCACATGATTGACTATCGGGCTAGGGCATAATTATTTGCTTCCATTGATGATTATTTATTGTACTTGGTTTCTCAAGGTTGCGGGCTTGTGACTGTTTCTTCCTTCTTTATATATCATTGCTTGATTTGATTTGGTTATTGACACAACATTATAATGCTCACTGCTATATTTTACTTGTTTAACACTAGGGCATTATTGCTAGATCCTTGCATTTTTATTTACTATTGGATCTCATGAAGCTAGGGCATTATAGATTTACTAATTGCATGATCATTTGATGGCATGCTGACTATTTGACTATTCCTTCTTGGATCACTGTCTTGAAGATCTTCCAAGGTCCGTGCTTGTATCACTATTGGTATTTCTTAATTTGGACATATGTGTTGATGCTTTTGTATGATCATTTTGATGATGTCTCTTGTGTCACTACTTCAAGACAATGTGTATTGAATCTTCATTGCCTCATCATGATGTACCATTTGTTGTTGCATCAACACTTATTGCTGCTTCATCTTCATTTGGATACATATTTGTTGTTGTCCTATTTCTACACTGCATATTTTATGGAATATTATTGCTGCTCCATGGTGGCCTTTTATATATAGTAGATGCTTGGTGACCTTTAATGTAGATTTGACACATGTATTTGAAAAATTTATGCTTGATCATCATATATGCTTTGAGATTTTTGAATCCCATGGATGCCTTTATGTCCTTTGCATTCAATCTATGGTGAAGCTATCTCACTTGATGTAGATGACACATCATTGTAGTCCTTCTTGGATGTCCACCTGCATGTATGATTATGACTACATCACCTTGTATTGGAACACCATGACCTTATGACATGTTTTGAGTTATTGTTGTGGATGCCTCATTTGGAAATGATTCCATAGAAACATCAAATGAAACAACAACATTTGATGTTGTTGTTGCATTTTTTGGATGATGCATCCACAGTAATGACCATGCTCTTGCACCACTGTGACTTGTGTATGTCCACTTGATGTTTTCCATGATGGTATCTTCTTCCTCATGTAGCATCTTTCTGAGTGCACATGTCTTGTAGCATGGTTTCCTTCTAGAAATGTATGGCTTGATTATGAACATGCATGACTATAGATGAGGATATGTAATATGATATCATGCATTTCTTAGATCCCTTGGATCTAACCCCATTTCTTTCCTTCTTGCAGGTTTTGGATCAAGTAGGAGTACATTGGATTCACACATTGGTCATCCTTCCATCATCTCTTCAAGAAATGTCTGGTACCCTATTGTTTATGCTCATTTACTCATGTATGTTGACTTGTATTATACAGAAGTCACCACCATACCTATACAAATCTTCACCTACACACCAACAATCAAGCAGAGATCTTATACATTCTACAATAAATGGAATCACATGGTCATATAAAATATGCATATAAGGAATGCATAATATAACACAATAGGAAGTAGTTTGTTATAGGAGATTAATGGTACTATGAAGGATAATTAGGATTTGTGACAAGGAGTTCACGGTAATGTAGTGAAGAGTAAGAGATTGTGAAAGGAGGTTTATTGTCCTGTAACAAAACTAGGTAATAGAAAAAAACTAGGTGGAATGTCAAAACCACCTTAAATCTGCTTCACAGGAACCTTTGAATGGGTAACTATCTTTCCCTCACCTTTATCACTCCCCTATGACTTCCCTTGCAAATGTATTGTAATTTGTGGATTCTCTTGTTAGTAGTATCTAGAAGAAGGTCATTAAAGGAAATAATAGGTCCTTAGGAGGTGATCCATGAAGGATATCACTTTGTGGTAATACTTCTTCCATAAAAGTACCAACATCTTGCACTGGTTCTTGACAACAAGATATTTCCATTTTTTCATTAAGTTCTTCCATTTTTGGAAGATGAGCAGTAAAGGAGACATTTTCATTACTTCTTTTTCAGTATCTTCTTGAGCATTTTCAATATCTTCTACAACATCCTGTAAATTTTATTGCTTCTTTTTGTTTCTATTTTGGATTCAGAGTTCCCTATCCATCTTCTCTTTTCACTTCTTATAGGAGATGTTAGCTAACACCTTGACATAGACAAGGGATGTGGATCCAATTAAGAATAATCCAAACCTTGCAGCTTTAGAACAACACATCGAAAGAACACAACACAACAAAACAAAATATGTTTCGAAACATATTTTCCATTAACATGCCTGACTATAAGGCCTTCCGGATTAGGGCCAATTACAATCAAGAAGTAATTTTGCAAGATCATCAAGATCCAACACAACTCCATCTAGTTCAGTTCTAAAAACTATCAGCAACTGATGGAAAACCTAAGGCAGATCTAAACTTGAGCTCGCAAGCCTCCAAGCAATCTCCTTGTCTCCAAGTATGCAAACCACTAGCTCTACTATTACAAACTATTAGATAACAATATGATCTGTAAGATCTCGTAGGATCTTTTCCACAACTTCACTTATCTGCTACCCTCATATCTACTTTCATGATCTCTCTAAGTCATCCCTGATCTCCCTAAAACATCTACCCAAACACCCCTTAAATACTAATCATCAGCCACAAGTTAGCTAGATGAAACCATTAACTCCTCCTAACAAATATTAACTGCAATACAAGTTGGCTCTCAAATAGCCTTACAATTAATAAATTCAACATGTTAGCCTATAACAACAGCTACCAACAATAAATGCACCAAGTTGGCTAACCAAATCACCAAGAACTACTGTCGGTAAACCAGAACTACTGAGTGCTAAAGAACATATCGAGCAAACACACCAAGTAAGTTTCACAAGCATTACCGAGAACCAGGGATGCTGAGTCTCCTTCAATGATCGAGCTTCCTTTAGCAACTGAGTCCTCCAGCGACTGAGCCACTTCAGTGACCGAGCAATAGACATAAACACTGAGACCCCATCGGTAACCGTGTACCAAGTAACAAAACACCAAGTCACTGAGTGACCATCATCCACCAAGATCCACCAGAACTTCCAACCAAGAATCACTACCAAGACCACTGAGCTCCATCGGTGAAGTAAAATAAACTTTTACTAAGAGATATTACCCAAATAACTGAGTAAAAGCCTATCTTTACCAAGCTTATCCACCTCCTTCGCCGAGTGCCATAAAATCACAACTGGATAAGAAGCTAGGATGCTACTGCATCAGACTCCTGGGGTACAAAGAAAAGTGTGTCTTACACTTTCTCACCAAAGAGAACATCTAAACAACACAAACTCCACTTTATCTTCACCAAAGGTTTCCACTCCATCATAGGAAAGAGAACCAATATGCAACTCAACCAATCAGCATGTTCCAGAACAAGAACAAATTGAACCTTCAACTCATCACAAGACTCATTACTGTCAATCAGTAACTCAAGTCCACAACCAGCAAACAACATCAGCACCTCAACACTGAACAAAAGCAATTTGGTAACACCATCATCATGAAGGTGTTCAACAGCAGGTAACTTCTCATCAACAACAACCCGACCAGGCACAACCAGATGCTCTGCAATTTCCATGTCAGGCACAACCGAATGAACATGAAAACCAATCTTCTCACCAACTTCAACAAGGTCAACAACATTGTCAGTAAGTATAGGTAACTCAGAAATAACCATAAGTTTCTTTGCAGACTTCATGGCAAAATCCACCAATTGACCATCAAAACCAACCTCACATACCTCCACATGTCTTCTCTCTCGGACCAGTCTTCTAACCGTCTAGACAACTTTCTTTTGGATCAGCATGATCCAACTCTAGTAAGCTTTACAAAGCTCAACAATACTTTCCTTTGCAAGGTTCTTAACTCGGTTCTCCACACAGTTTAGCAAATCTGCTTCCAACCAAGAAAACCTTTCAGAAATCTTTGCTCCCACCACATCACAAATATCTACAATTGCACCAAGGTCCAATCTTCTTAGAGGCATCCTTAAGATAATAGAAACCCTCTGCAACAAACCCTCCACCAACCACCTTATGACAACCTCCAAGTTGCATGCAAGTCAGATCACAACCTGCCACCTCACACAAACAACTAGGGCAAGATTCCACAAGTTTAGTGCCATAGATCTGCAATCCAGATCATATGATCTCTTCACTAACAAGATCAAATTTGCAAGATTAGCCTTGCTAGGTCAACCTTTACTCCACAAAATCAACTTAGCTCTAATACCACCTAACACAAACAAGGGGTGGGGATCAAATTAAGGACAGTCCAAACCTTGCAGCTTTAGAACAACATAGCAGAATAACACAACACAATAAGACAATATATGTTTCAAAACATATTTTCCATTAAGATGCCTGACTGTAAGGCCCTCTGGGTTAGGGCCAATTACAATCAAGAATTAATTCTGCAAGATCATCAAGATCCAACACAACTCTAGCTAGTTCAGTTCTGAAAACTATCAGCAACTGATGGAAAACCTAAGGTAGATCTAAACTTGATGTCACAAGCATCCAAGCAATCTCCTTGTCTCCAAATATGGAAACCACTAGCTCTGCTATTACAAACTATCAGATATCAATCTAATCTGCAAGATCTCATAGGATCTTTTCCACAACTTCACTTATCTTCTACCCTCAGATTTGCTTTCATGATCTCTCTAAGTCATCCTTGATCTCCCTAAAACATCTACCCAAACACCCCTTAAATACTAATCATCAACCACAATTTGGTTGGATGAAACCATTAAATCCTCCTAACAAATATTAAATGCAATACAAGTTGGCTCTCAAATAGCCTTACAATTAATAAATTCAACATGTCAGCCTGTAACAACAGCTACCAACAATAAATGCACCAAGTCGGCCAACCAAATCACCATCATCCACCGAGATCCACTAGAACTTCCAACTAAGAATCACTACCAAGACCACTGAGCTCCATCGGTGAAGAAAAAAAACTTCGACCGAGAGCTATTACCCAAATAACTGAGTAAAATCCTGTCTTTACCGAGCTTATCCACCTCCTTCGCCAAGTGACAGAAAATCACAAGGAATTGGACAAGAAGCCAGGATGCTACTACATCACATCTCCACTTCATCTTTTGTAGTAGCGTGGGCAACATAAGCAAGGTTATCCATATGACTAGATGACCATTTAGGGTTTCAATGAATAGAGGATTTATTTAGTTTATTTTTCACACTAGGAGAATTAATAGGACTCTTTTTAGTGTCTTGGGGGTTTTACTAGCAAGGCTATTTTTCAAGCTTCTCTTTTGAGTGGATTCCCCCTCAAGGGTCTCAATTTTAGCAGGTTGGGGTTCCTCAGTTTATAAGCCATAATCCACAAAAGTATCCCATCCAATTTGGGGTTTTATAGTAAGAAGGTTGTGTATGACAAGAAGTTTGATCAAGAAGTGATAGGCCATGAAATTAGTATGTCCTTCTCAATAGTGATTGCATGCACATTTTAATGATTACAAGTATGTACTTGATTAAGTAGCTCCAAATATGGATATAAAAAAAGAGAGAATCATTTCTTCCATCTTGGTTAGAAACATATCAAGCAATTGGGATGTTATTAGAAGTAAGATTAATAAAATGTATAAATCAGCCTTGACAAAAAAATCTCAAGCCATATAAGATAAAGCTAAGAGAACTGAAGTGAAGGCCTGGCCTTTGGAAGGAGTAGGAAGATGCCTAAAGAAGATATTCCATATAAGATAATGCCAAGAGAACCAAAGTAAAGGATTGTTCACCAATCTAAATGCACAACTTCACAACAGAGTTTGATACAAGCTTGATGTTGTCAAACTCTACAGATGTGACTTAGAGTGATTCTTGAAAGACAAGTAATATGATTAATAAAGTCTGAAGTGAATTAATGATGGTGTGGTAATCATTTAAATTCGTGACTTATGGGAAGGCATACTTGGCAATGCATGATGTAATTGAAAAGGTGAATGACATGGGTAAAATAATCATTATGTGATCAAGTTAAATTTACAAAGTAACATATCATTTATAAAACCTACCATAACATGTCTTTTTTTGTTTGACATTTTTTGTCACAACTAAAGAGTTCTCACCATGAGAAAATAGAGTGACCATTTTCTATCAAAACAATATATGCATATATAAACATTAAGTACAACATGTCCAATTTTATTGCAAATATACACATTAAGGATCATGTCAGATAATACAAGGGAATTTGATCAAAATAGGGAGACAATCGCTAGATTGTTGTTTGACTTTCAAAGAGAAGGCGATGAAAAATGTTATTGTCCATGCAAGAGTTGTAATGACTTAAAGATGAGAAGAATCAAAATCAAAATATAAAAGAGACATTGTAGGGAGAATGGTCACATTGAAGGGGGGTTTGATTATCATCCATTGGTAAGTTGTTTGTTATATTGTTTTCACAATTAATATACATATGAAACATGGAAGGAGGTTTGATTATCACATTGAAGGGGGGTTTTATTATCATCATTTTTATATAGGTTGATCTCCCCAATGTAGTACATGATATGGACCACCACATCTCAGAGGAACATGAGGGTGTGAATATAGAGGAACATGGAGGTGTGAGTATTGAAGATGAATATCATGATCCCATGGAAGATGATGATCATGCGCCAGAAAATACATTTGAAGATGATGGTATGAATGCATTTATCCTTGACACATTTGGTACTGGTGTTGCTTCTAATAATGATGATTATTATGATGAGGATGACATTGATGTCGTCCATGATATACCTCTACTTGAGAAGGTGAACACGACCCTTTACGAAGGCTCCCAATCTACTATTCTCTATGTTGTATTGTTGTTGGTGAATTTGAAGGTTATGAATGGTTTATCCAACATAGCAATGTCATGTATGCTAAGGTTTGTCATATACGTCAATATAGTCTATAAAATGTGAAACATATACCATTAAGATTGTTTATAGAAATGACTTATATTTTTTTGTTGTAGATTGATAGGTGAGTTTCTGTTACCACCATCAAATGTTCTCTCTCGCTCATACTGAGAATTATGTGCCACTATGAAACATATTGGAATGGAGTAAGCAATAGATGCTTGTCCCAAAGATCATTTTATTTATCATAAAGAACATGAATATGAAAAGGAATGCCTTGAATGTCATATGAGAAGACATCGAGATGATCAAATGACAAGAAAGGTGCCTTGCAAGGTTCTTCATTACATCCCCATTATTCCATGTCTGAAATGATTATTAAGGTGCAGTAGCTTGGCACTATTTATGGATTACCATACATGCAACAGGAGTTGAGATGACATTATTCGAATGCCCATGAATGGTTCATCATTTATGGACATAGAGGAAAAGTGGCCACACTTTAAAGAAGAACCTCAAGATCTCAAGCTTTCTCTGGCAGCAGACGGTGTCAATTCATTTGGAGAGATGAGATCTATTTACTCGGTGTTGCCTATTTTTGTTATCAACAATAACCTTCCTCCAAAAATATCAATAAAGAGGGAACACATTATGTTGGCAATGATTGTTCTAAGTATTTTATTATTTTATAGTTATCTACATGTAATTATAAGTCTTAGAGTGAAATGGCCACAATAATTATGGAATGGTTTATGTATGACATCTCTAGACCGGACAAAGACAATTTCAATTCCATGCAATGCTTGTGTGGACAATTCATTATGCCCCAGGGTTGACACATTTTTGTGGTATGTTATGGTGAATTTTAGTTGTACGTGATAATTCTAATTCTAAAAATTAACATATTTAATCCAATTGTATCATTATCTTGTAGGTCTTCAAACAAAGGGAAAATTTGCATGTCCAATGTGTGGTCCAAAGATGAAATCTTGTCATTCCAAAAGTTTAAGAAAGCAGGTGTTTTGATGAGTATAGGCACTTCCTCCAGAGAAATCATAAGTATCAAAGTGCAGAAAAAACATATTTTCAATGGGAAAGAAGAGACTACATCAAAGCCCCGAAGATTGACGCCTCACCTATGGCAGTTGGAATATAATAGAATTCGAGGTAATATCGTTCCACCTAATAGTTTATGTTTGAAAATTATATATTTAGATTGTGTTTTATTGGCTAATTATGTAATTGATGATCAAGAAGGTTGTGAAGGCATCACTGACCACCTTCCAAAGGGACTAAAATGTTATCCCAAAAAATTTAGTAGGCTTCCCTATTATGAGCAACTATAAATTGTGCATTTTTTTTTTGATACTATGCATATTGGAAAGAATGTAATAGAGACACTATGGAAAATATTGGATGGAAGGCATGACAAAAAAAAAACTTGGCAAAATTTGTAGTGACATTCATGATTCCAATCATGCAATGAAAAATATCATTGAATCAAATAACAATGGAGACTGGATTAATGCAAGTGCCCTTCCTTGGTTATTAAAAAAGCAAAAAAGTAATGCCATAAAAGAATTCATCAAAAAATTTGATTCCCTATAGGATTTGCTACAAATATAAGCAATCTCATATCAAAGAAAAGTGATTTTGGGCCAGGGATGAAAATGCATGATTGGCATACCTTCATCAAGATAAGTCACGATCTTTTGTATTTACAATATATTTGTGTAACTACATTCAATTTTTATTGTATGAAATGATCATTTGATAATTGTTGCAGTATGTGCTACCCTATTGCTCCTAGAGAACTTCAACAATAATACCAAACAAGTGGTAAATGATCTTGTAAAATACATGAGGTAAGCAATGATATTTGTTCAATATATCAAACAGTAATATCAAATAAGTAATATATTGTAAAGTCTCGTATTTATATATTTTTGTGTCTTGAATCCCTTGTAGGTGGTTGTCATCTAAAGAAATCCATAAAGAAAATATAAAATATTGGAAGAAAAGAATTCGTCGACTAATGTGTGAAATGAAAAAGTGTTTACCTTCAACTTTTTTCAATGCACAAGAACACTACCTCATACACCAAGTTAAGGAGATTGAATTGTGTGGACCTGTACAAGCTAGGTCAATGTGGATGGTTGAGAGGCACTTGAAATTTTTGAAGGGTTTGGTTCGACAAAGAGCACGTCTTGAGGGTTGTATGGTTGAGGGATATATGGTATACTAGATGATGGTGTACGTTACTAAATATCTCCCTAATCTTGCAGCAAAGACCCATATAGATTGCATTTGGGATCTCGAATCCATTAAAAAATTCAAAGGGGAGTACTTGGTGGGGAACGGTAGATTTAGGAAAGTGAAAGGTAATAAATTATGAGATGTTATTTTAGTTAATTAATTCTTAATCTTCAAAATAAATCTATTGTAAGTCATCTATTTACTTTTGTATAGTTGCTAAAGAGTGGGATGCAATACATTTGTTTATTGCAAACAATCAAGATTGGATGACAATATGGATTGAACGATGTCAACATTATGGTCATAGATTAAAATGAGAATCTGTGTCTTCATTGGTTATACAAGCTCATCGTAATGGAGATCCCAATGTTACACAAAATGAAATAGATTTAGCATATGGTTTAAGAGATCTCTAGGTACTTATAAATTTGTTAATCAACCATGTGTTTTTTAATTTGTGATGCAATAATTTATACATATTTGACATTATTGTAGGTGAAACACCACAAGGCTATGTTATGCAATGGTTATAAATTTCACATCAAAATGTTGGATGACACAAAGAGAACTTGTGATTCTGGGATAAGTGCAGTCTTCCAGGTGACTAATATTTCATCTAGAAATGACTTACATCCTTGAGATTCTCAAAATCGACACTATGACATTTTGGTTGATATACTTGACTATGACTTTAATTCATTCAAATTAGTTCTCTTTGTCATGAAATGGTACAGACCATGACTCAATCAAAATGATCCTAATAGAACTGTTATTGAACATGACAATGGATTTCCAATGATTAATACAAGGTTGTTTGAGCCAGTTGGGGAAGAACCCTATGTTCTTCCAAGTCAATGTGAGCAGGCATTTTACTCAGAGGTTTCACATAAACTAGGTTGGTCATTTGTTGTTAGACATGATCCAAGAGGAATGCCGATAAAGTATAATGCGATGGAAGAAGAAGATATTGAGAAAGAGGAAGAAGTGGAAGATGATGTAGATGATGATCACGATCGAGAGTTAGTCGAAGAAGAAGAAGAAGATGATGTTTCTACTGATCACGATGATGAGGAGGAGGAGGATGATGACGATGATGATGCTGATGACAATGATGATGATAGTGGTGGTGATGATGCCGTTGATGATAATGATCTTGATGATTAGATGAATGAAGAAGAATACCAATGACATGAATAAAATGTACAATTATGTGTTCAATGCCTATGCTATTCAATATTGAGTTCTTTATAGATCAATGATTAATATTGAGTTCTTGATAGATCAATGACATAAGACAATTGATTTACATATGCATAAAACCCGAACCCCTTTCACGAGAATCCCACACAGTCTCATGGATTGTCAGGTATAAGTCAATACATCCCATATAGATTAATGTCTTTTACCATTTGTAAAATATCTCTCTCATTGCCACCTATCCCTCTCATTTCATGGAGTGCAGGTACTAGTGAATAGGTATTTGTCAGATTTGTCTTCCTCAAGTGAGGAAAATGTTGGAATGGAAGAAGAAAGTGAGACATTTAGTATGTCTAAATCAAGGAGATCGACTTGAGGTCAAAAGATCACAAAGAAATTCAATAAATGCATTGAATTTTTCCTTGCTCAAGGGGAGTCGTGTTCTTATGATGATGAGAGAAAAGGTGACTCTGAGGTGCTGTTTAGGTACAAACATCTATAGTAACAATGGGTCCCCGATGAACTTCCTCCAATAAACATTGATTTTTGTGTTATAGAGAGGATATATCGCATAACAACATCCTCATTACATGGTTTGGGCCTATTTTCCATGGATTGCATAAAGGTCTCTTACAAAAAAGTTGTTGAATTGATGGAGTATGTCAGACCTTTTTATGATTACAGTAGTTGGATGCAGATTGTTAGATATAAAAAAAGTATGTGTAGGTATGCACTCACGACAAATTATATACAACAAAAAGTCAGTGAACAAAAATAGTAGCTATATAGATTGATGGAAGGCCAAAAGCATTAGGGAATATTGTAGGTTTTATATACAATACATGACCTATGTCAATTAAGAAGCAACCCAATTGCATATTTGAGGCAGGCGAGGGAAATCACGTATTTGTATGTGCGATCAAATCAATACGTGGAGGCGAAGAGTTGCATATCGATTACAATTTGAATCGCATAGATACAAAAAAACCCACTATCATGGAAAAGGTGGTACACATTATGCACCATTTAAAGAAAATCCAATTAAATAGTAAAATGAACTTGTACATGATTTAAAATTGTTTAAAAATTAAAAAACTATCTCTTCTTTTAATTGAAGCATTCTGATAATTGTCTATTATTCAATGTAACTTAGAATAAGAACACGTGTTTTAACATGTCTCAATCATTTTTTTTTGAAATATAGGGCTATAGTATATATCAACAGCCACACGATACACATGATGATGATGGTTCTCATGGGACTTCTTCTTCCCAACAGGTAAAACTCATTGTTGTTGTACAAATGCACATACAAGAAAAATATATGTTAATGTGTATTTTTTGTTATGTTTTATTCTTCACTACTATTTTGGATTGCTTTTAAATAAAGTGCTAATAATATTATTCTCACAAATGAGTGTTGATCAGAAAAAGGGAAAGGAACAAATAGTCCATGAGGAGCCGCATGATGAGTAGGATCCATTCATTATTGATTTTGCATCAGTCGTTGATCCTATGGTTGCACTACAAAAGGTCCTTTGTACACTGTTAAGAGAGTTAACTCGATTAACATCAATTATACCTCAGACTCCTCATATACAGATGAGAGAGGATGAGTTGATTCACCTGGTTCAGACTTATACAGTAAGTATTAATGTAGTTTTTAATTGTAACAAAAGTTTAATAATGGTTTTTATAGTATACTCTTTTATTTATGTCATTAACTAAAATACATATGTGTTATTTTTACAGAGGATGCAAAATAAATTAAAGGTCCATGCCCCAGATGTAGATACTTCAGGTGGTTCAAGTACATCACTTGTTCTATCCTCCACTTGTATTTTTCTCGAACAATTTTTTTTAATAGCTCTAACAATCTTGTCCATGGTTGTCCATATTTTTTTATGCTCTAGTAATCTTATTTTTTAGCACCTACCATTGATCCTAGGTTTAGTATGCCACCTTCTACAAGGAACATAACCATAGAGGTACTACTGCCAGCAATGTCGGCAACACTTAGCATGGCCACAAATGCGATGACAATGCCTATTGGTAAGTAGATTCCTCTTTTTCTCTCTCATTTATCATGTGTTTATTTCGCTTGAACTATTCTTTCTTAGGGGGCATTTTGTAATATTGGATTCATTTTATGTAGGAGGCAATGAGGAAATTCCTAGATGTACTCGTGTTAGATGTACGAGAACAATAGAGAATTGTGATCAATTGCTCGTGAGCATTGAAGATGGACTTCCTGCGAGAGTAGCCCAGCTTCCAGGTACTTTAAAGATTGATCATTTCTTTTACTGTAAAATCTTATACTCATAATGTAATGCACTAACCCCTTGTGCAGTCCCTTGAAATAACTAATAATCCCATTATTATTTTGTAAGAAATAATCTATTTTATGAAAATTTTAATGATGAATGTTTGCGCATTTTCGGGCCGACCATACGTACATGGTATCATATTTGGATTTCATTGCTAGATCAGATTTCCTTTGATCCCTTTCTTCAATTATATTAAAAGGTAGCTTCACTTCATTTATGACTCTAACAAATTTTTTTTCTTAAAAGGTGGCAATTACAAGATAAAGAGTTAAAGGATAAACTCATTGAATCTATGACAAATTTTTTTGGACCCAACATCTTTTAAAGACTTAGGCTCCTTGAGAAAGCGGACCAAGCTTTGAAGTATATTAGGGACAACTATAGGTCCCAAATAAAATGCAACCCTTATTACAAGCGACCCCCCTATGTTCCTATTAATGAGTGGGAGAATCTTAAAAGAGATGCACTTGAGAAAAGCGCAAGACATGGTGGAGAAATACTACCACCCGAAGAAACAAGGTACATGATAATCTTAATAATGAAATTATATACTATTTACTCTCTATACTTATGCGATCTAACATATTTCAAACATCACATAGGTTGCCTGACACATCAAAGGCAACATAAGCAAGAAAACTAAAGCACGAGCAACACAAGCTCAACTCAGGTGGATATTCAAAACTTGCTACACAAATTGTAAGTATTAGTAAATGAAAAACCATATGCAAATATTTATAAATTAAAATCAATTTAGTTTTGATGAAATTCAATACAACAAAAATTCGTGATACCAAGCAAAATTGTAGGCCTTGGAGTTCAAAAAAAAAGTTTCAAAAGAGGACAACAAAATAGGCTACAAAAAAGGCTATACAGTCATGGTTGAACGATTTTGAGCAATGAGTGCACAAGGTTCTTCTGGTGGATCTATCGATCAAGTAAATAAGCTAATTGATTTTTATTTCAAATTGAATACTTTACCAATTATTGTATTTGATGTTAAGTTCTAACATAAAGTGAATATATTTATTTTAAGTAAGGAAAAAATAATTATATATTTGTTTAAAACTTTAAAGTGAATATATTTATATGTATTAAACTGAATGATTGACATTTCTTAGTATTTGTCTCATATTTATATGTATATATTGTTGATAAATGCAATAATTATTTACATTGGAATGCAACCTACCAATCCTGATACACCATCCGAGTATGAAGGAGGTGCCAATTCGAATGTACATTGTAGTACTCAAGGTATACATTTTCTATTCGAATTTTGATTATTGAATTATCAATACAAGTAAACATTTTAAATTGAATTTGGTGTAGTAATAAACATTTAATTATAATTTGTTGGGATTAATAAAACATTTTGTATTGCAGTTGCATGGGATGTAGAGGTTGTTCTTGATGAGCGTGTTGAGGTTCAAGCCACCAGGCAAGATGATGTGGTTGGACAAGGTAAAGAGCATCATATTTATGTTCTTTAAAGTACTGGAATGCT